>JAUYWH010000020.1:19429138-19511640 GCA_034779795.1 Ctenopoma multispine | reverse complement strand
TGTGTGTGACAAGTGTGTGTGACAAGTGTGTGTGACAAGTGTGTGTGACAAGTGTGTGTGACAAGTGTGTGTGACAAGTGTGTGTGACAATTAAATTAACAATCTAATATTTGATGTTGTTTTTCTTTTCCACAGGGACCAAGAGGTCCAAAAGGAAGCGATGGTGATATGGTAAGACACAATTCCAACTGAGCCTGTCAAGATGATATGGTAGTGATTTGCAGTATGTATGATAACATGCTGTTATAACATGATAAAACCTGAGTGTCAGATTTGCAGATTCCTCACAAGAAGGAAGAATTGCTTGGCCAGTTATCATGGCGCCACCTCAAAGCAGATTGTGGGTGTAAATACAGATTTGCTTACAAAGACTGTGTTTAAGGATGCATGAATTCTAGCTGAGGTTTGGTGGTAGTCTTGTCTTCTACAGCACATTGCTATAACTGAGAAGTGGTGAAAATAGCTGTTAGTCAGTGTCTCTTGCAGCTCGATGTGTGGCCTTTCAGTACTGAGAGCCTCCTATGTAAACACCGCTGACTAAATGGCTTGTCAAAATGTCACCGTGGCAAACTACAGTGAAATCTGCAAATTTACTTCATTACAGCTTATTAAAATCTTCTGCAATCTATATCGTGTGACGGTTTACTCTACCACACACAGACTGTGTACACAATAGGCCTTACATTCTAACTTTCTGTCAAACACAGATGATACTAAATATATATTCTTAGTCTCACATATGTGAGATATATATGTGTGAACAACCAGAAACCCCTCTAACAGACTTAATGAAGTCCAGCTGCCCTCAGAGCAGGAGCTCTCAAAGATAGTGTTAGGTTCTTGCTAAGCCAGGGGGGGCAGTAGGTCACCACCTACACTGTGAAAATACCACAGCTTTTTCTCAGAGCATCACAGTGAAAACAAATGAACTCCTGCTTGTTCTTGTATGTGTTCTTGTTCTGTGATTTTATACTTTCATTTTACAAAAATAGTTTTTGAAGCTCTCAGCTTATGTAATACTCATGTATTTGACAGAGCAAAAAGGACAAAAGGAAACATAATTAATTACTTCTATATTTTCATTACATCTTAGCTGTTTTAACACACATGTTTTCATGCTCTCAGGGGCCTCAAGGACCACAGGGACACCCAGGACCCAGAGTGAGTGTTAACCTTGTTATCACAATTTGGATTTTTATTGCACACATTTAATAATAAAGCTTATATAAAAGGGTTTACATTCAATTGAGTTACTTTAGGCAGAATTAACAGACCATCATTTTTCCAAAATGCAGTAAAAACTAAAATCTGTGGTTTGTCACTTCATTTGAACCTTTATTTATCTATCAAAAGTACAAAGAAAATATGTTCAGTGTTTTCACTGACCAGCAGTAGCTGAAAATATAAAATATAAGGTAACATTCTGGGTGATTCCAAAATGAGCAGTTTCATAGGTAACAGGCAAAGCTATCTGAATCAGTCTTTGCAAGCAAAGGTGGGTCAAGACTCCCCGCTTCGTGCCAGACTTTGAGAGAATTGTAATCCGTTCAGAAAGTTTATTTTTTGATGCAAAAATGCAGAGAATTGCATTCACCATCTACAGTATAGAACATTATGAATGCTCACACAATATTGTGACTACAGAGAACTGTCATGCTACTGTGATGAATATTGCCACAACGGTTTGGGAGTATTTTCTCCCGTGAATCCATTCACGATATTATGAACCACAGATGGTGAAAGACCAAATTATTTTGTATATAATTGCAAAAACCTTTGTCATTATGTTTTATTAAATGTACGTTTATGGGCAACAATGGCAGTTTTATCAGGTCTCTGCATACATGAATTTTATTTAGTTTGTTTTTCTTCTCACCTTAGGGACCCCCTGGTGCTCCAGGTCCAACAGTAAGTGCTTCACATCACTCGTAACACAGGCAAAAAGTATCCGCGAGAAAACAGGAGTCCTGCTTTCAGTTTCATGTAGAAAGGGTGTGCATGTCAAAGCTTTAATAGAAATCAGATAAATGGAGCAAAGGTGATTGGATCCTTTATCTGACAGCACAGTAAAAGCAGGATGTGATAAAGCTCCAGCAAGAAATATGTTGCATAATTAGAGATGAGCCAGTGTCAGTGAAGACATGAAAAACAACCTTAGTAATTTTATTCAGAAGCCATGACGGTGGTGTTAGTGATGTGAGTGATAGTGATATAAACTCTCAACATGTGTTATCGTTTGTACCAAGTGGATAAAGTGCAGCTCCTGGCTAAATCTAAATAATCTTTTCCTAAGAACCCAGAAAAACAAAAATACCAGATGCCTCTTTGTTTACCTACATTATTCGATAACTGTAGTGTTAATGGTGAGTGGAATGTGTTGTTCTAGCCCCTACAGAAGTCAGGAATGTGTTGGTTTATTGATGCAAGACTTGCTGCTTTTCTCTAATATTAAAGTTTTCTCTGTAAACTCGATGTGTATTGAATCTGTCATGGTTTCTCTAACCAGCAAACAAGCCTGTGAATTAAAGTCTTTCCAGTTAATAATGAACAGGATGTTGAATATGTTTTTCATCAAACTAAAAATCTTTATTTTGCATCCACAGAGACTGATTTATGATGACTCAAACACTGCTCTCAGAACAGAGGTAGGATACTTAACGTGCTATGTACAGTTAGGGCCTCACAGGCGGATGGGAGGCAAATCAGCAGCTGAGCCAGTTATGCTGCAAATTTCCTCACAAAGTGTATTTGTTTTTGTAATAAATAAGCTTCATTTATCATTTTGGAGTTTGACAGTGTGGTCTGTACCCTTCTTGACCAGAGTTTCCAGAATACTGAGATGAGCCAGCCAGACCAGCATACTGAGATACTGAAGACCCTGCGTTACCTTAGCAGTGTGATTGAGGGCATCAAAAAACCTCTGGGTACAAGGGAGAACCCGGCTCGTGTCTGTAAAGATCTGCTGGACTGTCAACACAAGCTCAAAGACGGTGAGCCTGACCAGAGAAATGTGCATGGTTTAGAAAAAAATATTATATATTTTTATGTATGACAGCTTTATTTTTTTAGGTTTAGCTTTTCTAACTGTCCCTGTCTTTTCTTTGAATTGTGGATGTTCAGGTTGGTTCTGGATTGATCCAAATCTGGGCTGTACTTCTGATGCCATCAAGGTGTTCTGCAATTTCACAGCAGGGGGACAGACTTGTTTACATCCACTGGCCTCTAATAAGGTAAAAAATGAAGTGGTAGTTTCAGTTATCAGGTCAGGTATCAGGCCTAAAAGGTGTTGGACAACAAAAAACCCCGCTTAGTTTAATAGAACAAATAAACTCTTAACTTTGAGTATTTTGAAAGTAACTGCAACAATGATCTACAGGCCGTCTTTTAGGAGGTTGTAGGATTTTTTGACATCACACATCTTTGTCACACTGTGGTTATGATGACACGTTTATCCTGTTACCTCCCCCACACACTCACAGATGGAGTTTGGTGTTGGGAAAGTCCAAATGAAGTTTCTCCATTTACTGAGTAATGAGGCTAGCCACCGCGTCACACTCCACTGCCTGAACAATCCGCTTTACAGCCCAGCAGATGGCTTCAGCTCCACCGGGCCCGTACACAAAGAAGACGCCACTCTCCAGTTTCACGGCTGGAACAAACACACTTTTGAGAAAGACACACTATTTGAACCACATGTGCTACAAGATGACTGCAAGGTAATGGACAGGATAGTGATTTTATCACCTTTATCTTTTATTTTTAACAACAAAATGTTAGATTTCCAAGCACAATATGTGTATTATGTAAAGCAGGGATACAAATGACTTTTCTTTTCCTTAATCCTTCATCTTTCAGATCCAAGATGGCAACTGGCACCAGTCACGTTTCTTCTTCCATACTCAGGACAGTTGTCAGCTACCTATTGTAGACATACGGGAATTCCCCACGCAGCCCAACAGTCAGCGACATATAGAAGTCAGTCCAGTCTGCTTCCTCTGACACCAACATCAATGTTCTGTAACCTTCTACATAAACTACTTAAATGTAAGGCTGTTTACAAATGGCTGCCTCCCAAAGAGAAGCTAGAACACCAAGCTCTGAGTGTCCGTGGGAGTTTGATGTGTTTGTTGGAGAGCGTCAATGGGACTTTAATCAAAAGTACACCTACATGGAAGAACTGTTTCTGTGGAACATCGAGGCCAAGAACGCCAAAGGAGAATAGTGTATACCAATATTTATCAAATATTTCTTGTTTAATTTTTTTATTCAAATGGTGCTTAGGTTGACTACATATGGACCCATAGTTAGTCCCTGATCACAGGGTGAGTCTTCATGTAGCAGCAGCCTATTAAAACCAAACCCTAAAACTCCCCCTTCACCGTGAAACACATTTACACCTTCCTACACAGGGGCCCAACCCGAAGGAACGTGCCAGGCCTCTACATACGAGCACTGTCTAACTAAAGGTTTATATGAGTGCAATAGCATGTGGATAATGTGTGACCGCTTTCAAGATTTCATTTTCCAGTCAAAGGCTATAATTTACATATTGATATTTTTGTTTCCAGTCCTGTCCAGTCAGACCTGTTCATCTTGACAGATGGTGCTCTACCTCTACCTGTTCATTTGCTTTATAGAGTAGTTGCTAATGTCAAGTTAATCATTTTTGCTTTTGTGTTGTATGTACCGGTTACATCAAGATGTGTTATGTTGTATGAGTACTTATGTTGATTTGGTCAATTTTAATTTATGAACCATTAATTTGATACACTACATATTTTTGTAGTGTCTCCTTGTATGTGGTAGGTTCTTCAGGGCAAACCTATCATTGGTGCTGCATCAAAGAATGAGTCATCAGTGAGTTTTTACATTTCCTGTGTATATATTGACATCATACTGTATGTTTATTTATAACCTTTGTTTTGTTTGCTCCACATTACTGTACTACAGTAAGTTATACTCTCAGAACTATTTGGTCAACCACAGCTCAGTTTAAAGAAGTATTTATGTTTAAAACGTGTGTTGTGTGTTCACACCTGTGACTGTATGTTAATCATACTGTTAATTCAGTTAAATCAGTGGTGGTTCAGTGGACTGGCAGCTACAGCAGGCCAGGATCAGAATACACAGAAAACTCAGTCATTTCATATTCTTAAGTTATATCAACTTGAACAAAGTGTAATTACATAAAGTGTGTGGAGGATAAAGTTGGATGAGAATGTGTAAATAATAAATAAGCTGACAAACTAATAAATTGAACATTTTATCCACAAATGTTTCTGTACTTATTTTAAACGGATAAAAGTGAATCCCTTTCTCCCCTTCTAAAGGGCTCTTGAGCAAGATGGAGCTGCTCAGTGGCTTGCAGGTAAAGAATGTGGAATGGTAATTGCCTAGTTTCAGGTGTGAATATGTGAGCATAATATTTAAATCTGCTTAAACATGTGTAATTAAATAAATATTGGATTTCTGTATAAAACAATTGTGAATTTTAGCTTCCAGAAGAATCCATGATACTCGTGGTAGGGCTCATAGTCCAAATCCTGGAAAAACATGTTATTGTGGTACTCATGTCAACCACAGTGTAAAATGTGAGTAAAGAAGAGAATAGCTGTCTTCTTTCTACTCCTGTGCCAATTCCTCTAGCTTAAACTGCAACATGATGGATTCAAGTAACTAGACTACTGATTAAATATGGAGTGTCCTTATGCACAAACATCTATCTTCTATAGATTTGTTTTTGAGCCTCTATTGACCCACACTGTATATGTCATTTTCATTTCCTCAATCACCCAGAAACCAGAAGAGGGTCATAAAACTATTTGAAAAGAGAAGGTATTTGATCTACAATACGGCCCACTTACTATGAGGGGGAAAAATCTGCCTGTTTTATGGTCTGTGTTTATTTTTTCATTGCATTTTTTTTTTTTGCATTGCGTTTTCCATCGCAGGAGATTATTGTAGTTCTTATCCTCAAACCCCGGGAGGCGCTAATGAGCGGGTTTCCAACCGGAACTATTTTCCACGTGCGTCCGCCGGCGGAAGAAGGTTTGTTTTGGTGCCGCCGGCTGTGAACAACGTGTGTGACTGTCCTCCGTTAACGTCCTATCTTAAGGTTACGAAAGTATACTAACAACAAACCGCAATGTCAGCTACGGAGAGCCAGGTGGAAGACAGCGGCCAGGAACAAGAGCTGAAAGGGACGAAAAGAAAGATTTCTCTGTTGAAGTAAGTAGTTTAACGGATTCGAGCCCGGAGCGAACCGCTAGCTTAGCTTGCTAACAGGCTGAGGTCTGTTGTCATGTGCACTTGCTAGAGACATTTTTATTAGCATTCGCGTAATATGTTTACTTTAGGCGACTACAACTTTACAAAGCTAAACGTTAGCTAACGTAATATTAGCATACATTCTTTTCAAGACGACAACCGTTGTTTTCCGTTACGTCAGTTAACCGTGTTTGTCTGAACGGTTCTGACTGTATCTCTGGATTCAACAGTTTCTTCTTTACATCCGGATATAATAATCTGCAATCTAACTCATTTTTACGTAGTGAGTCGGTTTTACCGTTTTTGATTTTAAAAATATCTCTTAAAATGGTTATTTCATGCACTTATTAAGTTTAATATTCATCCTGTTTGTTTCAGTTTAACTACAAAAACTGCTCACAGTTTGTCTTTGTACCGTTTTAAACAGTTGTGCTGTGTGCGGATCAGAGGAGGCGAAGTACAGGTGTCCTGCCTGTCTTACACATTCTTGCAGGTGAGATTGTTGTTATAGGACATAAAGAAAATGATCTGTTTTCAAATAGAAAGGAAGCGGTGGCTTCACATGTCAGAGCAGGAAGTAGTTATCTACTCCCAAAGAGCCCAAGAAACATTCTGCCCCACAACAACATGGATGGCAATATTTTTGTTATATGTTTATATTTTTAATTTAGTTTTATTTATGTAGTTACAGATATCAAAAATAATCTAAAGGTACTTGAGCATAGTAACATCAAGAGAACCTCAGAGAATTATAGAGGGAAAAGCCAACAAATCCTCCTTGAGCAATCACTAGGTGACAGTGGAGAGGGCAAAACTCCCTGGAAGACTCGCGGCGGTCATCTGCCTCAGCTGGTTTGTGTGAGTGGAAACTCGAAGAAGCACAAGTAGACCTGCTGGGATAATATGAGGCCTTTAAGATACAGTGGTTGGCTTCGTATGTTAGGAGTTCTCAGATTTTCTCTTTTGATATTCTGAATGTTTTGGTCTTTCGTGTGTTTATCATTTCAATAAAACAGAAGCAAACTTGCTTTAACAGTAAAATAGATATTGCTTAATTTTAAGGTACCAAAATACAGAAAAAGTTGATTCATTGGCTGTTTGTTTTTATTTATTTAGAAAATACATCTGTCCCAGGTTCTTTATCTTAAAGCTTCACAGCTTCAAACATCAATCCTATGGTATAATATCTAAAGATAAAAACAAAAATGCAGAAAATCTTAATTTTGAGAGATTTGAGATAGCAATTTTAGAAATTATGCTTGATGAATGAATACTATGGTTGATTTTTGTTGTATTTGTCATAATAACTTATGTCACTTTCATCATGGTACAAAAGCTAATACTGGCATTGTTGCTGTACTGCTTATTCTGATAGATGTGTGTTTGATTAGGTAGCAGTGGATCGGTCGGTAGAGCAGTCGTCCATAACCCAGAGTCAGTCTGTGCACTGTAGCTTTTGATTCCGTATGTTAGCAGAAAATTGTGTAGTGCACTAATAGAAGAAATGCCAAGTTCTTGTAAAACTTGTATTACACCAAACAAAGAGACTTTGCAGAGCCCAAGGCATCATTTAATGCCCATGCTCGGAGTTGGTTTAAATGATGTTTCCCCAGGTGCTTGCTAACACTCTCCCTGTGAGTCTCAAGTTACAGTATGTGACATGTGAACTGAGCCAAAGATGGAATAAGTACAGGGAAAAGATGTGGTCTTGGCCAAGGCAGTGCCCTCTTTATGAGACTGTTTGTGTGTGTATTGAGCTATATAGTGGTAGTGAAGCAAGCAGGAAAAAAGCGACGGGGTATAGTCCATCCAAACTCTTGGTTTGGCTACATGCTTCAGCTGTTTTATAATTGAGTCAAAATGAACTCAGAAACCATCAGTATCTGTGTTCCTTTTGTCCATTACCTTGGCTAATCTAGTAGTTTTCCCAGAATTAAAACAGAGGAGCCAAAACCCTGTATCTTTATCAGAGATAAAAATTTATTTTATTCATATTTTTAAGATTTAAGTGAGATCACAGGAATACAGTGAGTTCAGTTATCGAGTAAATATTCCCTTCGGCCTCTGCTCTATCTCTACAGTGACATCACATCATTTTAGTTTAAAGTTTTCCATGTGTGCGAATAAAAAAAATACAAATATTTTTTCCAATAAAGAGCTATCATCACTGAAGAGTTATGTAATAATATATCTACCTTTGCGTGCAGAAAAATAATATTTACAAGCCTGTGTTTTTGTTTTTACTGACCAGACTTTACTTTGATTCATGGCCAGGAACAACATGCTGCTGGAGATGGTCCATCATATCTTCCATGAATTATGTCAATAGTGAAGCATTTACAGCATTACCATGAAGTAGTAAATGATATATTAAAGGTTGCACCTGAATATTTTGTTATGCTTCATCAAAAGGTACCATGTCATTCTCCTTCCTTTATTCAGCATTCCTTTTACATTGTTTCTGGTGATACAATCTTTGTCTGACTCTGACCAAATACCGGCCTCTCAACAAATGACTGAAAACAGTTTTTTCAATCCTTGGATTAAGTCCCAAGTTCATATTTTAGCTTCAGTAATATTTTTATGTAAGTCATTACAGTCAAAAATGCAGTTGGGCGTTTGTGGACAAAATAATTGGCTCATTTGCTTTAGTAAGAGTAGTGCTGTCACTGTATAAAAACATTCATACAAATAAAGAAATCCTTAATTTAAAACCTCACTTATGTAAATACATCTCATCTATCTGTGTTTTTCAGCTTTCACTGTGTGAAAAGACACAAGAAGGATTCAGGGTGCAGCGGAGTCAGAGATAAAACTGCCTTTGTGACCCTCTCACAGTTTGATGAGATGGCACTTCTAAGTGGTGAGAGTCTCCTTTACTCATTTCCATGAAAACAGCAGGATTAGTTTTGTGAGATATTTTTCTACTTTAAGTTAATACTGTTAGCCGTTGTTTTGTCTGTGTATGCTTAAACATAGCTAATTGGGTCATTTAATAAACATCTGTATTATGAAAAGACATGCCACACTTTAATATTTTTGCACATTTGTTATAAATGAATACTTTCACATAGGGCTAGGCAGGTTTGGACAACTTTTTACCCCTTAATACATAAAATAATCACTTAAAAACTATATTTTGTGTTTACTCTGGTTTATCTTAGAGTTTAAATTGTTTGATGATCTGAATCATTTAAGTGTGACAAGTCTGGGGGGAAAAAGAAAAACAAACAGGAAGGGGGCAAATACTTTTTACAGCACTGTAAATTTGCTCTTTGATTATTATCTGTACTTTAGACTATAGGTTTCTGGAGGACACAGGGAGATTTGCTGACGGTGCCACCAGAGACGGTCTCATCCGGACTCCTCGTACCACTTTAAAAGTGAGTCCCTCGCTTAAACGTTAGGTCATCTTAACTCCTGATGTTGGTTACAGATCATGTTAAAGTAGTCTATGCTGAGCTAAGTTTACATCCCATTTTTGTGAGCATGAAATTTGGCAGGCGTACCCTAGAAATAACAGTAGTTTTATATTGTTCAAATAATAGTTTGTGTTTCTAAAACTCTGTGTGAATAATTTATTTTAGCAACTAAAACCAGATGCGACTGCTGCTCATGTGTTAGCATTGAAAAAATTGCAGTAGTTTGCCACTGTTTAGCCAGCTTAAAGACCATTTTCCTTAGTGTTGAAAACTAGCTTGGCCCAAATCCTAGCACTTAAAACATCGAAGTGCACAAAGTTTTGTTCAGATTTTCACAGACTGAACAACTTTATTCAAAGAAGGGACGGGCTGGCCCAACAAGACCAGAACTGAGACAGGAAAGAAGGTTTGCTCCTCATAGATAAATGGAAAAAAAATGAAAAAAAGGAGAATTAGGCACCACACAGACAGGTAGTCAGTGCAAGTGTTGATCTTGTGTTTGTACCTATGATAAATGCTAAATCCATTATAAAATTTTGTCAGATGTTCAAATCAAAATCCAATAGTAGGCTGAAACTTGCATGGTCTGAATTCTGTGCACTCTTTCAGCCACAGTCAGTACAGTCTTTAAAAAATATGTCAGAAAGAAGATGGCACCAGCCAGTGTCACTGCATTGCAGCCATCTATTATTTAAGGACTGTTGCCTAGAATTTATTTTCAACTTTGTGACTAAGAGTAAAAGTGAAGGACTACATTGCCTTATTCTGACTTAGTCAGTTTGATCTGCTGGCCACAAATTTCAAACTGACATCTTTATTAAGGCAATTTCTTTGTTCCTTTTCAGAACCCATCTAAAAATATAAGTAGGAAAATATCTATTGTGAATTTTATCATATGTAAATTATGTCATATTTTACCTCTCACAGTAAAAATCAGCATCATCTCAATGTTTTATTTCTGTTCTTGTATAATTTGTGGTTGGAGTTAAGCAACGCATACATCTGTTGCTCCAAACCACAGACTTTCACTTATGTAAGGTTCAGTGTCCCTGCCAGCTTTCACCTGTACTGTTACTACAACACAACGCATTGATATTTCATAGCTTAGAGTAATGCATTTTCTTTTTTGGAGGCAGTGGGTGCTTCAGTGGTCACAAATTAATCAAAATAATGAGGCTTATTCTCAGTGAGAGATAAAGTTTTGGCTCATAATGAGCGTTGGGATTTGGAACCATCCCACAACATTGCAAGTGCATTAATCTCTTATTAGGCCTAGCTTTTAATAAATCTTTTTAACTGTCTTTACTCGCCAATCTGAAATCATCATCAACAAGTTACATGCATACCAGAAAGGAAAGGCTTGTCCTTTCAAATTTACACAAGGGCAATAAGGAAAGGTTCAAGTTGTCTTTGTTTAATTGTTAGTAAAACCTGCATGACTGGATTTATTGATGCAGAGCAGATGTTCTACATGAATAAATCCTATTTGTTCTTAGAGAAGATCCCCCCCTGGCTTTTCCACTGAGTTGAAATGTCAGCCAGCCTGTGGTCCCAACAAATCTGTTCAAGGCTAAGAAAAGAAGCTTTTTGTTAAATCTGTTTTTTGTGTTTTGTCTGAAATAGCTTCTGCCAGTACATTTCTGTAAAACTGACATGTACACCAACATCATGTGCTTCAAGTAATCATTATGAGGCAATCTGATGATTTTTTTCAGTGTACTCTATAAAAGGTCAGAAAACTGTCAGTAAAAAGTGCTAAAGCTCAACGGGGTATAGTCACAGATTTTTGCCTAAAGGTTTATTATCACAGAAAATAAATAATCAGATTTGAGAAGCTGGCATCAGTGACATTTTTGTTTAAAACTGGCTTGATTGATTGACAGAAAATATCAATCAAATTATCAACTCATTTAAGGTCTAATAGTGTGCTGAACTACTATATTACACTATATCTTAATATACTGTAATTTACTTTTCTCTTGTGCAGGCTAAGAGGCTGGCATCCAATGCCAGAAAGATGAACATCACATTGAGATTCCTCCCCATAACCTTCAGTAAGAGCAGAGAGAATTCTACCTTCTTTACAAAGTAAGAATATGTTTATGAAAATGTTATGTCATGTTCCTAAAAAAAAAAAAAAAGTAGTGTTGCAGGGGGATGAAAGAGCAACACATTTGACAACAAATGTAATTTAGTGACTCAGACTTTGCGCCCTGAAGCAGTGAGTTGCTTTTTGTGTTTGTAACAATCAGATAAGCAATTAGATTACAAAACCTTTAGTTTGTCATTACTATCTTGAGAATATTGTAACCTTTATGAAATATCTAAATAATGATCTTTTACAGACAAATTATACAATGGTGTTACCATATTGTAGAAGATAAAAGACACAAACATACTGTATATCAAACTGAGGAAACTGCAATACCAAGCCACAGGTGTTTAGATTTCCATCAGAGCAGCACCAGTGGCAACACAAACTTTATAAAACTGTTTATAATCAGTTTGTCATAAAGAACTAAACTTCTGATTAGTGATATTTTTTTTACTTTACCACAGGATGGCACTCTTGCTAAGCCTTAGCAGTAGTTCTATCTAATGCTGGCCCCTCTACAGGTTATCTCCAGGCAGTCATGTGCATGATGACGATACATGAATATCCATGTATTAAGTATATAAAAAAAATTACCTGAGGCATTTGATGTTTACACTGGTGTATGACAGACTCAGGTGAGTTATAGGTAGTAAAGGTACCAAGGTTGATTCAGGCAGTATATCGCAGAAGCTGCAGTTTTGCTGCATTGTTTGTCTTTCACTTCCAGGCTTTTAGGTTATAACCGTTCTTTTGACTCTCGTCAGTATTGGCTTGTTTCCCATCCATGCATACAGTATTCAATGCTGAAGACAAACAACAGTTTTTAAGGTGTTCCCTTCAGTATTATAGTTACCCACTTGAAGGTGATTCACTTTGTGAATTAAAGCAAATCAAAACTAAGGTGGTATTTGGTAATAATGTGTTATTATTCTTTTAACTTATTTTTTAAAAAAAACTTTTAAATACTTGGAGCCCAGTGAACATGCATTTCACACTTATACTTAGATATTATTAAGTTGATAAAAAAAGATTTAAGCCATACACTCTGTACAACAAGACTATGTGCAAATGAGTTACAATTGAATTTGTGAGAATGGGAGCACCCAGATGTTCAGGCATATCTCAGCATCAGCAATTATGTGTTGACATCAGTTATCTAATGATTTGTGAGCATTGTTGACATTTTCATAAGAAGTTCTGTATTGCGTTACCCTCTTTTGGAGCTTGATAACGCTGGTCTCATTAACTGAAGTTTGTGATTATGTCAACAAATGTCTAGGTAGATATAGTCTGAGAAAATGATCAAAACTGACTCATCGTTTGGCCACTCTTTAACTTGTTAAAAGTTAAAAGATCATTGAGTGCATTTACATGCACTTAAGTAACCAGGTTACAGTCTGCTTGCTCGAATAAGCTGATTCCTTAACTGTCATGTAAACAGTAAACCCGGTTTCCATAATCAGGGTAGTGGATTATGTAGACCTAGTAGATTAATGTTGATTTCTCTGCCATGTATATGTGTAACCACGTGTCTAATTGACTTTGTAAGAAGTCATCATCCCCCGGATTATTGTTTATTCTGTTCCATCACTTGCACAGTCATACAACCAGATGTCTGAGACACTGCACCTACTCACAACTCCACGTTTGTCTGCGATTCATTATTCAGCATGTTTTGGGTGTATGGAAGAAATAAATTAAAAATAAAAATAAAATAAAAAAGTTTAAATTAAATTTAAATAAAAATTTACATATAATTCAATGTCCTCAAATCACGTGGTCCTGTTTTGGTTTGGTATGCTTTCCCACCAGGAGGACCGCACCAGAGTTCGCTAAACGATTGAGATCGAGACCACTTCTGTTTGGGTGCAGTTGTTTTGGTGCGCACCCAAGTGCGATTAATGTGTTCGCACCAGACAAAATGAACTGCACCAAGTTCGAGATCAAGTTTGATTTAAATTCTTGGAACATTTTTCCACAATTTTTGTGGCTCATCTCTCTCCTTTTTTAATTGCAACGTGGCTTTCTGATTCTTTCAGCTGATGAGAGATTTGTTCTTGTGCTATGGCCTCTATCTTTCTGCTCGTGAAGTTTTGTTTGAGTTGAGGATTATAATTTGCTTTACTTCTGTTCTGTTAGTGATGTCAATGGCTTTTTTTTATGTTTTTCTTCAGTTCTCACAATGCTTCTGTCATCAGTTATTGTAATCCTTGACTGACCCATTGGCTGCACCACTGAAAAACTCCAGCAATACAAGAAAACAGGTGAAAAAGTCTAAAGAGAATTACAAATTACTACTAAATCAAAAACAAAACAGACAATTGCTACTAAATATCAAAACTAACTTAACTTAACACTGTGAAAATAAAATAGGAAACTAACTTAACTTAACTGCTCAGTGCACCATTGATTTGTTTCCTTTTTTAAGGCAGTACAATAATTACTATTTCAGTTCCGTGCTTATGTTTGTTTTTGTTTTTTCAGTTTGCTCATTGCTGGTGGTCTTTTCATGTCTGGCACCTTTCCTCACTCCTTTCTGCCAACTTTCTGCCACAAATTTTTCCTTTCTGTTGAGACTGAGCTCTGTCACTCCAATCCTTCACTGAAAGAATATAGGTGGGGAAGAGGGAGAAATGGTTATTGAGCTGCATATTAAAGTTTACCAAGTCTTAAATGCCCAGGGACAACACTGGATGCCAACTGGGATTGCCACTAAAAGTGTTCTTTTGTCAGTCCCCCTAGCTAGTTTATTGTTGTTATTTTTCCCTTTCACCACCCTCTTTTCCATCCTTACATCTTCCCCTCTGTCATATTTGTCTCTGGTGTTTTGTAGGCAAGTCAATCAAGTCACATCTCGGCATGAGACAACATTATGCCAGGATGTAGTAGCAGACTCTATCCACCCTCCAATCCTGTACCCCCCAGTCAATACTCAAGCTTTTTAGGCTGAAACAAGTATGTACTTATAAAGATTTAACACCTGATAAATGTGCTATGTTCCCACAACTTTCTCCAACACAATTCACAGGAAGTGTATTAATGCTCAGAAGAATCACGAGCCTGTTTCATAGTTCTTCTCCATCTTATTTCTTTGATTAGCCAGTTAGATAAGGTCTCTGCAAACAGTATCCTATTCACAGAACAACAAATGGACACAAGGGATGGGATGAAAGTTATACAATAAATTGCAAAGGATAGACAGAGAATGTGCTTCAGAATGTACCAAGTACATAAAATAAAAAGCAGATGTGTGAGCAGTGTGACTGCAGCTGGTTAGCGACATATTCATGCTACGCACTCACACTGCCAAAGAAGGATCATTACTGGCAGACGGCTGACTAGAGGGCTCTCATGCCTGGCGATAGTGTGTGTGTGTGTGTAAGTGTGAATGTATGTGCATATGAGTGCAAGTTAGCATGTGTATCCTTGATTAAATGTTTAAACACAAAATAACGGCTGTTCGGCTACTTTTTTTCCACCTCGTGTTGGTGACTAATTTAAAAAACAAGGCGCGCACACAGTAAAGAGATTGACGAAAAATCACAGTCTGACTCCCAGTCCAGCCCTTGGAGGGTAAGTATATAATAGCTGTCATTTGGCAGGACATTGGGAGTAGTTGTGTTAGGGTGGAATTATGTTTTCTTCAGCCTCAGCCTGGGCATAGATGACTTGAGTGGACTGAACAGAATATTGCAGATGTAGTTACTGTGTGTAATACCTGAACATATTTCTACTTGACATAAAAAGAATTATGAGCCAGTGTAGATTTGTAGCATTTACCAGTTCATATCTTATCATATCTTATATCAGACTCAATTAACCCATTTCTTTTATTTAGAGAAAACCAGAATTTGGTACCCTGAAACTGACTGGTGCTGTACTTCCTGTTCTATTCTGTGCCCTGTGACATCTGTTGTATCAATTTATTGAACTAGTGTGCTAAATTAATCTTGCTTGCCCCTGTTTTGAGTTTAGGGGTTGAACACAGTGTCTCCTCCATTGTGCTGTAACTTCAGCTTCTGATAGACCCACAAAGGAATCAGGAACTCCTTGTCATCAACTTCTTATTCTTGCAACATTTGCTTGACTTGATGATGTGTTTGAAGATGGGGTTTGTCCATGTTGCAGGAAACAGCTGTCAGCTGCACCTCCTTTTTAACCAACACTGTAGATGCTGCTTCTTTTGCTGTATGTACCATTGGGGTGCTTCTCATTGCCTTATATCACATATCCTCACTCCTTGTCCCCTGAGTGCCCTGAAAATTGTTTCTAGTCTCCCTTATGAAGGACTTCTCAGTTCCCATTTTCTTTACATAAGAGCAGGGAGGTTAAGCACAAAAGATAAGAGAAATCCTTTATCAGACATACACAACCCTTTATTGGAAATCCATTAGCAGTTGGAAGCTAGTTGGTTGGACTGATTTGGCATTGTATTTTGATACAAAGACAGATTAAATTTACAACCACCAAGTTTGGATTTTGATTCATAGTTTAGCTAAAACTATAGGAATGATTAAGTTTTTCTCTTCTCTCACACTTTGAATCTCTTTCTCATTTCTTAATTGTGGGTTCTGAGTATGCAATTATTAGACGTGGTTCAGGGAAACTAGAATACATTTTAAAGTAAGGTTTTACAACATAACATTAAATGCGGAGCAATTCCTGTCCAACAGTTATCAGCTGCTTTGATGTTGGACCACAGTGTTGGAATGAATAGTTCTCTGGACATACAAATAGAAGAATGCTTAGAAGCCTTACAGTCTTTAGTCAGCCATTGTTGTATGTTCTTAAATTTGAAAGAGATCCCTTCAAAGTTCTTATAACTGAAGAAGCCTTTCACATGGAAGGTGAATCATCTTTAAGAACTTTAAGCTTTTTTGGAGAAACCTGAGTGGTGGAAGAGCTATTGCACTCTATGAAGAACTGCAGAAGTGAACTAATGCAGACGGAACCATGTTCTTTGGCGGGGGGCGAGTCGTTACTTTGTGCATTCACATGCACTACCTCTCCTGCTTTCTGAAAATCAAGTTCAAATGAAACAATCAGCAGCAGCTGTAGTCAGATGTTTTTAAGACTCTAGCAGAGAGCCTTCTGGCTGTCATTGACTTGATTAACCAATGCTGATGTAGAACAGAGTCTATGCTGGTTGCCATCTGAGGCAAACCTCACATCAGAATGGCAAGCAACAGTTTCATCAGTGTTGCACCGTCTGCCATCACAATTGGCCACATAACTGTGGGCTACATGCTGCTCTCTGGCTCAGAGTGAAATTTCAAACTTCAAATTAATCAGAAGTGTGAGAGTGGAGCGTGAGCTAGAGGGAATGTAAGCTTGCCATGTGTCATGTTCGGTTGACTTAATCTTAATAATTAGGTTTCCATGTGTTGTTCAGAATTAATTACATAGATTTGTTCTTGGACAGAAAAACTTCAGTGTTAGTGACTTTTGGCCAAACCTTTCTTCTTTTTATTTTTACCACACAGATTCTTTAGCACTAGAGGTGACTACATTGGCAAAATATATTGACAATTACTGGATAGATTACCATGAAATGCAGTATAGACACTCATGGTGCCCAGAGTATTAATCTTAATGTTCTGGTTTATGCTTTAATTTTTTTCTAGCACAAACTATAGGTCTAACACTCTGCTGGTCCAACATGTGAGTTCATGGCTGGATATGCAAAGCAAATAACCAGACACCCAAGTAAAGATCATCACAACCTCAGCAATATTTTTGTGCTGCTGTAGACTAGTCTTCTTGTACGTTTAGAGACAATTTAAATCCAGGAATTAACATTTTGGAATTTGTGTAACAAAAAGATTCAAACCAGAACAAAATATAGCCTCAACATGCAGCTGTCTTTAGTTTTTGTCACTCCATCCTCTAAGACTGTGGATTCAACCATGGCTTTAGTTATTAGATTTATT
Organism: Ctenopoma multispine; assembly: GCA_034779795.1. Classification (NCBI taxonomy): domain Eukaryota; kingdom Metazoa; phylum Chordata; class Actinopteri; order Anabantiformes; family Anabantidae; genus Ctenopoma; species Ctenopoma multispine. Next base: position 19,493,926 of record JAUYWH010000020.1, on the reverse strand, counting down.
TGTTTTATAGAGCAGCCTCAAAGACTTGTCATTTCATTCCATTGACACCCACTTGCAACCCAGGTCCTTGCATCTGTCTCTGATGGGACACATGGTTGTATATGTTATGTCATAATAGATGGATCTGTCTTGTTCTTAATCCAGCCTGATGGATTTCTGTTCTGACTGCCAGATCACCAGCCAGTGGTCTAGTGTTGATGGCACAAACAAATCCAGTCACTTATTTAATCAGCAGTGTGTTCTTGTTAATGAATTCATCCATCCTCCTTCAAATCTGCTTTATTTCTCAGTCTCCCTCAGGTATGCAAACAGTTTCTCAGTATATTATGCTTAAAACAAACTAGTATGTTATGTCAGTCGGCCATGTCAAAAGGCAATTGGCCACCCAGCCCCTCTCCAAGAATCTCTTGGGATTTGCATGCCTAATTTGCGTCAATGCAATGAATTGTACAAAACAAGTTAACTGCTCATGCCTTAAGACGTTTTTTCCTCAAATGTATTCATTCTGTTACACTCAGTTGACAGAAGTAGTTGGGATCAAAAGGAATGTTAAACCCTAACTTTTTTTGGCCCAAAGATTATTTTAATGTGAAAGAGATAACTTCAACTTTCGTATTAAAATTGTCTGTTGTCATTGACTAAAAAAAGAGGGTTCACACACGCAAATCAACAAAATATGTTCTTTTTATTTAGTTCAGATACAATTGTTCTCTTGAACAGCAAGCTGTTGTTGAATTTTTAAAGAGTGCCTTCTTTGAGGGTTTCAAGGTTTTGTCCAGTCTAGTGATCTTTATCTTTTTTTTGGTAAATATTGTGTAACCTAGTGAGGGAAACAAAATACTATTGTGCTGCCAAATTTAAAAAGAGGAAACAGAAAACCCTGGGGAAGCAGTTGGAGATGACAGCTTCTATTTTTCCTACGTAATTCATGCTGCTGAAAATAATTTCAGTCCCCAGATTTTTTACTCAGTTTTGAGACTTAGACAAAATAAACAAGATCAGAATCCAGAGCTTCTTAGTTACGGCCCTTCAGAATTAACTGTTGAGTGTCAAAGGAGGCTGTTCTAATATTTTTCAGCACTTTTTGATATTCAAAGCAGTTGTCTCATATAGGTGATGCTTCAGTTTTGCCTCCACCCACACTACACCCACGAACGGTGGCAGTTATCCCAGGTATGTGCTGTGACCTTGCCTGAAACTATTACACCTTTGGGCAAACCCCTTTTCCATTAAAACACATAGTTTCCACTTGCTGTAATGAATAATGGCATCACACCTGGTGCTACACCCACATTTGCTTGCATGTGCAAACATACATACACATATGTACAAGTGCAGTGATGCACCAAATGAGAAACTAAGTAATCAAATACATAAATTCCTGACTAAGAGGTTATAGGTGTTAGGTATCTCCTACTGTTGCACAGTGAATCTCCTCCTAGCTCCTTATCTACACTGACAACCTGCCTATTTCTGCCTTCACTAGGTGCAGATTTACCCCCTCACTCTCTCATTACAACCAAGCGGAAACTCATACCCAACTTATTAGGTGTTCCGCTATTGAACTCCTCCTACCCATCCGGTTTCTGTTTTCAAGGAACAAACATGTTTTTATACCCTGTTTATAATGCTACCATTTGGTTCTAAAAAACCTATGTGCCTGTGGTCACATTGAGTAGAGGCAGTACACTCGGCTGTCCTCAGTTTCAGTGTCTCCTGAGATAGAAATTAAAGTAATTTTTTAATTATTGATTAACTGTTTAGTCTGTGGGCAAAAAAAATTAGCAAAACATGTCCATTGCGTTTTGTACAAAACCAAAAGATAAGAGATCAGATCAGATTTTAACATGTTAAACATTACTGAAACACAGAACATTTACATTTTTCTGTAGCCATAGATTTTCCATATTTCTAGAATGTAAGGAAACAGAAGTAAAGATTTCTTTTCTGCTCCTAGAAAGAGCAGATGTTTTTTTCAAAGTGATTGTAAATAGCTGTGCAGAGCTTTGTATTTAGAGATCGTAGAGGAGACCTCTGAGCGTGCTCTTCGTGAGTACTAAATCCCTAATAACAAGCTATCTTTCATGTAACTTACAATTAGACTGCGTCTTTTTGAGAGTATGCGAGTATGTTTCATGTTCATTCTTCAGAAACATCAAGGCCTGCTTTGATCCAGAAGAGGTTGATGAATCAGCTTCTCCCTAAATATGGCAGATTTTGTGGTCTTGGTCAATGCATGTCTTTGTAGTTATTTTCAGCATTCAGTATGTAGGTATGACACTGGAAGAGCATGTTGAGCAATAACTTGGAGCTTCTCATGCCTTACCAATAGAGTATGTTAATATAAAGCAACACATGCTTATATATTAAAAAGGCATTGCTCTTTGTGAAGACACGTTTATTCGAACATGACAAATTGATATGTTGCCATAAGTCAAATGATCCTGAGCAACATTGACGGCATGCAGCAAGTTACTTATAGTTAGACTAATTTCTAAATGATTAAAATGGATAGATGGCCTTGTTATTCATTTATCTCAAACCGTTAGATTTTGTTGTCTATTTCTGCATCATGATGACAGTAGTAGATGTGAATACAGCAGATGTTTAGTGGATAAATGTTTGGTTGTAGAGCACGCCCAGCAACCCGGAAAACCCAACCACATTTAATAGTTACTGCCCAAAGCATTACCCCAGAAGAAGTGGTCATTATGCGATATCCAGCAGCTGGTGTCCTAGTATTGAGTGTATATGTCATGGTCTCCATGGTAACTCTGGTTTATTCCTTTATGCACACACACAGTCACACAGATGGACAAGATCTTGGAAGCAGTCAGGCGTATTGTCCTGGACAGATTAAGGCTGAATCCATTTTATGCTCTGAATTTAAACAATGGCATTTGTGTTTGACTGTGAAGGGGATACTTTGAGAGCACTGGTGACCTCATCTGTCTGTGTTGAAAAACAAGAATCAAACACTACTGTTTTTGATAAGCTGAAACTAAAAACTAAGGTTTCTTTTTGTCTCTTTCAGAGAAAAACAGTTCATGTGGCACCTGAAGCTTATCTTTCCTCAGAGCAGCACAGAATTCAGTCAGAGGAGGTGAGTTATTTAACAGTATACAATTCCCTCAATATTATACTCATCACAGTTTCTGTTGATCCCCAGTGTTGTAAGCATTGCTCAATTCTCACAAAAGCACTTGTTGATGTAGAGAACTTTTTGATAGATACACTTTGTGGCTGTTTACTGTATTGTGCAACTTTACAAGAGTGACACTGTGTTTATCAAGCTTTGCTGAAATGTAATCCAAGTTACAACCATGATTCATCTTGACTTGTATATTTATATTATAAAGTCATATTTCACATCACATTTTTTTCCCATTTGTCCTTCACACCTCTTCTGTCATTTTAGGGTGTCTGACAAGCAGACCATGGAGCAGATTTTGACACCTTATATCCATCCTACAGAATCAGATGCTGTGACACGTCAAAAGTGAGCGCTGACCCATTAACACTTAAGTTCCATATAATATTTTTTATGCAACTTTAGTTGTGATAACCTCCAGCATGATCACCATTGCCTGCATGCCAGACACAGGCCCCTGTAATTGAGTTTGGCAACAGTATCTTTAGGGATTATGCCTCAGTTACAGCATGTACGCTAAATGAGACTGAACGACTCAGACGTAACTCTTTAGATATAATTAAGTAAAATTATTGAAAGTAAATGAATTCATTTCAAACTTCTGCTGATCTGTGCCTTTACACTTTGTTGCAGTTGTGCTAAACTTGTATATGAATGCTGTGTAGTGCATAAAGAGCTAGAGTATCTGCCTTTAGTTGCAGTGAAGAAGGAAATGTGTGAGGGAATGTACAAAAACGTATTCATAGATACTTTTTAGTTGTTTTTCATTTGCACAGGATTTTTGGGATCTCTCTGTATTCTGTGTAACGTTCACAATTGTACTTTCCTACTCTACATTTATCTTTGTAATTTTCTCTTCCTTCACTTTCTTTTTTATTTCCCAGGATTTTTTCTCGTGACATGAACTGCAGTCTTTGAATAAGGCATGACTGTAGAACACTTGATATTTCTAATCTGGACTTCTAACAGAGCAGAGATCTGACACCCCTGATCTAAACATTGCACTCAACCGTTACCAGTACTTAAAAGTAGTCTACTGTAAAACTTATAGCAGGAGCGTATTGTAGACATGTACAATTCTCTAAGTAGATGCTTGACAATGCCTAGAGCCAGCCAGACAAAACCCCCAGCTTAGTCTTGATTGAAGTAGGTGAAGGTTATTCCCCACTGACTGTTTAGTGCTATCGCCACCAGTCGCATGGAGAACCCCTCTTACACTTGATATCTCATACAGAGCCTATACATGTATCAGTCAGTATGGCAAGTGTGTGTTTGAGTCTTTCTTATGCTACACTCAATGAGCTCTTTGTGTTTTGACCTTTACAGTGATCACTTTAAAAACTGTATTTTGTCTGTTTTACAGTGGTGCTAGAAGACCTAAGCATAAAACTTAGTTGTTGTTTTTTTTTTTTATTATTCAGTTTTAGAAGTGTATTTTGCAAAACTTTGTGGACCTGTGGGAATATCAATTTACTGAAAGGGGAAATTAGAGTCAAGTGTTTAATTTAATGGGATGGAAAAACAAGTGTGAGTCTGGGACGACCTTCTTTAGTTATATATATCTGGGTCTTCACTATCAAAGTCTGATCATGTAGAAGTTTGTATAAGTAAGTCATGACTAAAAAAAGGAGATTTCTGAAGATCTTAGTGGAAGCTCACCATGTTGGAAAAGGTTACCAAACATTTTCTGAAGAGTTTGGACTTGACCGGTTGACTGCCTGGTGGAAAAACCAGGTGCCTATTGGAAGAATGTTCTGTTGATGAATGTGATCAAACCTTTTGACTTGAATGAGAAGCATTATATTTAGAATTTAACCATACAAATCTCATCCCATCTGTGCAACTTGGTAGTGGTGGTATCATGATTTGGGTCTGCTTTGTTCCCCCATATGGCTTGCCGTCAGGAATGGAGGTATGAATGATTGTGCAAGCAAATGCATTAGGAAAATGTAAAGATATCCAACTAGAACTGAAGCTCAACAGAAAGTGAATTATGCAGCAAGACAATGACCCTATTCAGTAGTTTTAATTTTGGAATTGCAGAGTCAATGTCCTGACCTTAGTCCAATTGCAGTGAGAGGACCTGTAGCAGGCAGTTGGTGCAAATTGAAGCTGTCCTGTAAGGACAACTGGACTAAAATCTCTCCAGGCCAATGCATGGGCTGATAAACTGTTACCAAAAGTGTTTAGTTGAAGTTATTGCTGCAAAAGGCTTCACATTGGTAATTGAAGGCATGGTTTCCCATACTTTAGCCTCATATAAATATTTAAGATTTAATAATTTTCAGCAATAAGTAAAGGAATATTTGCTATTGTTTCATCTGATTTGTTTAATTTGTGTCATTTATCTTGTTTTCGCACCTAAATAGAGAAAATTCAGGGTTCACAAACTTAAAGGCACTGCTGCATGTGAGGCTGCTGTTGAGTATCTAACATCCTGTGTTTTGTGAATTCCTGTTTTAGGTTGAAGATTTATGTGCATGCTCCGTTTGATCATGTCAAAGTCTTCATGAAGGCAGAAGGGAGAAAGGCCAACTCTGTGAGGTGACGTTTGCTTTCTACTTGTCTTTTTTTCCCCTGATCATGAATATGATGCTTTATGGTTGTCAATGGACATCACAGTATTTTAGTGTTTCCCAAATCACTGAAATTGTAGGTACAGGTTCAAAATGAAAACCATGGTCTGTGTGCTATGTGCTGATATCTGGGATTAATCCGTAGTCACAAGTTGTTCAAAATAAGGTTTCACAATACTAGAAATGTGGTAGTTAGTACCAGTACCACTAAAATTCGGCAATATTCAATACCAATTTTGATAATAAAACAATATTGTACCAGAAAAAAAACAATCAACTATGTTATGGTGGTGTGCTATATTTACTGCAGTGCCTAGATTTCTAAATTATGAACAAAGAATGCAAATAATAAATAGCTCAGGTGTATGCCTAATAGGAGATCTCAATTAGCAGGTATAGATCAAACCACAGAGGCTGCAAGTTATGGTATTAGCTTTGATGAAATGGAGTGTAGTAACCTTTTAATGGAATTTGAAAAATAATCCAAACATAACATGGCATGGAGACACTTTTTTTTTGTAAAAATCCTCCTGAGTTAATAATCAGACATCCTTTCCATGTGACCACTCTGACCCTTTGATTAGATTTTCCAGTCATAACTGATTTTACTCAGGTTGGTTTATTTATATAGGCCTGTATCCTAAATCATTTCAGTGTGTATGAAATAAACATATTTTCTTTATTATGAACGTGACGTCATAGACTTAAAAAGTTCTGGCAAGCTTCAATTTGGACAATGAGACATGCCACTGATCTAAAAGCTTCTTGTTCACTCACTTTGTTTCCATAGAAGTGTCTGACCTGTGAGTTCTTTCTTCATGCCATATTCATAATTCTTTTTTTTCTGTTTCCAAATGGCAGTCAGAGGATTGTGTTGGTAACAGTCACTTCCGTTGCCTCCTTTCAGATTCTTTGGCTGTCTTCCATTTTCTCTTAGTCATTAAGTGAATTATGATCTTTGCTGCACATAATCCTTATCTCCGGGCCAACATAAAACGTCATGAAACTTCCCATCCCATCCTTGTTTCTTGTACCATGGACACATACATCAAGGTGTGCTGCGCTATTCAGATACAGTAAATTGTATTTTATGGCAGCATATAGAGAAGAATTACTGAAAGATCAGTTTAGAAATGTGACAGCTCAGTGCAGGCCAAGATTTAGTTTGAGCTGTCACCTTTTACTTTTATTTAAATAGTCTGAGTACTCTAAAATGTGTCATTATGTGTGATGCCAAACACCTACAGTGTCACATATATCATTACATTATAATAACAGTTTTATTAATTACGAAATACAATATAGCTCTGGATAGTCACAGAATAATAACACATAATTACTCAGAAGTCAGATTATCAGTATCTTCAGAATGTCCTCAAAACACTTGATTTTCATTCAAATTGAACGTTTATTTACCTTTATTTAACGATTATTTTTCCTGATGCTCCATATGCAGATGTTAGATGGTTTAACACATGCACCAGTCTTTAATTCACATATACAGGATGTAACTGTATACAGGGTACTATCCCAGATGTTGTTCTTAGCATTACCTTATCCTTCTTCTCTTTGCGTTTAATTCAAGTTTACACTTGTAGGGTTAATATGCCGACCTCGTCAGTCTAGAGAAATCACATTCTCCATGACCTATGAGATCTACAGAGGTGCTTTTGGTGCTTTTGGTACCTTCGGTACGACAGAATGACTAAAGTATCTGTTCTCATGACATCCCTAACTCAAAGTCCTTTCCATTCTTTTTTGGGTCTTTATTCTTACTGAATTATGACATGTGTGCCGTTATTTTGATAATACAACAGATTTTACAATTCAATTGTAAAATTCCTGGGAAGCTATACAGACTTCCGTTAGGAGCGGGTGGGTTGGGGATGTTTACTTTGGACACTGACACTGACTGATGAAAGTGTTCTCAGCAACTTGCTTACTCACTTTGTTCACTTTGTTATTGTAGAAGTGTCTTGTAGTTTTATATAGTTTTAATAGTAGTCAGAAATTTTTATTTTAAACTTTTAGGTATTTTGGCTGTGGAGTGAATGATAATCTTTCATGTTTATAATCCTTAGCACCTTGGCTAACATTAAATGTCATAAAACTTCCCATCCCGTCCTTCATCCTTGTACCACGACACATACTCTGTTTGTTTTACAAGGTGTGTTGTGCCGCACACACTTTCTAATCAGTAAATTATATTTTATGGCAGCATATAGAGAAGAATTACTGAAAGATCAGTTTAGAAATGCGACAGCTCAGTGCAAGCCAAGGTTTTGCATGAGTCACCTTTAACCTTTATTAACCTTAATAGTCTGAGTACTTTATAATGTATCATTATCACAACATATCTCCTAGGAATATGTCTGAGTTGAAGCACTTCTGTGAGGAAAAACGGTTCAAAGTTCTTCCTGAACATTGTGCAGGTCTAATCCAGAGCAACAGTAAGCATTTGCTACAGGAAGCACAGATTTAACTGTAGTTAAATCTGTTGCTACTCTGTGTGGACATAAATAGATATTTAGTTTAATACAATATTTTGAGAATTTCAGTTTCTGGTCACATTTTAGCATACACAACCCACTTCACTTTTCCCCTTTTTTTACCCAGTATTGGAGCTCTCCTGATTTATGTTAGCTGTTTGTTTTGTTCTGTTTTGTTTGTTTTTTGGGCCACTTGATGTGGTTTAGTGTGGTAATGTTTCATAAAATAGGCCCATTAAGGTAGAGAGTTAACAAACTACGAACATTGTTTCCTGTTTCCTGAGAATTTATTCCACCTCTTTGTCGTAATAGTAGTTATCATCCATGTAGCAGCACTACCTATTTCTAGAGAAAGTTATTAACCTGATTCATGGTCATAAATCAGGCTTTGAATGAGAATGTTTTGACAGTTTCGTGTCAAGTCTGTGGAAATGAGTAATTCAGTGTCATAAATCATCTCTCTGTATTCCACTCTCTCTCTCTCAGTAACCTTTTCCTTTCATACCCTAATAACTGTGTGGGGAGGTCTGTGTTCATTGTCCACTTTATTTAGAAGGTGGATGAATAGAACCAGAACCAGTTTCAGATGTACTTGTTCAAGGGGGAATTACGTTTTATAACATTTACTACGTGCAGTTACATATCGGAACCACGGCCACAGACTAAATCTAAAAAGTGATATTCCTTTTGACTGGAGTCTCTCTTTTTAGGGGTTCCAAGCAAAATGTCAAAATTTCACAGTCACAAACGAGCCTTCCAAATCTTTAATAATGCTTCTAATGTCTTAGAAGTAAATGACTATTTAAAATTTATAACCCTAACTCTAACACAAAAGGTATGAGTGCGTTATTTGTTGTTGAATGTCTACTGGAATATCAACCCAGTAAAATAAATGAGCTCTTGTGCTAAGCTAAACATAGCTGTGTGACAAGTCAACATCCTCTTACTGGAAATGAGAAGGTGCATCAAGAGAACCATTCACAGCTTTCTGGGTGTTTGTTTGTGTTATTTTTTTAATGTTGATTTTTAATCCATTCCACTCTTGAGATCCAGAAGATGCCCTATCCTCCTTTCCCTTACCTCTTCTTTTCCGCTCAGCGAGCCGAATCCCATGGAACCCCTGCGCCCGTTGACGTGTCAAAAGTATAGATGCTGTTTTTGCGTTTGCAGCCAAAAAAGGAAACCACTGTGTGTGCTTTCTGTTTTTTAACCACAGTTTGGGCTCATTAGACACTGACGTTTCTGTCCTAGTGAAGCAGTGCTTTCTGTCACATATTTGTGGCAAACCCTCTCCTTAGCCCTCCTGAGACTGTTGATGTGCTCTCCTTCAGCTTTTCCTAAATCTGTTCAAGTTTGTTTCTGTGCAGCAGATGCTTCCTCATGTCTCTTTTAGGTACTGGTTTTCTTTATATTATTCTTCAAAATGCTAACATACTGCTCTTTCTTCATGATCCCATACACCTATCCTCATGTTCTAATGCATGAATAAGTTTCTCTGTTCCTGAAGAATCACATCAACCTCACAACATTACTGCCCTCCACCATGTTTAACTGTAAGAAGGGTTGAAGACCTCTCCTGTCCTTCTCTAAACAAAAGCAGCATTCATGTGCTCAAACAGCTGAAGTTACATCTTAGCAGAACTCATCCCCATGTTTCGAATGTTCACGGGCAAACTTTAGTCTGATTTTAATGTGCCTCTGTCTGAGCAATGGAGTTTTTCTTGGATGATGACCTCAAAGCCCACTATGATGAAGAGCCCTCACAAGTCTCCCTTTAAACATCCAGAAAAAGCCAGATCAGCAACAACCATCAGAGATCTGGGGATTCTTTTTGACATCTCTGACTATTTTCCTCTCTAAGAGTATTTGCCATCTTATGTTTTTCAGTGATACAACGTTCAGCTGTTTCATACTCTTGGAAATGGAAGTATATCCTTTCCCCTTAACATGAGCATCCATTATGTTTTTTTCTGAGGTCCAGACAGATTTTTTTTGGCAAGATGGAATAACTATTCCTCTGAATCAAACATTCAAGAGCTACTAGCCCTGTTCACTGGAGTCCCTTAAATAATGCTGATTGATTGCTAAGGTGTCGTTTGACAGATGATTTATTATTCAGGTGTGTTTTTAAAAAATATCGCATGGGTGCCAGTAACGTTGATTATCAATTTTCACGATACTCTGTGTAAAGCGAACCTGAAGATTTATTTTACATTTTAAACTGTACCAACTACATTGTTGAAAGAAAAATGTACCTGTAGTTAAATATGTTGCATATAAGCATTTAGAAATAATATCACATAGTACAGGGGTAGGTAAAGATAGTGTTATAATAATATAACCATAATATTACAGTCAAATTCTGTGATGCCAAATTCATTTTGTCAGCCCATTTAAAACAATGTAAACTAAAACCTAACAACAGATCAATAGCAGTGAGCAAAGTGCACAGCTTGGTTGTCATTAGTGCAGTGGCAAATATTGAGATGGTGAATTGTTTTTAAATAAAATCAGCAATCAATTCATTAAGACCAAGACAGTCATTAAAGTACAAAATTCATAATGAATTACAATGAATGTGCAATATTTTACTTATATTCTGTGTTGTTGTTGCCCAAAATAAGCATAGAATGAGTGTTTGGCTCCAAGATTTCAGAGACCTGCACTTTCTCATATTAATTTTGTTCTGTCTTTTACTTTCCAACTTTGGCATAAGCAGCATATACATCTTTTTAAGGTCTTATGGGTGCATTCTTAGTATTTATAAATTATTCCCTGGTCTGTCGTTGCATAAGGACACATAAGGACATAGTACTGGCAAGAACAAAAAAGGTCAATTATCATGCAGTCCTGGAAGTCTTCTGCAGTCAGGAGCATCCAAAAAGTGTCTGAGTTCAACATGAACCCAACTGTTCTTACAACATGTTACAGCGAGTCAAATTAACAAAACAATGGCGCTACCAAGTAGTGAATAGCCGTGAACATGGACAGTTTAATTTTGCACAAAATTAATCCGGACATTAAAATTATGTCTGTTCAATGTCAAAATATTTTTTACCACAGTTATCTCATTGCTGATGGGACTCAGCAGTGAAGGAAAAACAATATGAACCTCCCTGAATAAAACATCACTCTCACCCTCTGTTCTCTTCATTCACTAGAACACTATATAGAGACCAGATGTCTGCATGTTCTTGGTTGGTCCTTCCAGCTGTGTTTCTAGAAATGGCCAGTGCTTTATCAGTGTCAATGACACTACAGGTAGCTGCAATTTGCTTTGCCACCTACCCTTCTTTCTTTTTCTCTCCTTTGGAAACGTGTGTTTTAGTTTTACGTGTAAACACAAAAAACATACACAAATAAAATTGACATGCAAATTTCACAGCTTAGTCTTGTGTCCTTTTTTCTCCCTACAACCCTTTTGCCAAATGTCAAAATTATTTCTAGTCTTCTGATGTCTCCACATCATCCCAGTACCTGGCAGCCATTTGTTGCCATTTGGCAAGACATGACCTGTGTTTTAGGACCTTAAAGCTATTATTTATTTCCCTTTATCCTGTATTTTAGGAAATTACCTTCATCCTACCTAAGAGAAACTCTTCCAAGAAGGAAGGCCTGTTGAAATCAGACTCTCTATTAAAGATCCATGAATGTCATATTATAGCAGCAGGCTTTGATTTTGGCTTGGGGAGTGGGTGTCTAGCTGGGCAGTCCTCAGTTTGCTTGTGCTTTTAGCCAAACAGACAATGATTCAATAATCTTGAGGTGGTCTTGTATATATCCAGCAAATACAAAGCTTTGTATTTAAGTGATGCCAGTTTAAGCTGAGTGCTTCTGCATCCTTTGAATGTCTCTTAAGAACCCTGTTAAATAATTAGTCTAGTGATTTATGATCGTTGTAATGCATGACAAACATTGATGATACTTAGAAACAAGATTAAACTGATGTCATCTCATAGAGAGAACTTGATGTTTTTGATTCTTGATAAAGTCAGTTTCCATGTCTGGAGACAAACACTAAGCAGGATCACGCCTTCGCCAAGCAATAGCACAAATCTCTATCAGCTCTCGAATGATTTTCATCCATGACTTGCCTCAGGCAGTTGGAAATACTAATGTTGTGATTGCCAGTTAAAGAGTTGTATCTGTTTTGTTGGTACCTAACACCTAAAACTTGAAATTACCTACAATGAGCCTAATGTAACATAATTTACCAAGCATGCAGTAATTGTCTTGCCCTTGTAATTGTAATTGACTTATTTTGTGCCTCGATTTTATCTAAAATAGGTACCATGAGTTGGACCTTGAGAAGAGCCTAAGGGACAACTTGAGCTACAAAACACTGATTGAATATCCTGTGCTGTATGTTGTATTACGAGATCATTGGAAGGAATATCCACTGAAAGGACCAGGTAACGAAAACACCCTTATGTAGAATTTTAGACATCCTGCCTTTAAGCTTATTTCTGCACTAACATTTCTTCATCATGGCATTCAGCTTAATGCTTCTTTTTTTCTCTTTTGTTTAGTTAGAGAAAACGTAAAAATGGGTGGAATATATACTAGGAGTCAAACCCTATGTATCCCCAAAACGCCAACCCCACTATACTCCCCTGATTCCAACAGCATTGTATCATGTCCTGCTTTCTCCAGCTGACACTTTTAAGACGCGCTGTTCCCTTATTTTTCACTATGGCAACATGCTACCCCAATGGAAATGAGTATGTTCTGCACAGCATCACAAACACCAACTTAACTTCAAGTGTGACTGTGGCCAGAAAGAGGATCAAACATGCACAACTGTTGAACAGTGACCTCATGAGTTGTGAAATGACAGAAAATGAGAAAACAGATCATGCTCAGAGTCATGAAAATTAGGGCTGTATACACCACGATGTGCACAGTGTGGTCAGACGGTGTCTATCTTAGTATCATTACAGTGTTAGACCCAGACGGGCTGAATAACGAATGAGGTAATTTTAGTCTGAGTGTGTTTGTGTTTTCAGTGATAAGACATTGGTGCCACACTGTTTTGCTATAATGCTAACCATAGAAACATCCTGATAATTGCACATTCCATGGCCCGGGAAGCTGGGCAGGAAGTGATAACAAGCAATCGGACTGTGTGGCAACAGTATATCCAGTAAAGATAAACTAATGTTGAGGCTCCAAATAGGCAGCATACAGCTGGTCAGTGTACTGGTTTAAGCTGCATTCAGCTTGTTAAAGTCTACTCTTTATTTATGGCCTTTATGTTTGACGACAGTTTAATGTGACACTTGAGAGCCACAGTTCGTAATGCATTGTGGGCTGATGTGATAAAACATGAGTAAAATGTTAACGAAACACAGTAACTCTTGGTTATCTGTCACAGCATTTATTTTGATCTCTTGTAATGAAACATGGATCAAATGGATCTACAACCTCACAAAGTGTGTAGATTGTAGCCAAACTACCGGGCACAGCTACAGTACTGTAACTTTTTAGTTATTTAGAGAGCAGTGTGGCATCTACCTACGGTGGAGGCAGGCAGAGCAGAATCACTAGAAAATCTCGCAGCAATGGAGGTGTCCACTTTGGTTTGTGGATGGTTAAAGTAGTTGGATACAGGTTAATATAGCTAGCCTCTTGAGCAACATAGCACTGTCACAAATCTGCCACAAATAAATGCATAGATGTCACAACTCTTGCTACTGATGTAGTGCAATGGATATACATTAATGTACCACAGATTAAAAGTGTGTAAGAAACTCCATAGATAAAAGGGTAACAAAGGATAGGCATAGCTTTTTTAATTGTGTCTCAGCGCACAGAAAGAAAAGCTGAATTGATCTTTTATATTCTAGGTTCATCTGGATGATGTTTTTTTTGGGATGCAGGCAGAAATGTGTTGAACTGACATTTGAAGCGAGCTTTACACAAATGATTCATCAGACTGTTGGGAGTTCATGTTGAGAAATAATAGGTTATAATTCACGATTGTTTCTGCACTAAACATTTGTAGTGTTTTATTCTACAGCCTTTCTTTCACGTGTGTCCATCCTACTTTATTGCATAAGTAATTGCTTGGCAGGCTGCCTCATCCGGGAAACCAGCACAAAGCCAATACATAGTTCCATCATTTTCAAAACTGTCTTACTAACTCTTCCTTTCTCACTGCTTCTGTGTCAGCATGACCGCCGCTGTGCTCTAACCATCCATTTTCATGCAAATGATCACTTGTGCATGAATTTGAGCATGTAAGAATTTTACTGTTCGCATAGCTGTGTTTAATCATGTTATACACAAATTGGGTCATTGTTTCAACTGAACCTGTGTCAGCCTGCAGTAATTTTACAACAAAGACTGAAGGCTTGGATCAAGAGAAGGAGGATGTGAAACACGTTTCACCATCCCTGCAAGGGTTTCGCACCCCAGGAGCAACCAGCATCTGGATGGGAACCTCCGAGAACAGCCCTGAAACTCGACAGCCACAGGAGAAAAGGGCCAAAAGAGAAGCAGAGGAGGAAGAGTTAGAGGAGGGAGAGCTCATGAACAGTAGTGAAGAAGAGAAGGAGGAGGTGGAAGGAAATGGTGAAGACAATACTCAGTGTAACAGGAGCTGTGATCATACCGGAGGTCTTGAGATGAAATGCGAAGTAGGAGACACTGTGGACATTAATGTTGATTATGGTATTAAAAAAACGCAGTGACAGCAGCAGGGATCAGTGGATTAATGAGAACATGACTGGACCCACTGGATGCCGTTCAGCTGTCACAGAGAGTGCTGAGTTCAGCGTGACTAAGCAGGATACTGTGAAAGAGTCAGGGCTCGTTTAAATCCATCACTGTCAAGATGAGAATGAGTCAGCTAAGCTGCTGACAGCTGTGGATTGGAATGATAATACCCAGATGTTTATGATGAAATGAGTGAGAAAACAGACATATCTGACATTTGACTGATATACTGCGAACCAGCTGAAACTGACAGTGTTTTCTGTTTTGTGTCTCTTTTCTTAAACAGTTTAAAGAAACATGAACAATGGTTTGTTAAGGTACCGTTGTGTGTCCACAGAATCATTTCTTCATTAATGTTTAAAATTTAGGTTTAAAATAAGTCTCGATGCACATTTGTTTTTTAAATAGACATTTAAACCTGTGTTTGGAAAGTGATATTCTGTATTATACTTTCAGTGGATTGGACAGGAACATTATTTTTGGTAATCTCATCTATATTTAGAATTTCCATGTATCATTTTGTAAACACTGGTTGAGTCTGGAAAAAGTCTGCTCTGTTCTGGAACTTTCTTTCGTCTTCTGCATACATCGTTCATTGAGTTGATTTGAAATGATCAAATGAATAAATGGGCCTCATAGTGATAGCTGGAAAAAAATTCTGTTTATGAAGATCATTAAACACAACAACACGTACTCCAAAGCACATAGCATCATTCTGCATAGCACTCATGAGGTGATTTGTTCCTATAGACTTTTTGTTGTAATTGAAAATTCATGGTAAAGAGGCCTGCTTCTCGGTCACCTTTGATGTTCAACAAATTTCTACTTTCTGTTCAGCTTCTATAAAACCATTAGTCTCGTTTTCCATCAGTTAATAAAAGTTGTCATTAACGTCACTGTTTTTGTGAAATCTCTGTGTTGTCGCCCCAGCGTGAATGTACTTCACTGTAATCTTACCTAATGTCGGTTTATTATGACAACAGAGTGCCACTAGTAACAGAAAGTGTAGCCCACTTGTGGGGCCTGTGTTTTATAGGTGTTTTTATAACCCCTAACCTCTGACGCTAACCTCTTTTAGATGTTAACTATGGATGGACCAGCTTTCATGTCTGCGCTGTGATGACGCATTGCCTAAAATCTAATTGTGCATCTGTTGGCAAGGTATGAAGGAGAGAGCCCTAACTGATTTATCCCTTTTTGTTGCTGTAAATGTTTCATATATAATCTGTTTAAGTTTTCCTATACATGTTATAACGTTCTGCAGACCACTTGTATCTTTTTCTGCGTCCTATATTTACCATTTCTAATTTATTCTATGTTCAAAATTTAGCATACAAGTTTTAACAACTACAACTGTAATTACTGTGTCTGAAGCTGAAACAAAATCCACCTACCAATACCAGAAACACCTTTTTTACAATTTAGTTTTTGTAATCAGTCGGATACCAACAATGTGTTCAAACCCACTGATTTCAGGTTTAAAGTAAGCTCAGCAACCTTTAGCTTTATGCTGTGTTAGGACTTCTCAAGCTCTCCTAAAGTAGGTTAGGATAGGATTCAAAATCCATACAGTGTGAATATAGGACTTCGATGAGTGGTATGTGGATACAGTGGATATACAGAAAGTTGTCTGTAGAAACATATGGAACATAAAGTGGATGAAAGTATAAAGTACAACTGCACACACACATCATCTTTCTTTTGTTTCTGTTTTGCCTGGATTAAATTACTACCCATTTTATTTTAGCAGTTCTCTTAATTTTCTATCTCAATAAAGTCACTCAATACAACCACACAAAAGCTGTGCTTTTGTTTCTGTTAGCTGTTAAAACTAAATCTGAGCTGTTTTTAGTCTGTGGAGAACACATGGGCTGGAAATAATTCCTCCAATTTAACTAAATTGCCCTTTGAAATATCTTGAATTGGTTTGCACTTAATTAGCCCTGATTTGGTGGGTAGGGCTTAATTGTACTGAGAGTGGAGAGTTGGTTTTTATGAGACCAACTTCGGGACACAGCTGTGTCGGCCTTATCCAGAAACACGCTAAAGTTGACAGTACGCTACATCGGGAAAGGCAGGTACTGAAGCGCAAAATGATGCTTGTGGGGCTTGATGTCACATATTTTCACATGGCACAGAGCGGGTGACATTATGCACCGTTGACAAGCAGAGTCTCTAAAATGGAAAACATCTTCACTCTTCAAAAGATAAACACTTTTTATTTTCAACCAAGTCTATACTTTAATCGTGCACATATTTCACTTTTCATTTCATATTTTGAATTGATGTTATGTTATTTCATTTATGTCACAGTTCCAAGCACAGAAAAGTACGACTAAATGAGGCCATCTGTGACATCTTGGAAGACTGCACCGTCATAGTTTTCTATGTGCCGCTCTTCAACCATATGTATAAGTTATTTTATAATGTTACAAGTTGTCTTTGGTTAACATTATTTTTTATGATGCTGAGGGTCAGTCTTTATGATCTTCCCTAAAGCCTAAATTTGTAGGGTGACTTAAGCACCGTTTATACACTATTAGTGACTGATAAAATCTCTATTTAGGAGTGATGGAAGCACAATTTTCTAGAGCCAATGGTTTGACGGATGGCTGTGGTTCAG
This sequence comes from Ctenopoma multispine, assembly GCA_034779795.1. NCBI lineage: Eukaryota > Metazoa > Chordata > Actinopteri > Anabantiformes > Anabantidae > Ctenopoma > Ctenopoma multispine. The sequence continues at coordinate 19,476,370 of JAUYWH010000020.1, read as the reverse complement.
GGAGCAGAGAGGTAGCCCGCCGGTTGGCTATTTGATCCCCAGCTCATCCCAGCTCCACATGCTGAAGCTTGAGCAAGACACTGATCCCCAAATTGCTCCCGGTGGATCAGGCAGCGTGGGTGGGTGGGTGTATGAGAAGCAACATTGTGATGCGTTTTGGGTACCAGTAAGGTAGAAAAACACTTTATAGATGCTGACTATTTACCATTTAACAGGACTTGTGGTTCTAGAATAAACAAATGTCAGTGACACACTTCAGCACAAACACACTAGATAGTAGTACCTTGGAGACTGATCCCCAGTACTGTTTTTCGCTAGTGATTCACTTGTCCTCTTTTGTCGGTCTTACATCAGGGAGGCTGAAACAACAGAAGAATAAGAATAACACAGACAGCAGTCTGCTTGTTGTCTGTGTTATTCTCTTAGTATCAACTCTGAGATCATGTAGCTGTAGCTGCTAGAACACCTGCTGTTGTCTCCCAACTTTGTCGTCAGATTTTTTTCTCCGTTACATATGGTTGTCATCAAATAGTCTGAAATAGCAAGTTATTGGTTACTAAATGTTCCCAGTGACATGTTACAGTAGTTAACCTCAACGTTTGTGTCCCAGCTGCAAACTTTGATTGAAATGAAATGCCATTTTAAACCTGTCTTCAATAACATGCTACATTTTTTAAAATAGAAATTGTTATATTCACTAGTGACTGTGCCAGAACCAGGCCTGGTATGTCATGGTTTTCCTGCCTGTGCCTGTGGAATCCAAGCAGTACGCTTGTCTGGGACATAATATAGAATCTATAGGAAGTGGCAACGCATGCCAACTGCATACTCTGAAATCGAGCTTGCAGTATGTTGTACCAGAATACCTCATGCCAAAGGTGATTGATGGTCAATGTTGATTAACTTCTGCAGTTGAATCATCTGCTCAGCTATGTTCAGCTCTTCTTTTTTGGCTGATATGCTGATATACTGGTTGCTGTTGAGGTTCTGTTAGTGCTTCTGCAGCAGTGCTCCTGCACTTGAGTGTGAAACAGGATGTACATTTCCAGGTTTATTTTGGTGCAGGATTGGCATCAGCAGTGATGCAGGCCCTTCACTAATATTTGTCAGTGTTTCTACTGTCATTAATTGACACAAGTCTGGTTAGTGATTGAAAGAAGCTTCCTGTTATGAGTGTCTAGGTTCAACCATGAAAAGAAACATCCAGGTGATGCACACAGTGAAAAAGTTCTCATTAAACATGTTGAATGTTCATCACATTCACAGCCTTAATATCTGTATCTGTCTTACTGTTTTTATCTGAGTTTTGTTTTGTTTTATTATATTTCTTAGCATGTTTGCATAATTGCAGTGAAAAGGGAAGGTCAGCAATCACATTTTAGTGCACTAATCTTAGAGTCATAGTTGCCACTCATTAGCTACATTTCCATAGCACAAACATAGTCAGCTCTAGAGATCAAAAGATGCATAAGAAATCTCAAATTGTGTTAAAGGGGGAAGTGGGTAGCAATATAATGACCTTATCCCTTCACTAGAGTGGAAACCAAGCTGCAGTCACATAGCATGGAGAAAACAAAAGAGCTGGAAAATACAAATCACCCATGTCACTTAATGTTCCATAGGAACATCAGAAAAATCCTGGTCCCGAGACCCACCACTGCTTAGGAGTTCAAAGCACATTTGTAAATTCTAACCAAGAAAATTATATTTTATGATCTTAATTTCTGTGGTGCAGATTTAAATTATCTTTGAAAAAAATAAAATAGTTCTTCTCTGCAATTGTGTTCCAGATATTAAATGTTTTAGTCCCAATTGTGAGCATAGGGCTATAAAAGGCTGTAGCACATGCTTTTCTTAAGTCACAATGACAAGACTTGTTTTTAGATTCTGCTTCTACCATCAATGCTTAGCTTGTTTGAGCAAATAATCACTGCAGTAGCCAGTACCCCTCTGGGGACAGGCTGAACAATCCAACAGCCTGTGAGGGATTGACTCTGATTTTCCTCTAAGCCTGCTCATCAGGTATTCTTATGTAATTGCAGATGGGGATCTGGAGGGGTGTGGGATCTGGACGCTTGCATCACTGTCACTGGGGTGTGTGTGTGTTCATTGCAATGAGAGGATCTTGCACCCTGTCATGTCACATTTTGGCAAATGGATGTAATTTCCTCACCTTTAAAATAATATATAATAATAAAATAACAATGGTGAGTTATGGATTTCAGCTGCACATTTATAACAATGAGTCTTTAAAATGGGCTGGTGTTGTCAGATGCGAATCATACTCTGAATGATTTTTCCTCTTTTGTCCAGCAGATGGTGCTTTTTTTTTTTAAATGCCCTGCCTCTGCATTTTCACTTGGTGGCCATGCACTAACCCTTTTTGTTTCATACCTCTGGGCTCCTTATAAGAGTAAATATTAACCCGAGATTATAGATGAAGTGGGTTGTAAAATACCTGACATCAGTGTTCAGCAGCTTCCAGTATGTTGTAATGGCCACTCTCAGTCCTGTTAGCTTCTGGTTTCACAGCATTACGTAGTGCTTGATGAAGCTTTAATGCTAATGTCTTTGTCATATAAACACATTTTGGGTTCAGGGAATGAGGTAGTCGCTGAGAGATTTAATTGCCCGGGCGCCTGTGTGTGAGAGTCTTGTTTGCCTGTGAGTCTGAGAGCAATAGTTTTTATAGCTTTGTACCATGTTGGCAAGAGCACCGCAATTTATTTCTCACAATAAACTTGATCATTCTGTTCCCTGAGACAGTGGAGGGATTGTGAACCTTGCTGCTGTGCTTATCTGAACATTATAAAGGGAATACCGCGGATGAACGAAAGACCAGCTTATTTAACATGCAGACGCCATTACATAACAAGGTTAGCTGCACTGTGTTAACATGACAACTGACATGACTGATTGCACGACACTTTATAAACTATGAAGTGTGGCAATGGAAATTTTCTTACTCGGGAAGAAACAGAAAGGGAAAGAGTGAAAACAGGGCTCAGTGTAAATCCAGGCTGCAAGAGGCAGCCACACATCTTTGTGATTAGGTAAACCTCAGAAGCCTTTCATCTGAGCAATCTGTAAAACCTCAGTGGGCACATCCTGTGTGGTATGCAGGATGTGTAATACATTATTATTAAATACACTTGAATAAGACTTATTTTCAGCAGCTATGCAGGAAAGCTGTGCAGAAGTGTCATGTAGACGGAGATAGAAAGTTTTTATAGTTTTATAGTAGAGGAGATAAAATGCCTTTTGTGGATACAAGTGAATACTTGGGAGGGTTTGTGTATATTTGGAAAATCTTCTTAGCTAAAGTGAACATGTTGCTCTGAAATATTTTCCAACATCTGCCGCCCATCAGGATGTCTGCTTTCTGAGCCACTGCTGCATTCCTGAGCCACTCCTTCTACCTGGATCAAAAAAAGAAATCTTTCCCTGTCTCCCCTGCCCCAATTCAAACTGTACTGTATTACGGTATTTATACCGGGTGCAAGCACCTGCCATTAGACCCCGTGTCTCAAAAAGGAAAATAACATGTCAGTCAGACTGATACTTACTCTTTTCTTTGATGATACTTTTTGTTTTGTGTGGGTTTTATGTAGTTCGGTGTTACTTCCTATGTGCGCTCATAAACAATGAACAGACCAACGAGAGAGTGAAATGGTATTTATGCAACAGTAGCAACAGAATTGTTTCAGTAGCTAGAAAAGTGAATTAGACATTTCTATGTTACCCCTGTTTCTTGCCCGTTTCCTGTTTCTTCCTCATAATAGTATTTCTTAATCCCTATTACAGCGAAACCTGGAAAGGAGACTTGAGCCCTTCCTACTTTGCAGGGCTGTTTACAACTGTTGAACAGACCCCTGCAGTTTAAGAGCCAGCAGAGGCCAATGCAATTAATTCACTTTCAGAGGAAACTGCTAATGAATTAGGTCAATTTGGTGGTGCTCTTACAGTGTGTGGAAAAGAAGCGTACCTGGGAATGCATGACCTGTATAGACCCCATTGTATGCAATAATAGTCATTGTCCTTGCTGCATGGTGTCTAATCCCAGCCCATTCAGAGCAGCACTTAAGATTCTTGGCATACTCCCATACTCATTGCTACTCGTGGACTTAATCTTTTTTTCCCCCTCTCAGAATCAGTGAAGTGTATGGCTTAGCCAGATCAAATGAAAGCAAGCTAGCTTGCTGCAAAAAAGCATTCCGAAGCCCAGAAAGTCAGGAGAGAGAGTCTTCAAGGTTGTGTTATATAAGAACAAGGTGACCCTGCTTAGTGTCTGTCTGAGAATCTGTTAGGTCTACGAAATGATATAGCAGGACTTTCTCTAGAAATATTGACTTTCAGTATCCTCTCCTGCCTCTGTGCATGTTACGGAGTTTGCTCTTTTCTGCTGTATAGTTCGTAGACAAACTGAACTGACACGGTGTCATCCTTTATAAATAAATTGTTTTATTTGTAGCATATAAAATTAAATCATTTTACAGTTTATTCCAGTATGACAATATCCAAATAAAGTAGCTACAGTTTTTGATAAATAATATTAATAACAATAATAAAAACATTCATTCATCCTTTGACATGTTTCGCCTTGTCTTTTTCATGAAGGGAGTTCAGTAGCTGCCAGTAAACATGAACAGTAATGCCCACGTCAGGAAGGAATGAAACTGCACACTTGTTAAACAAGTCGATAGGTTACATTTCGATTTGTCTCTTGTTCTTAAGATACAAGATGTTTTACTCATTGAAGTTGCGCATGTGCATATCTACGTATACACACACAAGTCTCGAGTCTGGGTCATGTCTGATGTAAAGGATCAAAATATACACAGTGAATTGATATCAGCGACTAACATAAATGTACAAATATTAATTACACCTTGCTCCATAACGAAGCTACTTCATATGCTCCATTAATATGAAGCAGTTCTTATTAAGAATGCTGATGTATTCACAGCAAACAGTGCACTTCATTAAGTCCTCATGATGTAAGCCCACAATTCCTTGGGAATCTAGTTACAACAAGAAGCCGGTAGTTGATTGGTTGTCTATTTAAACCCCTGCATTCATCTGGACAGCCATTGGCTGCCAACGATGCTGATGTTCACTTTCTCTTGTGTAGAGTTTGGACGTTCTTCACCAATCAGTCTCTGAACTTGTGGATGTCATTGGAGAGGCGGTAGAAGGGATAAGAGGCTTCATTGGCATGGGGACAGTTGTAGGTGCACTTGCAGGACTCGATCATCATGATGTTCTTGTTGAAGGTCTCGCCGTCCTCACAGCGGAACTTGACGCGGATGGTTCTGGTGTCATGAGGGCTGCAACAGCGCCCGTCCACGCAGGCTCCGCAGTACTTGGGCCTGTACTTCTTCAGGCTGGAGCAACCAGCATAGGTGAACTTAACTGGCTGACTGGACTTCTTGGTTCTGCTGCACTTCTTTCCTTTCTGCAGAAGAATAAACAACAATGAGATGGAGATTAGTTTTGCACTTAGACTCAGCATTCATATATTTTAAGCATTATTCATGTTTCCATCTGATTCAGACATGGTGACTTACCTTCAGACTGGAGTAAGGTGACTGGGTGCATGGCCGCACTTCACAGATTCTTGTCTCTTTGACCAACTTGCACTCGCTGTTGTTGTTGGTGATTCTGGTGGAGATGCCAGTTCCGCAGCTCTTGGAGCACTGGGACCAGGGTGTGGTTTGAATGATGCATTTCTGGTTGTCAAACATGTGGACTTCTGGCTGTGGTCTGAATGCTGCAATAAAAAGTAATAAAATATGAGCAACTTGGTGCCATAAATATATAATGTAAATAACATTTTCATTTATCATTTATCTATATGTGTCCAGAAATAATAATAACTTCCAGAATGAAAGGCTGCTTCTTACCAGGCAGAGACTTGAGTCCTCCCTTCACAATTGCAATGAGCTCATTCCTGTTGGTGAGGTCTCTTTCCAATTCATCACTCATAGCGTCTTTTCCAAAGATCTTCTCCAGGATGTCTGCCTCCTTTCCGTCATCACACACCCACTCCTCACAGCACTTGCCTGCCACCTTGACCAGTCTGGGGTTGGCACAGCCCAGGTTGGGCAAGGAGAGCTCTTGCGGGCACAATGGGACACATCCCACTGCCCCATCGATGCATGTGCACTGGTGTTTACAGTTGGGCTGGAAGCTCTCTCCATTCTGGTAGATCCTGCTGTTGTACTCACACGGTCTGCCCTCTAACTTGGCTGCAGCGGGAGAAAAACAGGAGGAAAGGAATGTTATTCTTTCCTGCCTTGCTCAGAGATGTCTGCTTAAGACATCACAAGGCTGCCAGATAAGGATCAGTTAAACTGTGAAATTCTTCAGACTGCCTGAGGAGTCTCTTTCCCTCCACAGTGGCCTGTCTGTGCTTTGAGGTTTACACTACGTTTCCTTCTAGCTACATTCCACAGTGCTGAAATCACACAGATTACCATACTCCTGAATTAAACCCCTTATTAAAGAAGTACTCCAGAATAAATTAGAAGCATGCAGTGGAGCGGGATTGGCTTTACACATACCTCGGCAGATGCCACGAGTAGTAGCAGCAGCAAGGCTGGCCCCAAAATTACACTCCAGCCCTTTAGTGTGGTCACAAGGCTCGGTCAGGCTGCAGTCCTCATTCAGCTGCCTGGCGCAAACTTTGCAGCAGCCGCAGCCGTCCAGGACGACGCTCACGCCGGGTGCACACTTGGGCATCTCCGACAGACACTCACACACGGAGGGGCAAGAGGGGAAGGAGTGGACCTGTACAGCCATCAACAAAAACTACCATTAAATGCTGGAACCTCTGAAGTCTTTAGGCAGAAAAAGTCTCAACAAATCACGCTAATAGAAAGATTGACCTATTTTCCCCGTCCTTCAATAAAAAATGTATAAAACCAGTGAAATGTTTACATTTCACATATCGTTTCAGAAATACAGATCAACTTACCAAGCTGAGGCTTCCAAGGAAGGTAAAGACAACTGTAAACATCAGCATCGTTGATAATATTCTTGTGCGCGTTCAAGCAGAATCCTGTTCCCAGGTTTATGAAAAGTAAATGTGCTCTGTCTTCGGTGGAGTCCTCAGACCGTAGGTATTCCCTCACTAAGTCGTCTGTCTCTCTTGACTTGTTTTCTGGTAGTCTCTAGTGTTGGAGGCTCCTTTGGAGTAGATGAAGCTCTCGCTAAAGCCGTTGCAGTCTGCTGAGGTCCGGCCACCTCCGGATATTTATAGCGTAGTGGGAAACTGACGTCGTTCCTGGGCTGCCTGCTGAACTGTTCCTAAACTATGCCAGGAATGTTTCTCGGCGCATTTTCCATCCAAGACCTAAGCTCCACCCTGTCTAAACCTTTCCTTTTTTTCATTCTCAAATGGATTTTTCCCCCCTGGATCCCATCTGAACACACTTTTCCGTCTCACATTTTCCCCTTCTTGTTTATCCCTCCTTTCATTTTCTTCCTCTGCTTGCTTCTCACATCTGTCAACTCAAGTTCAGTGTCCTTTTCTGTCGAAGTAGTGGACCTTACTGGTTTTTAGTGTTAACTTTTATCGTCTGTAACTAGGTAATAGATTTTCTCTTTGCCCACATTTAACTGAGATGATTATATGTTTCATATCTTTTTTGGTTTCAGTGTATCAGTTTTAAATGTCTTATCGCGTGATTAAAAATATGGATAACACTGCAGTGTGTGCGAACATGCCATGAGGTATTTAAAAGTCATTATAAACAAATTTTAGTATCGGTTATGTATTGTCACTCTCCTATAAGATTACAGCATTTCGTTTTCATACATGTTTGCAGCATGGTGCAGCAGCCACGTTTAAAATAGCTGTAGTCTTGGTTTTTCTCTGTGAATCTCAAAAGGTGTGGGCAGGAATACTTTTATCAGCGTCTATTTCTGGCTCGCCAGTGCCTTTATTCAGAGAAGCTAAGCGTTTCCAGATGCGCACCAGAGCTCAGACGTAACAATATTGCCATATTTGGTATGGCAGTAGCCGACATTATTAACATATTTCTCTTCCTTTGGTCAGCAGACCACAAAGCATTCCTGATAGCATAAAGGCTTGTTAAATATGTTCTTCATGCAGGGACATTCCTTTGCATTCATTCCTTGAGGCAATTTGACTTTTCATGCAATCTGTCCATCACGCTCCGGGGAGAAAAGTGGGTTCTGTGATCCCGTTTTTCATGAGATGTTGTGGTGTTAGGGGGAAGAAAATGCTTGGTCTATGTCTATTTTTACATCAGGGCTTTCAATAAGTCCCCTCCACCGAGGTTTTCAAATGATTCCAGTTGAAAACATTCACCTGAAGGAAACGAAATGCGTAAAGACGCAAAATAAAGCGTTATTATTGTCACGAACGACTGGCAGATTCCACAGAGGACGTTTTGCATGAGAGGGTGGTTATGTGTGTTTGTAAGGATCGGACATTTCACGTCTTCCATCTCCCCTGTAGTCCTGTGTAGACTTAACATAACGCACATACAGTGAGACAGCAGCAATGAACAAGACGGCTGAAGAGCCTCTCCGGTGAGTTTGGACTTCTTTTGTTGTTCATTTTATTTGACGAGCTGTAGTTCTAGTTGACATTAGTAACTTAATGAGCTTTAGCTGAAATCCCCGATTCATCACTGTACTCGCGTTAAACGAATATTAATCAAAGCAGCTGCAGTCGATTTTTCAGACGTCCCATTCTTTAACAAAAGTAATTAAACCATCATAGTGTTTTTCCAGGGTCTTTGCGTCGAAGATGAACAAGTTGAAATTGAACTCTGAAGCTTTTTACTAACTTATTTGAGGTGTAGGTTTCTCACATAAGACTGTCTGGACTTCGTATTTTTTACACTTCAATTTCAAGACACTAGGTGGTGATGTGAAGAGGGTAAAAGTTTTATTTTAACAATGAGCAATATAAGCAAACGTCAGTACAGTCACTTCACCTTCAGAGAGAATGTCATATTCACACGATTACTTTGTTCATCCATCTAGCCTGTTGCCTGTGTCTGAAAGTGGGAGGTGTGCGTTTGCCTTTTTGGATAGGGGGTGTGTCTGTGTGAGCACATGTGCTCTCTTGTACGTATTTCCCAGCTGTGTTATGTAGATAGTCACTGTAAAAGGCACTTCATGGACGTTACACATCAACATCAACAACGTTTACCCACCACAGTCATAAAAAGTAATGTTATACTCATGGAAACAACTGTAAATATCTCCTAAAATTCTGAATGGAGCTGGACAGAGTGAAAATATATCCTCATAATGGCATCATCTGGGTTTGGCATTGAAGGCTAAATATCTTTATGAAAATGTTGCATTTCAGACTGGGGTCAAAGGGTCAAAGATGTTTACCTGGCAGAGATGGTACTGTATATATTATATTTGGCTGTGTTTTTGATGCTAAGGTCAGAATATCTTGGCCTGTGCTGCATCAATTTTGATTATTCTTTTTTCCTAACTTAGTGGAAGTACAGAGGTAAATTGCTGGAATATCCCTTTAATGTGTCAGTATTGAGTCTGTTAAGTATGTGTGTGCGTGTGTGCATCTGCCTTTGCGTTGTAGCAGTAGGAAACAGTGTTGTTATTGTACGTCAATGGAGAATAACAGTGGTCCTCATTCCATAATTACCCATTGAGTTCAGGAAACATTTCAAAACCTGGACGTGCGTCTCTGTGTTGTGATCGCCTTGGCAAAATAGTTTCCACTAAAGCCACTCGAGAACCACCATCACACGCACAAGTGGTACACATGCATTCTTGTCCCACAGACATGATGACGGGTCTCAGTTCTTTACCGAAATCATGAGAAGATTAAGCTCACAGCTCAGTAACACAGATATTTAAGCAGCTTCGCAGCCTGTCGCTGGGATGTTTAAGCAATTACACCGTTGAGACGACATTTGAGAGATTGTGTGTTGTGGCTCAGTGTAATGGATATGTATTGTCAGATCCCACCAGGAGCACTTGCAAAACAGGAGCCCTCAGAATCGGTCCTCAGGAAGTTAGTGTCCCCATTTATGTCTAAGTGACAGATGGAACAGAACAGGCCAGGCCAGTGTGTTTAAACAACAGATTCCATTGTAGTATATCCAAGATGAATGTCATTATTGGTATGTAGTGTGTTCTAGCAACACTTCCTGTCTCTGTCAGCTCATGGAGCAGCAGGAAGTCTGCTGAGTTATGTGTCATTTTAATGCGAACGTGTGCAGAGATGATGCAAAGTCAGTTTCTAAAGAAATATGGATGTGGAAAGCCAGTAGGAGCGAAGTGAGCTCTATAGATCAATGATTCACATGAAATTCACTGAAATGTTTTGTAACTTCTATTCAGAAGAGGTCTTCAAAAGGGAAATGTGCACTCCTGCCTTTGATCACATGTGTTAAATCATTTTGTCTTAATTAACTGAAAACCCAATGACTGAGGATGGTTATTTTGGGTTTATACTAATTATAAAATTGAAGATTGCATTTTTTTGCTTGAAATGAATCATGTTTTTTCCACATGTAGTCCACTGTCTCTAAAATACATGCCTATAGTCTCTCTTCACTTTATTTCTACAGTAATGTTTAAGATATTTTTGGTGTATTTTCGCTGTAGGCCTATAAAGTGCTAATGATCCTTCTGCAGCAAACTGTGTGGTCCGAAAGATCAAATGTCAGTCAGGTGCTACAACATATATTCTGTTGTTCTGACGTAAAGTTTAGTTTAGTTTAGATGTAGTTTCCCACCACACTGTCTTTTGTTATGTTACATGTGGTGTAAAAAGTACCAATTGCTCCTTGATGCTGGAGCTTAGTGTGTTTCAGCTCCCAGCTTCAGCATCATATTGCAGTATCAATACTGTTTTACATTCTCAGACTAATCAGACATTTGCTACAGACATTTGAGGGGGGACAACTCTATGTATGAGAGTTTTCTGTCTAATCACCACTGGCAAAACACAATAAACATCCATCCATCCATCCATTATCTACCGCTTAATCCATTTCGGGTCGCGGGGGGTGCTGGAGCCTATCCCAGCTGTCTTCGGGCGAGAGGCGGGGTACAGCCCGGACAGATCGCCAGTCCACACAATAAACATCAAAGGTCAAATAAAATCAGAAATACATATCCCTTATTTTAAAAATGTTGACTCTATCAGCTCTGTGAAAAAAAATACAAAAGAGGAGCCCCCTTTAAAACAAATTAATTAGCAGCTATAATTATACGGAAACATATCAACCATTTATGTCTAAATATTTTTTATAAATTTCACTGTGATGCTCTGACACAATATTAATCTCTGAAGCTCACTGCATTCCAGGAGTTATTGTGCGATGAACTGTACTTTTTGGGCATCTCCAGGTTTTAGATACCTCTGGTATAAGTACAGAACTTATAAGGCCAGTGAGTTATGAAAAGACCAAAACCAATTATGTCTTGAGTCTTTCTTTCTATATTTTCGTTAACTGCTAGCCAGTTTGTGGGTGGGTATCAAATCTAGTATCTAAGTCCATTTGTTCCAACTGAAAACATAAATCTTTAAAAGACTAGACTGTCACAAAGATTAATGCATTTAAATGGTTGTTTTGGACAGTGGTGCATGATGATAAAGATCACTGCAGTCTTAGCAAAACTGATATCTACTGCCAATTTAGATAGCTGAAAAAAAAGTTGCATCAAACTCAATTATAGCTGCTATCAAAAAAAAACCTTCAAACTACAGTAAATATATTTAGCATGTGATATCATTTCGTTGCTTTATTTGTGGTGCTATTTATGGATGATGAATTTGCCTGACTCCCAAGAGTTAAATACAGTATGACCTGTGCACCTGTGTAATCATGCGTGTCTGTGTCACTTTAGACGTTTAGGATCTCATTACAAGTCCAATCATACTAGACAAATAAAGAGGTACTGCTTCAGGTGCCACAGCTGGAGGATCGTCTCTACTTTCACTCTTTTTTTTTTATAGCTGTACCATGTACCAGCCAGGTGCGTGTTGAAGGATGAAGGATTTCCTTCATCTGAAGTAACTGAAATTCCTCTGCACAGAGAGCAAGGAGAGGGTTTTTTCTTGGGCCATGTCCATCTATAATGATAATGAGGGGGAGGTGGAAAAAAAAAAGGTGTCTGGCTGGGGGGCAGGTGTTAGAGTTGGGAGGAGGAGGGTGGAGGAGGTGGATGGTGAGCCTGGCTGGAGTGGAAAAAGGAATGCGGGGCTCCTGGAATGTTTAAAGCAGTCAGGGATAATTGAGTGAATCTGGAACAAGAAAAAACAAACTGAGGTCCCACAGTGGAAGAATGTGCTTCTGGGACGTCTGTAGAAACATTCCATCCATTCAGACAGCTTCACCAGGCCCAGAACCTTCCTTAGATGGCACCATAGGGAATATTACACATACACACCATTCCTTCTCTCATACACACATATTTGCACCGTTCTACCTTTCACGATCGCCTCGCCTTACACCCAAAACACTACAGGTCAAGAAGATACCTTCCTTTATACTGAATGAAGTTTGTGTTCATTGATTAGAGTGAAGCAGTTACATGTCTTCAGTTTCTCTGTCTCATGACTTGATATATTTTTCTTTGGAACAACTGACTAGCAAAGCATCAACAAAGCGGTGCATGCATTTAGTCCTGTACTGTGTTTGTACTTGTACTTTGCTTTATATGCAGATCCACGTTTGAGTTGGTAAGGTCTCTGCCATATATCACATAGATGTCCAGATATTGTTTAGAAGTATAGTTTTACACCACTTTTTAGTTATTGTCACTTTGCGCTGCATGTAATCTCTTAAGGTTTGCAGACATAACACACATTCTTACGCATTAAAACAAAGGTTCAATAGACTGGGTATCTCATATTTCAGGTCATATTTTCGCAGCATATGTCAATCTAGCGTCACACAATCCGATGTGTATTAACAGTCCGAGACATGTATGACTCTGCTGAAAGGAACAAATGAATAAACAGAAGTATGAATGCACTCGTTTACTATAGAACAACCCTTACAACTGAGAGGCTACATAATGGTAACGTTTTGCGTCTTTGCCTGAAAAATCACATAACCCTTCATGGAGTTGCTACTGTTTAATCAAGTCAGCTCTAATTGATTCCTATTAATATCTCCATAAATAACTATAGAAATGTGGAGAGATAATATGGATTTCTAAAGAGACGCTTAGGGCATGAGATTGTTTGACTTGCAGTGTTGGATCGATGGACCACAGGTCCAGTGTGTCACTTGTTGGGTTGAACGCCTCACTGAGGGCTGACAGACTCGCAGGCTACACGTGATGGTCGGTGCGCGTCACCGAAAAGCTGCCGCTCGCCTGGAGACTGGAGCAGGGCTGACTGACACTGTATGTTGCAGGCTACTGTAAATAAAGAATAAAATCCCAACAAACTACAAGGGAACAAATAAGCAAGCCAGGCAGCGTCGGGTTAACTGACAATACTTTGCTCATTCATTCGCTGATTGTTAGGTTGTTTGCAGACCCTTTTTTTTTTGCAGATTTGAGGGTGTCAAGTGAAGGCAAAGCAAAACATGGCTGGTTTAATGGCAGGTTTTGGTCATTACACCCACGCCATCGTCCGGGGAATCCCTGCGTCCCTGGCCAAAGAAGCGCTCCGGACCAGCCAGTCGGAGGTGGAGGTGGACCTGGCCAAGGCGCGCAGGGAGCACGAGGCGTACGTCGAGGTCCTGAGAGCCAGGCTCGGGCTGGAGGTGGTCGAGCTCCCCGCGGACGAGTCGCTGCCGGACTGCGTGTTCGTGGAGGACGCGGCGGTGGTATGCGGTGACACGGCGCTCATCACCAGACCCGGGGCAGAGAGCAGGAGGAGAGAGGTAGGGAAGTGTTCCACAGCATGATTCAAGACGCCGAAAATAAAAAACAAAAAAAAAGTTTGATGTGAAAGTGGAGAGGAAGACGTCCTCCCCCTCGTTCGCCTGTTGTGCTCGCTTGGCATGCAATTAACGAGCTGCAGGGATGCAGAACACATTTTAGGGTGTCTCTTTTCTGTGACAGCTTTTTAGAACTACTACTAGTAGTAGCAGGGATTGAAACTAGAACATGTAAAATCACTGTGAATCCATAATTAACCCAAGTGACGCTCACGCCAGCGGCGCGATGCTAAATTGAATCTTTTACAGAAATGCTTGATACTTCAGTGTTTGGAGAATGTAACCTGGATCTCTGAGAGCTGGACAAACACCAGCTGGGCCATAGCGACATCATAGTGCGCACCAGCCTGTACAAAGGAATATGGTGATTAGGCATCAGGCAACGCCCATTTTAAAGACAGCAGTGCTTTGTCGTTCTTTGTCATATATGTGCTTTTAAAAAGAGACTGAGTTTGTGAGTGTTGTAATCTGCCCAATGTAGTTTTCCTGGCAGTGTGTTGGCATCATTTTCTCCTGACGCTTTATATTCTGTACATGTTGTCAATCAAAGCATCCCAAGAGGTCTTACCTCATAATTCATACAGTAATTGACTTATTGAAGTCATGACAACACTTAAGGAAGAGGAAAATATATGGAGGGAGACGCAGTCTGCAAAGAGGCTTTATGGCTCTGCTGAAATGAATGAAGGCATTTATGAAAACAAAACAGTATGAATGCACTCGGTTGCCTAGTGCCAGGAGCTGCGATGTAGGGTAACCGTGTGTGTGTGTGTGTGTGTGTGTGTGTGTGTGTGTGTGTGTATTTGCCTGTTTGTGTGAATGACAATGAGGCAAACGGTAGGACGGCTTCTGTGAAAGCCCCTGTCATTTCACATCAGAGTCACTTTACCTCTCTCACTGGTGCTAACGGTCCCTGGCTTCACTGTTAGCATAGATATTGATTGAAAATCTCTGTAGTGCTACTACCTTCAGCCACCACATTTCATTCATGCAGAAAGTTGTGCAAGTTTCATTTGTATGCACATATGTGCACGCCAACAGCACTCAGCCAGGAGGATGTAAATTGTGAAATTTTGTATATTTCAAACATTGATAGCACTTAATTGGTTTCTCGCCCATGTTCTGCTCATGGGAGATATCAGTTGTGATGAATGAAAATTTGGCAAAAACTTAGGGGCACAGGTGCATAAATATGTTTGTAAAAACAGGACTGTACAAATCACAGATGGATTGAAATTCATGTCACACTGGATACTTTTATTCACAATGAGGCATCACCAGATCCAGGGAACAATGACCAGATACCCATGGTCATTGCTCGTAACCCACTGGGTGCAGTATACATCGTAACCATTTTATATATATCATGAGATATAGCTGTAGATGTCTGCATTGTCAGCACGATCAAAGTACCGAATGATGCTGGGTGTTATATCTTTTATAACGTTTTTCTGTGTGAGTCTTATCTAGCTCAGTGTTTACAACAACTGCCATGGTAACAGATAAGGTGCTGCAATCAGTAATGCTGTCGCATGTCTTTAAACAGCCCTCCCTGCTGTGTAACATACAGCATTGCGCCACATGGTAAAAATAATTATAATGCTTGTAAATTGCTAATGTTGTTGTAAGTTTAAAAATAGTGCTACTAGCTTCAGTGTGTGAGTGATGCTTCATTATTCACATCCAAGCAGATGGTGTTGTAATTACTAGGTGCATCTTCTGAAAATGTATAGGAAATGGGAAGCAGCTGTTGTTAGCCTTTTTGTCAGCCCTCTTAAAATAAATAATTTTGCTGATGGACATGGAGGAGAACTGCAATTATCTGATCAATCACATCCTGTGGTTTTGAGTTTATTTGGTTGGTTGCAATTATGTTTGAAGGCTCTGAGTTTACAGCGGCTATAGACTCCTTCACTTCACATGCTTTGTGTTGAAGATTTTAATTTAGTAGTAGATGAAATAATTAGATAAATTTGTCATTTCTGCCCTTTAAAATACAAAAGTGAGTGAAACATGAAACAACACATTCTCACCTCTTCAAAGGTATTCAGACTCTTAGCCCCCTTTTTTTATTGTTCTTTGTTAAGAGACAAGTGAGCTGCTGTAAGTCTTCAAACATGCATGTGCTAAAATATCTCCCATTTACTACTGATTGAATTTTGAGGGGCTGATTTACCTCTGGTTTAAGCAGCCTTGCATGCAAATTAGGCTACAACACTGCATCCTAATGCTGTGATAAGAATTTAGCCTAAGAGTGAGTCAAGAGAATCAGACTTGATGATTCGCAGAAGTAAATAAACATAATGTGTGACTGTAATTGCATGGATCTGATTTGTGACCTGAAATATTAATGAGTGACAATCAGCAAATTACTTTCTACTGCATCACTGGCCCTGGTCTTGTCTACAGTATTTTCTCTGCCTCGATTTTCACCTTTTCAGTCTTGTATGTCTTCTGTTTGTTGCTGAAAAGTCACTGCCAACATGGATGAGGCAGCTTTCAGTGTGTTTCTGTTGCAGTTAAAAGGAAGAACATGTCACAGCTTCTCAGTAATGTGACTGGATATTTAAAAGTTAAGGTCAGGTAAGTCAGTAAGACAGCTGACTGACTATCTAATCTTGGTTGTGTAAAGAAAAACCTAAACTGGAGTTATTTTATCATTAGCCAGGATGGTTATTGGTGCTGCCTGTAAGACTTGGACTTTGGTCTGTCAGGGAAAAAGAAACTTCTGAACTTCAGCTTAATCACTTTTTTTATCAGGTACTGTAGAGAGCAGACAAGCAGTGTGCCAGGAGAATTGATTTGGGAATTCTCATCAGCGTTCTCATCTGAAATCATTTGTTATTTTGTTTAGCTAGTTGGTTCACACAAGTTAATCTCTCTCCTGTATCTCTTTGAAAGATGAGACCACCATTTTCTGTAACTGTTTGCATGCTCTATAGAGGTTAATGTTGTTCAAGTCTATAAAACAGTATGGATTGAAATAACTTAATGAACATTTCTTGAAAGTTGCAGCCATCACATCCATTAGGGTAATGCTAAAAAGCTTAAATATTGGTGGGAGTGCATGTCTAAATGGACTACATTATTGTCTGCTGCAGACTGGAGCATTGTCTAAAGCACTCCAACAAAGAGCCTAAGTTATTTATTTTAGAATATTAATCATTAGTCTGATAAGCCGTTCTCCAGCAGGATGCAAAGCTGCAGATTGGCAGGTGACTTGAATTTTCTTCCTTATTTAGGGAATCATAATGGAAATTGGCTTGGGTTGCAACTAGCAACCTGTTGAATTTCACTCTAGTTTTCATATGTTATTATGTTAATGTGCTGATTACTTTGTCTATCAGTGAGCTACACTCTATCATGATGTCAGACAGTTTCAAAACTGAGACAAAAACATTTTTTCTCATGCTCCATGGGTCATAAGTGTAATTTTAAAGTTCTCCACAGTATTAGCAAGTGATATCATGCATCCTCCAGACTTATCTTGGGTGTATCAGCAGAGATCATAATGTGTTGAGTGTTTTGTGTAGGTGTGTTGACTTCTTGTGTCTGCGAGACTCACTATCCTGACGGGCTGGTCCAGCTACATAAGTGAGGCCCACTGGGATTTTATCTGCATGTGCGGAATGACTGAATGCTAACAACGCTTTTTCGGCGAACCCTCCCCAACTTACACATTGATTGCAGAGCACCAAATGCTTCAAGATTCAAGAGTCAAAAAACTTTATTAATCCCAGAGGGAAATTGCTTTGCCTTGTTACAGCCACTCTCATTTCAAAAAGAGAGAAAAGAACCACAACCAGAAACAAAAAAAGATCAAAATGTAATACAAATACACAAAGGCACAGAATATACAGAAACAAAAACATGGAAAGAACAAAGAAATCTTCCAAACCTTTCTTCCCATCACCTTCACCGACTAAATAACTAATAATTTCCTCTGATTAAGAGTGAATACAGCAGAATACAGGGACTGTAATAATGAAAAATCTCTTTTGAGGTATTTATATTTAGCATAATGGAAGGACGTTGGTGTACTGCAGATCTGGTGCAAATGAGTTTGTTGGTATATTTTTTGTCGCACTTGCTAAAGAATGTTTTGCAGAATGTCATTACTGCTTCCTGTAGATACTTCGATGCAGGTTTTAAACTGCTCGCACTTCATGTGCCAATGAAAACTCACATGTTTCTGCTTGCTTACATACTTCATTGATCATTCTCTCGTCTTTAAATACGTGAGGGTAAAAGGGTATTTCTCATCTCAGATCAGGAAAGCTCAAAGTACACATGCATTGCAGTTCCGCCTTAACTATAAGGACAGTTAGTGAAGCTTTGCTTCACAAAGACTCATTTTCTATAGCTAACTAAATGCATTTCTAAGATAACTCTCTTTTGCACTAAATTGTCTGATTCTTGACCAACATGAGTGATTGTTATTAATTGTGGGTAAATTTATAATGAAGTTAAACAGAAAACATGTCTTACTCAAAGTCTGTGTCAACCCACTCAGTTATGTTCACTATAGCAAAAAGTATTTGGCTTCTGTAAAAACTCAACAGTTACAAGGTTATTTTTCTGGGAAGATTCAGTGATTTGTAATAATATAAAGACATCCAGTGGCATAAAATCTCAGCTCAGTACAGAAGTGTAGCAGAGCTGAGGTGCTGTGGTTTTATAATGTGGCATGGCTCAGTACTTCCGCTAACTCGTCACTCAGGCGAGTAATTGGTAATTAGATGTTTGGTGGATGGGAAGCTTGTGAAGAGTCATGTCAGGTTTCTTCCAGAGCAAAAGTGGAAGTTAGCAGTGACAGTATAATTTTTATCACTTTCTATCACTCTTAGTAGATACAGATACAAGTAAAAAAAAAAAAAAGACTAGGCACACAAACATAAAATAAAAATGTTGTCTGGATGTTTACCTTCACGTGTAACGCCGAAATGTTGCTATTTGTGCTTGCTTTTGTGTGACTCGGGGGTCAAAGCAGGCAAAAGGCCCAAACTCAGCATAACAAATTCTGCTTAAACACAATGTTAGCTGTGTCACTTCACCCCGTCATTACAACCAAGTTGTAATGCACAGAATTGGACTTGGGTGAGGGATATAGGCCTGTAAGTGCAGCTGACCTTTCCTGTTAAATAAGCCTAATAACATAATTCTTAGAGCAAATGTTTACATGGATCTTGCGTATAGTTGTGACGGTCTTGTTTTTTAGCAACTGCCTGGTTTGAGAGGTTATTTTTTAAATAACTGAACTGAGGGCATATACAGCTACAATACTGTTTTTTGTGACTTACGTTGGTCAAAAATTGACTTGACTGTAAACCCAGCAGGATGATTCTACTAAACTTTGTGTAATTTAAGCGGTCTCCCTCTAGCCTCTGTTGGTTGCCCTTTTTTATCTGCAATTATATCCTGAGCTTCAGGTTCTGGCAGCTTTCTGTCTTGCAGAGAAGTCAAACTTAATTGCATAAAAGGAAAAAACCCTTTATGTCCTCTTTCACTTTTCACCTTTCTGACACTGTTTTTACTGAAGCAAAAAGACTTGGGTTCAGAAAAGTGAACAGGGCGGTGAGGATTGAATGAGGTGTGCTTTATCTGAATAAATGTGTGTTTCAGTCCTACGTGAGCTGATTACTAAACCTTCTATGTTGTACTAATAGTGCTATTATGACTTAAGGTGTAGCCATTAACTGTTTTTGAAAGTGCTAATATTTACTGTGTTTTATAATTGTATACAGGTGTAAACAGATACTGTCGATAAAGCATGCTGTGCGTCCTTGAAAACAAGGGTCAATAAAAAGTACTGTACATGTATTAACATGGTAAAAACCTTATGTGTCAGCTAAAGCCTGAAGGCAGGATGGAAAAATCTGCAGACACAATATTTGGGTCATGTTTTTATAGACATAATATTTAGATTAAATCTAGCAGTTTATGTGTCCGTGCGGGCCCCTTTCCGGTCATGCCTCACGTAGCTGCCCCCAAACTAACACCAAGCAGCACAGAAAACCTAGTTTTGACTAGCTGGCCTGCAGATGCAGATTCTCCGCCATCCTGCCTGCTCTCATAAGACTTCCCTAACGGAACCGCTCTGGTTTCCTTCAGGGAGGCTTGACATCCGTGTGTGAATGGTGGAGGAGGTTGAGACACCTGGAACCCGCCAGTAGTATGTGGGACGGGGTCAGCATGCCTTCCTCAACTGTCTGTCACATTCCTACCACATTTAACCTGCCCTTCCTGTGACTGTTAGTCTGTCTGACTCCACATCTGGCGTGATCATTCCATCCACTGTCTCTCATTCATAGTCCTACAGAAAATCGTGTCAAAGCATAAGATCTTACTCAGATTAAGATGGTTACATTTAACAATCATGAATCAGCTACTCAACAATGTAGATAGTCTGCCAATGAAAAAGTAATAATCCGTCTTTGACTGAAGAATATAGGTTAACCTACTTTCAAGACATGAAAAATAAATTATTTCCATTAATATGATAATAGTGATATGGCACTATGTCTTTTGTTGGCATGAAAATGGACTCACATTGAAAACACAATTGAGAGCCAGCAGTATATGTTCCACTATAAACAGATTTGAAGTTAGCCAGGCATCTGAACACAGCTTCTCATAATTTGAGTAGGAATTTACCTGTGTTGTTGTTCATACCTAACTGACATGTGTCTAAATTTGTTCCAAGTTCAAATTTAGAATCTTGCAGCTTAATTATTTTATAATTGTGCCACACAAAGTAGTTCTTACTCCCATCTCTTTTCTTACATAGAGACTGAACTTTAAATGCAGTGTCAACACATCTTAACGGAGGTAGCATAAAATTTGTTAAAGCTTTATATTGCATTTCAAAAAAGCCAACATAAAGAAGTATAAATTCTAAAACTGTATACCAATACCTTACAATTTTGATAACGTGGTACCTCTAATGTTAGGCCTTACTTTATAGGTGTGACATTGTAAGATTATGACTTGCCATTTACTAATTTGCATGCTTTTTTTACTTCCAATTTACACATTACTAAATACTTTTCAAGCTACAAATGTCAAAAGCTGTAATGGTTCAGTGCTGCAGGGAGTTTATATATAATATTCACAATGAATTTAAGAATAGATGGTTTCCAGCAGCATCATCTCAGGGTGTTTTTGCATGGGTCACCCAACACGTGCCAGGACCTCTCCCCTCTTGTGTGTTATGTAAAGATGGTACTGCATGAATAGAGCAGACAGCTCTCTGCCCACCCAACCATCATCTTGGACCCTGCCCCCTTCTGGCCTTGGGTTCACCCACCACAACCCCTTCAACCCAGCACAGTGTAGCAGTCTGCAAGACAGCTGCGGGAGATTTGCAAACAGGAACTCCTCTCAGGCTTGCAGGATGACCGGGTCATGCTCAGGCATCACTGTGGGTGTGTGAATGTCTGGTTTGGTATGTGA
The DNA here is from genome assembly GCA_034779795.1 of Ctenopoma multispine. Taxonomy (NCBI): domain Eukaryota; kingdom Metazoa; phylum Chordata; class Actinopteri; order Anabantiformes; family Anabantidae; genus Ctenopoma; species Ctenopoma multispine. The sequence continues at coordinate 19,454,999 of JAUYWH010000020.1, read as the reverse complement.
GACTGAGCAGTGGAAGACACAGGAAGTAGGCCAGAGTCAAAGAAGGTGCAGAAAAGACCTGAGACGAATCAAACTTTTCATTTTTGGGGGGATAAAGACAACGTTTCTTCTTCTTTTTCTCCCTTTTGCCTAGACTTTGTCTGTTGTCTTAATTAGATTCACAATAAGATGAGTTCAGAGTAAATCAGTGGTTAATTTAATCTCCAGTGATTGTAGAAAATAGAGCTTAGCATCTTGATCTTTTTAATCAGCTCTGTATGGTGTTCTCTTTGACCTTTGATTCCAGGACTGTTGATGATGGTAAATGTGTCAATCCACAACCCCACTCAGCACTTGTACTTCAAGACATAATACAGAGTTGTTAGTTTATGTTTGATTTCGTGCTTTGGGCATGTTGACCATGTTTATTTGGTTTAAACAGTACTGGCAGATGTTGGATTATGCAACAGATCCCCCACACACTGATAAGTCAGTGGATGCTGCGTTGCATGATGTGGCCTTTATTTAACCAAACAAATAGTTTCCTGGTACCATGTTCGCTTCTCCCACATTTTGCTGAACGCTGTAAACATAAAAAACATCAGTTAATCAAGGCTAACTGAGATAAATCTTGGCAAACGTTTAATCACTCTCCCTTTTCTGTCCCTCACTGTTTCACTTCAGCGTTATTAATTGTAAGAGATGCAGAGCCAGGAAGAATCTCCTACATGTTGCAGGGCGTAACCATTAGTCTTTCATGTCAGTCCAGTTGGCAGTTATGGTTAAATGCCCATTTTGCTCTGCTGCCACTGAATAACAACAGCATTAACACACTAACAGTAGTTATCAGCAATTTCATCTCAAGGCCTGCTGATTAGACTTGACTGTCACCTCCTTGTCTGAGAACATGGTGCACCTGCTGCTCTTGCTCTGCATTAAATGTTCATTTGATTGCTTATATACTACTGTAATTTACTATATGTATCAGTGCCGCACTCACAGACATAACGTCAATCAGAAAATGAGTTTGTTTAATGCACCACTTCCTTTTTCCTGTGAGCAAAATCCTCAGACGTTTCCATTGTTTCTGAAATGTTTGAACCATAAGCATAAGTCATATTTGAGGTTAAGTACATTTTTTAATATTGATTTGTTTCTGTTGTTCACACACTTATGTCTTTTCTCAAAACCATCATATCAGGTTTTGGTTAATGGTTGACATGCAAAGACTTGGCAGGCTGTGGTTAATTTTATGTTGTGTTTGTGCTGTAATCTACAGTATCTTCATTTGAGTCTTCCACATCAACGTAACAACATAAACTATTCTTTATAGTATTATTTATTTGATTAAAAAAATCTATTGCTTTGGTTAAAGTAACTAAGTAAAGAAGTAACTGAGTCTGTTTGCTTGCTTTGTGCAGGTCCTGAGGTTCAGACATGTGCTTTGCTGTTTAAAGAAGATGACTATTCGTATTGATGAACAGGTGTATCTATTAAAGTAGTCTTGGTATGTAACGGAAATGTTGAATGTGAAGATGTTAAAATGCATTTTACTTCCTTAGAGTGTGACTACAAGTGTGAGCTTGTCAAAATAGTCTGCTTGTAATTATCACCCAGGAGGTTGATGCGTGTTTTTTTTCCCTAGTTGGCACGTTAAATTGACAGAACATCAAAGGAACCAACCATCAGACTACTTGCTTTAAAGTAATCCACTTTCCAGTGAGCTCATGCTAGCAGAAATAATCAAATTCTGCACACAATCAGGCAGTGAGTATGCAGACATGTAGTGGAGACAAAGCTCGGTGCAGTGTTGAAAGAACATGGCTGAAACTGTTTTGGTTTTGGCAGCAGGTTTCAGTGTGAAACAGAGCAGTGCTTCTGGCGACTTGGGACTTACATCAAAAGTGAAGTAAGCGATGAAATGTTGAACAAGTATTATGCGTGTGTTATCATATTGGCAAAAACAAGGGGAAATAAGGCACAAAAAAGAACTTATCTAAGAATATTTCTAACTACTTTGGGCCCTCCGTGTCAATTCCAGTTGGATTGTTTCTGAGCGAACCGCTTTACAGACACTGAGCAAATTATAAACTCTTCGCCCCCTCTCCTCACATCACTTGGAGGAGTTGGGTTTTGTATTTACATGTCAAGATTAAGCCAGCGTGAGCCAGACCCATGACGCACGGCGACACCTCTATGATGCTAACATTCACGTATTTTGACACAGAGTGGGCTTCACACTGTTTCAGTCATTCACCGTATAACTAGTCTGTGTTTTAACCGTGGAAAATAGAAAAGAGATCGGTACAGAGCAAATGTGTAGTGGTCTTAATTGCAACGTGTTGAAAAGCTTTCACCTGCAGATGTACCTGCATTTTGTCTCTTTTTACTGGTATAAACAGCAGACACACGCTTAATCATGTCGATTTCATGTCTCAGTGTTGGACGACGTCCTGGGAAGACAAGCTAAAGCAAGGCTCACTCATATTTTGTGCATCATTGTGTTGGTGTGTGTTTAAAATGCAAATCCTCCAGAGCACTGCCCAGGCAAAAAACAAACACTGTTTTCACATCTGATCGACTTTCAAGAACACACAGCCAATATTGACTCAAAATTATCTTTCTGACAGGAATATGAAGTGATTTGTCTCTGCAGCATGCTTCATATTTCATTCCTGTTGTCATAGCTCTCCAGTTGTCTTCTTGTTTCATGTCTTCAAAATCCAAATTTCCACAACAACCCTGGATGGTTGTTACTTGGTTCTTACGATTTATAGATATTTAACCTGGCACTGAAAAGGAATGCACCTCTTTTTGTAATTGCTAATAGCAAACCGATGCATGCTTCACACTGCCTCTCATTTTTTAACCTATCCATCTCAGTATGGAGCAAATATTCCCACCTCTGTATGAACCTTCTCTGCTCTCTGCCTCATTGGAAGGACCTACTCATCAGTCTTTGATGAAAATGATCTCAGATGCTGTTTTCGCTCCAGAACCGCCTCTCTGAATTAGCATTTTTCTTTTCTAACTCAGCCTGACGAATGGCATTTGCAGAGTAGCTTTTAATTATGCCAGAGTACAGGACACACTCAAAATTAAATTTACAGTGGGTAAATTCTTGCCCAGAATAATAAAAGAATTTCACCTGTAAAACTAGAAGTAGTACTCATGTATTTTAGTTTTTATGCTTGAGAACAGGATATTTCTATGCCAATTTAAGAGTCCTGGATCACTGAGCAATTTGAAGTAATTGTGTTTATCAGAAGCTGCACTAATGATCCAGAGTATTCAGAAAGATTCAGTAGCATCAATTATGGCCTGAATGGCCTTTACTCATACAGACATACTCATAGCTGATGGCAGTTGATTTATTTTCTTGAGTTTTTTCAAAGAACAACACATAACCTAATATGAGTTTTGTGACAGTAAAACTATTTAAAGGTTAAAAATATATTACAACTGCTCTTAAACTGCTGTCTCAGCCTAATTGGATTATAAGTGTATGAAAGTGTATAGATTTAAAATCCCATTAGCAGTAATTAGTTAAATGTAACAATATGTAAACTGAAGCTTCAGTTAAAGATCAAAATCTATTTAGCTCTGTTGGCCAGTACCAAACAGGAGAAAGACAAGTTAGGCACTGTCACATATGAGCATCTGAAGAGGTGTTCTGTCTGTAGCAAAATTGTGATCCAGTTTTTTCACTTATGTGTCATATGTTCCCTGAGGCCTGTAAAAAAGACAGTAAATTAGTGCACTTGTCCTTTAATTCCTCGAGCGCCAAAGCAGACAGTATGTGCTCACTGCTTGTTGATCTGCAGGGATTCATCTTAAGAATGTGTCCATTTCTATGTGCTTATCACGTGTTCATTCACACAAGCATGTTACAGTGTGCGTGCTTGAGTCCACACTGATTGAGTTCTCAGACACAGGAGGTGAGACTCAGGTGTCTAGTATCCACATGACGGTTAGTGTCGACTGGGTGCCACAATGTTCTCTGAGTTTCACGAGGAGACTGGAGGCCGTGGGGAGAGCGCTTGCATGTCGCATCTGTTTCACCTAGGTGTAATTTGTACTTACCTATGTGTACTCTCCGTATGTGTCTCAGTTATATCTGTCTTGTGTGCAGCTGAGATCGCACAAGCTGAACAGAGATGTTCGTCCATTAAGAAGGTTTTGGTTTCCCTGTTATAGGTTATAAAGTGCTAAATACAACTCTAGCTCTCTTGTCAACATACCAGTAGGTATCCTACAGCAGTAACTTATAGCCCAGGGCAATTGTGTCAATTTGTGGTGTTTTATCTGCAATGACATTCATGTTCAGTGGTTTTCCATGCAGTCACTTTAAAAGCGTCTGTCAATATTGCCAACACATTTGATGTCATGTTGGTTTTGTCTGATTGAAAAGCAGAGAGAAGTGCTCAGACTTGAAGAAGCCTTCTCAGCCAAAATAAGCAAATATCAGTCATCAAGAGCTTTGATACATCTGCAGTTTAATGGTTGTTGTATTCAGCAGCTTTGGACATGTTCACAAACAGACCATTAGACGTTTTCGCATGTCATGCGTATTTTGCAAAAATTTAAATGGCTTGAAGTAAAAACTACAGTTTACAGCTGACCACAGCCATCTGGAAGAAGAAAACCTTTATTTCAAATCTTATGCAGCTTTGTTTAAAAAAGTTAAACTGTAAAAAAAGACACATGTGTAAATATGTACTGTATATGTGCGTGACGATCAAAAGTTTGTGTGTGCATGGAAGCTGTGAGACATCCGACGTGGCAGGGCAGGTATCAGGGCTGGGCAGGGAGGTGTGCGTTGCCTCCCCGTCTGCTTCGACTGTCACAGTGTGGTGTGATGTCCGCTCTCAGTCTGTTCTCACGCCAAGATCATACTGAAAATACAAAGTTCTTGTCCAACTCAGTCACGCACAGAGGACATGCCAAGCCAGCAGAAATGTGTCAGTGTTTAAACAATTAGTCAATCAAGCCAACAGTCCAACGAAATTGACTGATTTAATGATTCATACCAAACGTTTGTGGTTGTTGGATGCTTTTCTGTGTGTCAACTATAAACTGAACTTTGAACTTTGGGTGAGATGAAAAAAAAACAGACGGAAGATGCTCTGGACAGCTCTATATTCTCTCCAGTAGATCCAGTAAATTTAGTTGTAAGGCATCATGAAACATTTATCTGAAAAAATTCCATTGATCTATATTTGAAATATTTGATAAACAACAGCCATTTAAACCATCAACTGCTTTCATTTGTCTTATTAGATGTGACATGGCTTTTGTTACAGGGTTTTAGGTAAGTTGGTTAGGGCTTGACAGAAGTATGTAACATCATCTGATAGCCATATATTGACTATACAGTCGAGCACGACACTACTGTATCTGAGTCAGCGTTAATTACAATGAAACATGAAAGCTGAGACAGGGATGATCTTCAGCTGTGTCTCATAATGTTAATTTCTGTCAGGAAAGCAAACTATGTCATCTGTATCAGTTTTATCTTGAGTATCAGTTTGGCTTATAAACTCAGTGCCGCTACGTTCAGAAACGTTTTTTATAACTTAGATCTGAAATCATTTTAAAACACTGATTATTTCACACAGTAGTCAAATTTATATCATTAGCTGCAGCTTTGCTGAGTGTAGTCTCTGATTGTTCACCTCACATCTAGGTGTTTTTTCTGGGATCATTCCCAAATCCTTGCAGATAGAAGAAAATACTGCATGTGACATAGCAGGTGGATGTTGTATATACGTGTGTATGTGTGTTTACACATGCTTCTGTGGAAGGGTGGGGGTATTCAAGTTCAGGGCCGTGAAAATTGTTACGTTCAGGCCACAGCATGACTGGTGTCAGTTACATAAGACCCCCTTTCCATTGTGTAACTGTGTTTATTTAGTTTTCCAGCAAATACTGGTAAAGAGGTGAATCTTGTACAGAGACTCAGGAGGATACGCAGGCCTCAGAGGTGGAGCAGATGAAGTATTTTGTTGGCACAGCACTTGGAAAAAATACATCAAGTGTGTTGGGAAATGCTTTTGGGACTGTATGGGGAGATTTTTTTCATTCATGTAGAGAATACTATGCTAGTGCTCGAATGTTTATAATGTGGTTTCACTCTTCTGTGTGGAAAGAATTTCATTCCTGTGTCATGCTACAGCTGGATATCTCACCATTGTTTGATCCCATATTGGTTTTGTGGGTATCTTTTGAAGCTGTTATGTTTATACAGACTCCCACTGAAGCCTATGAATGCATACAACTTCCCAGTGCTTGGATCATATGATGATGGACATTGCAGCTCACTGAAAATTACAGGAGGCTCAGGGTTGGAGACTTTCATTGCAGCTGGCCAGTTTTTATTCAAAATGAGCTTCACCAAGCTAACACTGGTCCATCTGTCTGTACAAAAGAATCTCAAATTTGCAAATCCTCACCAGTCCACCTTTTACTGAATAAAAAATTATTGAATCTGTTGCGCATCAAATGCAATTGCTGCCAGCAGGCATGTTTGGGCTCAGATTGCTTAGCAACAAAATGTAGTTCTAAGAAGTAAAAACTGAATCACTGCAGGGTTCAAAATCTTCCCTCAACTTTTTTTTTCCTAAATGCATGCTTGTGGCCCACATCCACCCTTGGCAGCCCGGAGAGGTCGGTGTGTGAAGCGAGGGGGAAATCAAGTCTGACAGAATGACAAGCTTCTCCGCTTCTTAGCGCTTACCATAAACTCATCTAATTGCTCTGGGGCTCCAAACCCACAATAAGAAGTCATCCGCTGGGGCCCAGAGCAGTGGGAGGCTCTAGCAGACTTCCGGAAAATTGGAAAGTTTAGAAAAGGCTGACACGTGTGTACAAGCACAGTTAGCTTGTAAGTAATCTTTCACAAAATTTTACTTTTCCTTCTTGCAACTACCGATGTACACGCACACAGTCACCCTTGTTATTGGCTAATTCTGTTTTTGTTCTACCAAGAACTCTATCTACAAAGCAAAGGGACATGTGTCTCTCTCTGTAAGTGCATGTGTGTTTATGTTTGCATGCCATTGTATCTTTGTCATAAGTTTAGGTTAATAATAAAAGCACTGCATGGGGTAAATCGCACATTGCTAGTCTCACACTGGTTGGCCAGCTTCTCTGGAAACACTCTTGGCAGGTGATCACAGGTCAAGGGCTGCAGGGTCAGGAGGCAGACCGATGAACTGGAATCCCGCTGGCCAGTAAGGAAGGTTTATGTCAGCTGGTTAGCAGACTGGATCGGCACATTAGCACTCCAGGAAGCCTGGAGTGGAGTTCTCAGCTTAACAGGTCATGCAGTTATATCAACAACAGTAACTTGCCGGCACTGATTGTCCCCCACTTACAGCGCCTGCCTTATATTTTTAGTAAATGTGGGAACGCAACTAAGAATTATTTTCTTTGTTGATTTCTGTCTTAGTGAAATAATTTTGTAATTGTTATGTTTATACAAAACTCATCTCAATTTCCAAATTGTGATGTTTACAGAAAAACAGCATATAAACTGTGGGTGTGTTTTTGGCACTTTTTCTTTTAATAAGTGATGAATCAATATTTTTGATGATTAATTTTCTGGCAGTCAATACATTTATGAATCAAACTTGATAATCACTTTAGTGTGTGGATCATTTCGGCCAGTGACTTAATCATTATAAAGGCAAAACATAACTACTGGGCTTGCATCAGATTTGGAGTCATATCCCACTCATATCACTGTCAGATTCCTTCTATGACTCAGACAGATTTGTTAATGGCTTAGAAGGTGGTGATGACTCGGATAGCCTGAAACAAAGTGGGCTCTGAAAGGACTACATTAGGCTTGTTGTGATCTTTTGAACCTGATGGTTGCCTCATCAGAGGGTTCCCAGATCTCTGCAGAGACTCACTGAGGCTGAATGATGGCCAAGTAATGTTTTGGAGATAGCACAATCTTTTGCGGGTGCCAGGGTCATTACCGCAGAGCTATTGGGTCCCTTTTATAAGATTGAAGCACATGGGAATCATTGGGTCAAATAAATCTCAAATTACACTGTTGTCATTTTATGGTAATAGTTTTACTTGACAACTCCAGGATAATTGTATAATATGGGAGAGATGCATAGCAATAATTACTCATTAACTGAAATGTCAGACACTGTTAAAGAGAGAGGCATTTTCTGGCTGGTGGCATCTGTTACACTCTTTCTTGAGTATGGAAGTTTAGTTCTGCTATAAAATCAATTTCTGTAAGATGGAACATTCCAAAATCTGCTCACAAATGCATGTCTCACACTATCCATCACTTTATTTAGTGAAGCTTGTCTCCAGGGAGAACAACATGTGATGGAGAGGAGTGTGCAGATCATGTTTTAGATCTTTTTTGCCAGGGATAATGTGCACTCACCACAGTAAGAGGTTCACTCAGCTACAGCAAAAATAGAACAGTAACTCAATAACGCAGGGCTGAATGTATTTTAACCCTCAGTCTTTCTGTATTTCATAGCTGGGAGACTTTGCAGCCCAATATGTACACAAATTGAGACACTACAAGTACATATGCAGTGTAGATGAGGTGTTTACAGCCTGGGAGGCACAGTGGGAGAGTTGTGAAGCAAACATACTCTGTGGGGTAAAAGGGACAGGTGCATTCCAGCGTTCTGAACACAACAGAAGTTAGTTATTGTAGTTGGGTCTGGTGACTTGGCTCACAGTCCGTCACAGTCAGCAGTTGGCAGCTCCAACAGCAACTGTGACACACAGCTCATGGAAGCAATTAAGGTACCTTCAAAGCCACTGTGTCAATCGCCGCAACTAGCATAAAAAGACCAGCTTTTTCAAGTAGAAATAGTAATAATATTAGGATGGAGAAAATCCATTAATCTGTTTTCATGTCACGTCCTCAGTATTTTCATCAACATGGTTGCCCTTAGAACACACTACTGCTCTCGTTTAACTGTTCCCATACACTTACAGTATTGTTCGTGTTCCTTGTTGAAAATGTTGAAAGATGCAGACAAAACATCAAAAGTTCTGACTGGTGGGTGGTGCTGTTGTCTTTATTTGGTCTGAGGGGACACTCACAGTATCAGACTTTGCTATAGACTACACACACATAATCCTGATATAAGCAGTCTGGAAGAAAGTATTTACAAGACGCCAAGCTTGAGTCCATGATTCCCTTTTCTTTGACCCTCCAATCCAACCATCCACCCCACACAAACGCTCACAGACACACTAGGAAGTCAGCAGATAAATACACAAATGCGTCCACAGCCAGGCAGATACATACACAATTAGATAAGAAAACAAACTGAAAAACAAGTCTAAGGACAGAATACCCCCTCAGAAGTGTGTCCTACACAAACCAGACCAGAAACACACAGGTCAGCGTGTCCCAGCACGAGACAGTAAACAAAACATTGCATCTTTTTCCTGTTGGCTGAGAGCCGCACTTGTTGCCTAGCCATAACAGTCTGCACAGTTCTGCCCATCGTGTCCCTGGCCTAGGATAACTATTGATTAACCTTTTTAACCAGGCGTGTTAGGTCAGCTGTTCTTGTTGTGTGCATGTTTTACATAGCAGTGCACTATAAACCTGAACGGAAATTTTTCTCATCACTGGCTTTTTATATGTTCCTGCCACAGATTTGCAGATCTGCCCAGAGTTGCCAGGAGCAGTGATCCTCATCTGCTTAATTTGTGTGCTTCAATAACTCTGTGCATAACAACAGCAGACACATTGTACAATCTAATGGAAATGCCCACAGAGTCCTCAGGGAGCAAACACTGAGTGCCTAATGTGGTCTGTCGAGGCTTGAGCAAGTTTCTTTGTCCTGCACAAAAACAAATCTGCTTGCACTTGTCTTGAGACATTGATGGGGGATTGTGGTTTAAATGTGTATGGATTTTGAAGCTAACATTACGTGTTCCTCACATCGCAGCTCCATTCTTCTTTCCTCAGGTCGCTTAGGAGTTTGTCATGTGCCAGGTTTCCTTCCATCACAACATGATTGCGACCCCTAATGTGACTTTGCGTCATCATTCAGTATTCACTTTGCAGATGCACTTTGAGGAGCGTGAAGAGTAAAATGTAGATGCTTAACTGAATAGCTTCGGTGTCACTAAAGGCATTGCTTTTATGAATACCAGAGACAGAGCCAGCTTGTTTTGACATTTTCTGTAATTGAGGTTGCAGCACTTAGAGATTGTAAATGATCCTCTTATTTACTCAGATGTTAATAGATGTGGCCCTCTTTGACTGCTGAGAATTAGAGAGAGAAAAAGATGTGATGATAATGTCCATTTTATTGCAGCAATTTGTCTTTGTACGGTAAAGTGTCTTAAATTCATCTGATTTTAACTAAATAATACACATCAGTGTGGCAACACCTGTATGTTGTTACTAACAACATATGGTCTATGTATATATCTCAGAAGGGTTTCCTTGATGCTTAAAACGTCCCTTAAAATGATATCTAAGCTGTGAACTAAGAGCCGCCTTTACATCACCTTTGACACACTCGCTCGTTTTCTCTCACACATACACTCACTTAAACATACCAGCACATTTTTTTGGACGTTGTCATCCACTTTAAATAGTTCTTCTCCTGGTAAAGTCGTCATATTCCCCAAACCATAAGGTAACCTCAATCCTTTCACTCTGACCTCTGTAATGACCCTAAACGCCCACGTTGTCTTCACCCCCTCTGCCTCTGCTCCTCGCGCTCTCTCCCCGCCTCCACTCCCACCATGTTTCTCTGGCGTACTGTCTGTGAGGAAGATGACATCAGCCCCAAATCTGCTGGAAGACGCTTCCTGTGCAGAGAGGCCAGGCCAAATATCCACATCCTCATCTAGTCTGCTTCTCCTGCTGCCTACACATGATAAACAGTCTGAGCTGAATCAGTCAGAGCACCCATCAGTTTACAGTATGTGCTGTGCATACACAGTATTTCTCAGCAACAAATACACATGCATTTATAAACTACTGGATAGTCACATACAGGCTACAGAAGGCCAGAGATAGTAAAATATTCTGTCATGAAGAAAAATTTGCTTAGATATTTTAAACAAATATTAGTGGTGACTTGATATTATAACCAGAACAGAACTTATATCTGATCATAAAACTAGGAAAGAAAATGTTTTGTATGAGAAACTTATAAACATGAAGCTGCTTAACTGATTACCTGAACTATCCATAGTAGCTTCCAGCACAGGTGAAACATTTCTTTATATCAAGTTGTCCTAGTTGAAGGCAGACCGTTTTGTTGGTCATTAAAGTATCACTCAGACATCTGTGATGTGCCCGCCTTAGTTTTATTTCCAAGTAGTTTAGACCATCTTGATAAACTGTTGGATTCTGTTGGATCGTCTTACCTGCTTGTTTCCCGGCCTATCAAACAGTCCTCTGATGTTCCTGGAGCTCATCAATAATACGACAGCCAGAACTATAAAGATAATACTCAAGTTCTAATAAACCTTGAGTTCCCTTTGAAAGTCTACAAATCAGTGACAAATAAGTTCAAAGTTTGAATAACAATAATATAATAATAAGCAGGATGTAAAATCTGAAGCTGGCCAAATGCAGAGGGCTACCGCAAGGTTTCAGCGCTATTGCTCCTTTCTAGCAAGCCCAACTTCCCTGTTTTTGTCTCTTCTGCTCTCTATTAGACATAAACACAGCCCCTCAGACACATGGATATACGGGGGTATATATAGGTGTGATAGTCTAAACTGACTGATCAGACACTAACGGAAATGGAAATGAAAACTAACCAGATGGAGCCAGGGGTCCAGGCAGAAAAGGAAGGTCAGAAAGCTCTCACTGTCACTGTTGCTGCCCCCTCCCCTTTTGTTTCTTTTAGCCTCTTTTTCTCCCCCTCTGGCACTAACATAGCCTCAATCACAGCACCTGCTTTCCCCATCATCTCTTTGTAGCCATCCCTCTCGGTACAGAATGAGTGCTGTGCTGTTCTACGGCCCTCTGACTTCAAACATGAGCTGCTTCAGGAATGATAATGACAGAAACATGCCTGGAAAAATAGAATTTCCCTCCAAAAATACACTCCGCTCTTTGTGTTGCCGTGTCCAATTTTTGTGTGAGTAATTGGCATGCGTCTGGTCTCGGTGCACAGAGTGATTGATGGTTGTTCTCTTCTACCTGTTTACCAGTGTTTGTATGTGATTGGCTGGGTATGAGGCGGTAATAAAATGGCTGGCTGGGAAAAAACAGGGATTCTTCTATCCCAAGAAGCACACCTGTCCTACGCCAGACCTGAGGAGTTAAACACACACACACACACTGGGAGCCTGTGAGACATTCCCACTGTGCTCCGTTTCACATTCCAATCCTCTGACAGCATGTCTGCTCTTATATGATTAAATTCAAGGTTTACAAAGAAAAAATGAATGACACCTTTACTTTGAAAGACTTGTTTGTTTTTGTTGTACATGTCCTCCATATGGAAAAAACATGGTCTGTTATGCAGACGTCCAGACAGATCAACCTGTGGCTGCATGGCTGCGTCTCTATAGATCCTCATGTTATCGATTTGTGTTAGATTATACTTTATGTCTAATGTGACATTTTGTGGCATTGTATTAAATCATGCACGAACAATAACTTGCAGCAAGTTACGCAATAATAAACTACAATTAAATGCATAATTTCATCTGAACTTTCTGCATAAGTTTGACACAAAGAGACAAAACTAATTTCAGGCTTGTGCACACCATTTCCTAACAAAACGTCATCCATCTTTGGACACACTTGAATTCATAGCACTTTGTGATTTGAATTACCCAAAGTAATAGGGTAAACTACGTTTGTGTTCTTTAGGTGATGTGAGTCGTCATTTGACTGGCAGTGATATTTTTATGTTGACAGTTACATTTGTGCAATATCTATGCCTAACAACATTGCAGGATTGATGGATCCTGTTGCTTTGAGTCAGTCCTTCAACATAGAAAGGCATACACATGGTAAAATTCTGGAAAGATGCTATTTTCTTGTGCTTAGTATGTCCTCTGTGTTTTTCAGTGAAGGTTCAAAACCTTGTTGTCTTTGGGAGACAACTGTTGAATTGTGAACCTTTGCTAAACATGCTAAGCTGACCCTGTGAACCATGTAGTCCTCCCCTTTGTAATGCCATCGGGCTCATAAAGAATCCCTTTGGCCTAATCACACAGGAATGTCAGTTCTCTTTGTCAGTATAGACTTTGGAAAAGATGAAACAAGATTTTGTATGCTTCAGCTTCCGAAGTAGCTTCCTGCATTGATGACAACCATGTATTCCACTTCTATGCAGGATGCGTCACTTGAGATGAAACAGTCACGTGAGTTTGGCTTTCCACAGCTTTCGTCAGCTGTGAGGCTCTTGCTTTTTGATTCTTCTGTACTTTTCTCAGCAAAAAAATCATCACAAAATGGAAACTCACAGCGCTTGCTTGAATTTCTTTATCACTTTTCTGTTTGAGTTAGTAGCAGTGATTTACTATTACTTGGCAGCTTCTTTGGGGTTATTAAATGATCACATTATTTTCAGCATTCACTAGATTTTATTCCATTTTTTAACCAGTTACACCTATTTGAGTGTAATAATAATACCTAAAGTAATATCTTTAATTGTCACATAAAAGTGGTACCTTTCTTTGCATTTTGACATTTAGAAAATTGGATATTTCTGTTTATTAAGGACAAGTTTTATTGGTAAATCATAAACTAGTGTTCCTAGGAAATAGCAGCTAGGAGTTTAGCATTTTGCACAGACTGTGTAGCACAGACTGAGTGTTGCTTTTAAATATTATAATGTTTTCATTGCCTAAACTTGAAACAGATAACATGTCAGTACTTATGTCATTAAATTTTACTGTACTATTAAGTACTTCCTTTTTAAGTACTTCTCAGTCTCACAGCTCAGATTTGTTCATGGTAAATCATTATGTGGGACTGAACCTGTTTACAGCAGCTTTTCAACACACCAGCCAAATAAGACATAAACCTGCAAACAAATGGCAAGTCATGTGTGTGGGTCACAGCAGTGTCCTTGTCATGGCGGCATGACATCAAAGTCTCCTTAGAAATATCACAGAGGTCTTGGCCATCACCTGCTCCCTACTTTTCAGCACGACTAGTAGACACATGAATTGACCATGTAAGGCTTTGGTCTAAGGATGCATCATGACTCAGTGTCATGTATATGGCCTTACCGAACAGACTCATAGAAAAAGAATGGTGAGAAGATACACCTGTTCCTTTCTGAATCATTTAGGTCAGTGGTATCCAACCTTTTTTGGCTCGTAACAAAGATATGTCTACTTATCACCTGTTGCATAATTAGACATAGCCTCACATGTGTTTAAACAGTGATAATTCTTTCTCAGATAGTTACACTGAAAACTGTAAGTAGAGTTATGCAGTAACTAAAACCAGATGTTGTTTTCACCTTACGTTAATCTAAAGAATTAGAGTAAGAGCAACATTTGTGTGTGTGTGTGTGTGTGTGTGTGTGTGTGTGTGTGTGTGTGTGTTGTGTGTGTGTGATATAGCTTTTGTAGGCTACAGTGATAGCCTACAGTGACTTTAGCTTGTAAAATAAATGTAAAAAATCTGTATCTGTATCATCCACCATCCTAATGACTGAGAATTCAAATTGAAATACTTGTGCAACTGTTTGGACTAATTAGAGGTCAAGCAGTGAGAATGAACCTTGACTAGAGAAGAAGAATTAACAGGCCATTTATGGAGCTCAACACATTCAGAAAAGAGTCAGCAGAGGAAAAGGATAAAATGACTTCTTTATCAGCTATTTTATGACAGATGCAATGTACGAAAACAAAACATCAGGAATGTAAAATATGTGTGTTTTCCAACTGAGTAGAAGATTTCTTGATACTTGTCACATGGTGCCATATTTGATCACTTACTTAGTCATCTGCTGTACTTTTTTCGTTGGGAAATATTTTGTCCTTCCACTTTATAGACGTTGATATGTAATGGAAGTGGAATCACAATAACGAAATTGTACGTTCTTCCACCTCAATTGTGATTCTCATTCAAGGACAATGACTAATGGAACACAAGAAACCGAGCGCCTTGAATTGATTGTTCAGAGACAGAGTGGCATTTTGCATGCAGCCATTTCCATTGTCTCAGTCTTACTCTTTTTGTTTATTTCCTGCTGCTTTCAGGAGGAATTTACTTTTGTCAAAGGAACTACGACCACAAGCCAGAGCATTTACAATGGAACGATTTGGTGCTGAGCCAAATCTTTTTTGTAAGAAGATTAATGTGAAGCCAAATTTCTCGTCATTCTTCCCATAGTTTGTCAGAGGAATCCACATTTTCCTTCAGCTAACACGCAGTTCATTTCTCCCACCATCTGCGTAATCCTCTCAGATTGGGTCCATGACATCATCGGGTGATAACGACACGAGAGCCTTTGGCTTTTTGGGGAAAACTCTTAAAAAGTCTGCGCCAGAAATCATAACAAAGTTTAAAGGATTTGGAAAGGTTTTGCAGTGATGTACGAACAGATTGTTTCTGCCTGACTATTTTCCTTCATGGTGCATGAGAACATTTGATTATGATTTCCATTCCTTATAGCAAAAAGATCATGCTTATGCTAAGCCTAATAATTTAAAGCAGAAATTCATACAGTACAGCTCTAAGAACACCCACAGTCATACCAGACTCTTTGCCACTGAAGCTGACCCTCCTTCATTTGTGATCACAAATTGGTCAATTGTAAAACTTTATTTTGTAGAAATCCTTTCCCTGGGTTACATCATGTGATTTGGTTTCACTTTTTCATTTTGTAATCTACTGTATTATGCAACTCAAAAGCAGATTCTTTGACCTGTCCAGTGAGAGGGTGGGGTGGGCTTAGGAGATACTGATGGAATATGTGGAACAGCAGAGTCATGATTAGTTACAGAAATAAGCTATGGTCCAAATTCATCGAGCCGAGCTTCATTTGTCCTAGCTTTACTGAGCAGGGAGATAACTGGGAATGAATGATAAATTAACAACAAAAATATGTCAAATTATTCCTTTGTGAACGATAAATTAATTCCCTTGCTCACTGTGCAGAGATAGTGTCTGCACAGTTGGATTTTCCATAAGCCTTTCCTCTGAGTTTTCCTGTCTTTTAGTCATATCGTCATTGACCTAAACTTAACTAAACTGAGCTCAAGATCTTTGTCATCATGGGCACGTTTCAGACCTGTGCAAGTTCTTCTCAGGACAAGCTCATAATGAATGTGAAGCGCACTAACTTAAACCTTATTTACTGTTTTGTATGTAGCTTACAGCGTTGCAGTTTATGTTCTTGTTACGCGGTTTTATTCCTGAGCCCTTTTTTTTTACAACTGCTCTATATGATGAAGGCAACACTTATAGTTTTACTGTGCCAAAATAATCGCAATCAAGTTATCGGAGGTCAGGGTTGTTGAGTGTGCTGCTTTTTGTAAAGTTTTAGTATAGGATTGTTGAACACATGCTCATACTGGCAGCAGGTTTCAGACACGTGTCCTTGAACTGTCTGCTGTGGCCAGTGCAAATTTCTGATTTCTGTGTCAGCTGTTGCTCTGCTTTCTGCTGCACTCGTCTTTCTCACTCCAGTCATTTCAGATGAATGACTGAGGGTATCTTTGTCTCATGGTGTCATTTCTGGGGTGACAGCACACAAAGTGTGTTAAGTGTTTAACGCCATGAATGGAGATGCTTTAGTTCAATGACTAAATGCTGTGAGCAGGGGGCTAAACATAGCTGGGACCCTAAATGAATGCCCTTTGTTTAGCACTCAAAAAGGTATTCATCATCATCTACAGCCCTGAACTTTGACTCTTAAGCGAGGTATTAGTCTTAACATGGGTATGAAGTCAGCACACCAGTATGTTTGCATCAGCAGCTCTTGATTAGATAGTTTAAGGCTGCGCTCTAATTGCATGTGCATGTGCTGATTGTATGCATTCATGAGTATGTAATCATGTGCTGACTTTGAAAAGTGTTGCATATGTCCTCCTGACCTTGATGTTGAACGTTGTGGCTTTGCCCCTGTAATTGCAGAGTCAAACTGAAATTTGCTTCCCATTTGTGGCTGTCAAACGAGGTGCGACACACTCTCTCCCAGTTGCAAGCTGACCCACCTCCTTTGCTATGCTGCAGAGTTTAATCTGATTGAACTTTGACCTGGAATATCATGAGGTTCCTCAGTGTTTATCTGGGTTAAGGAGAGGGAATGGGATTGACAGCTCATTGAGCAAGTGATGTTTCCTTACATTCTTGTTTTATGACAGCAGGTGAAGGAAAACACTGTTGGCTGTAATGAGAGTGACAGTGACGAGGGTTAATGGCAGTGAAATTTGATAAAACTATACTTTCCAACTTTAAAATCTGCTTTTGTAAGCCTGTTACCCATGCTATCTCCTGCAGGTGACATTCCCTAATATAACCACATTATTTTTCATCCCCTCCTTTTTTTGGCTTCTCCACGCCAGGCAGATGTTAGTCTGACTACACCGCGCTTTGCCTCTACATGCTTGCATGGGTAGCTTGTAGATGTTTATTGAAAGTTTTAGCAGAATTAATCATTATATAGACATGTTTCAGACGTGCAGCTGTGTCTAGAAATGTGCTGCAGCGTAGATAGAGTTCTTTTGTCAGATTGCTTTGAATAAAAAAAAAAAATGGTTTGACTGTTAGTCAGTAGGGCAAGCACTTAAAAATCCACCTGCAAAACGACCTAACAGTTCGTAGATAATAAGAATCAGAGTTACAATTCCTGTGTCTTGTATGCTCCAGCAACAGTGGAGCAGACTGCAGTATATATCAGCTTTAATGGTGCGGAATCTTCAAGAACTGTAGAGGAAGGGAGGCTTTGGACCAGAGGCTTCTAGAATTCCAGCAATGTTCCAGTTCAGACCTACCACCAGGATGTTTTCTGTGTTTGTGGGTGTACGTGTGTTTTTGTGTGTGTTGCTGGCATGGACTGGTGGAACGGAACAGTGTTAGATCAAGTGGTAAGCGTGGAATTTTCTCCTCATCTGCTTTAAGCTTTCCTAAACCACAGCTGATTCCGCCAGAGACACCATCTCTAGATGATAGCAAAGACTCACCAGCTGTGCGAAATACTCCCTCCAAATCTTAACCTATCTTGTCCAGCACGCCTCCGCACAGACAAGCACGTATACAGATATACACACAACTTAAAGCCTAAAGTATTCAAACCCTTATAAGGTAATATTGCAGGTCGGTTTAGAGTGAATCTGTTTTGCAGCATCCCCGGCGAACTTTGGTATTTGCGGCTGGGAAAAACATCAAATATGCAGAAAGGACATCCTTCAGTATTTATTTTTTCTGCTTCCCTGTATGCATCCTGTGGTTCTGACTGACTGACTGCTGGCATTACGTAAAGCCAGACTGCATGCTTATATATATATATATATTTTTCCATCTCAGTTTTGGTAAATGATTCAGCAGAGCCTGACAAAATGAATGTTTTCTGAGCCTGGTTATGAGTATAAACAGCTTTCCATTTTTGTGCCCCGATGTGCTGATCATTCCAAATTTGTGGTTTGTCTATGCTGCACGTTTTAGCCAATGTGACATTTCATGTGTAACTGTGCCATTTTTTAAAACTTTACCAGATTTTGGTATTTATTTAGTATTTATTAACTTTATGTATTTCTAGATAATTGTTACCCACCCAAAGCGCTTGTGTGTGTGTTTGTATGTGTTTGTGTATGTAATGTATGTGTGTCAGTGCATACCTGAGCTCCCAGCTATGTAGCTAATCTTGTCCCCCTATGGTCATTCAATAAACCCTGGTAGAAACGACGACTCACACCACAGCTATCCCACAATGCCCCCTTCTCCTCTTTTTATCACCAGCTAGTAATTATGTGCTCCAGTGAGAGGCATGCACCTCTCTCATACACACTTAGGCCAATAGACACATACACAGGGACACACATTCAGCTTGATTAGCAAACCTAATGGATCACCTTGCTCTGTATTCCAATAACATTCCATAAAGCACAGAGCCATATAATTGCCTTCTACTGTTCTTTGCATTATCACAAAATTCTGCCACCTCCTCCTCTTCATTCTCCTCCACCTTGTCTCCCTCTGCCTGCACCTCATGCCTCATCCTGCTCCGTCATCTCCTAAAATGTTCTAAGGCATCATATAATCCTGCATAATGATGTTATTGCTGCCTACAAAAAAAGCTTGATGCCTTAAACCAGGGGTTGGCAACCCGCGGCTCTTTCGTCCACCTGCTGCGGCTCCCACCTGTTGACTTTGAAAAGTGTGTAAAAAAAAAAAAGTCAATTTAATTAATTAGAATTATTTTGGTATTTAATTTGTTTTATAAATATAATTAGTTATTTTGTAGATTAAGGAGATCTTGTAACATTAAAATAAAACCTGTTTGTGTCAATCAAAGTTACTATATATACAATGTTTCTTCATTTTGGGGATGAACTGGTTTTGCGGCTCCAGATGGGTTTTATTTGTTGGGAAACAGGCCCAAATGACTCTTAATGCTAAAGGTTGTTAAGCTGTTCAATCATTTGGCAGTCTTGGTACTTTGGCGCCCAGCAAATGCAGCACTACCTGAGTTATGTTTCACTAGATATTAAAAATTATAATTTAAAATATGAAATTATTAAACAATACAGAATATCTTATTCCTCAAGGTGCAGGAGGCTCTGTTGTATCAGTGGTGCAGAAATTCAGCAGTAACAAATTGTTGTACAGTAGCTCTGGGCTTACTAAGAGACAACAAGAAAATATTAGGAGGCTTTCCATGGCACACTGTGCTTTAAATGCTGTGAGTTCTTTTTCTGTTTACGTCACCAAAAAGTAACACAAAGAATAATAATAGCAGTGACAACATCCACCACGAGTAAAGTTTGTGAGCAGCCATGTAGCGCTGAGATTTAAACTGTATGGTTTTGCCTTGTGTTGTAAATCTGATGCAGTTTTTACAAGGTGCAGATATTTGCACTGCCAGCAGGTTTGTGATTGTTTTGTGTGTGTGCGCATGCATACATGCATGCAGTACATGTAAACATCTGTCTAAAATAGGTCAGTCTTGAACCATATGCGCAGGCTTACGCTTACATCTGGCATTTGCACCTGCAGAATTATCTGGACATTGAAGCAAAAACATGCTCGCATAGGAAAAGCATGTTGTTGTGTAGCCACAGTCAAGTTTGCACATAGTCATGCATTCTTAGTTAGCTTAACTTTTCATGTTGAAGCAAAGGCTCAGCCGGGGGCTATTTTCCTACAAGCTTCGCTCACCCAATGAGGTCACATCAGCCAGAATCTCGAGAATGTGAAGAATGATGAGGTTTAAGAGCTTCTGAACAGTGCTATATGTTATCAGATGCAAAGAGAGGGGGGATGGTGGAAATGCGATCCACTTCCCTAATGATGAAATGAAGGAGGTAGGAAGGAGGGACATGCTTATTCACTCTTAGCGTCTTCTCCCAGCTGCGATTCACCTATAGCAGAGGCCAGGACTTCATGTCTGCACTGAATCTTCAACGTTGTTTTAAAGCTGATGTGAACATTAAGAATATTACATTATCGTGGCCTGGCACTCACAAATTGTCAGACTAAGTCATTAACTTCTTTAACCCCTAATTCATTTGTTAATCAGCTTAGTGTACAAACTACTACGACTACTACTATTTCTGATTAGTGAAAAGCTGTCAGTCACAATTTCCAACCCCAGTTTCCCTGTTTTTTCTGTGCTGAAACAGTTGTATTGTTTACACATCAAACATTAGGGTTGGAACTAATTATATATTTATTGTCACCTAATCTGCAGGTTATTTTCACTATTAATCTATTCATTTTCTTGGTTCATGAAATGGTAGAAAGTATTGAAAATTGCACACCCCAGCATAATGCATGTTGAAATCACTTGTTTTGTTTGACCAACCAAAAAAGCCAAAGTCCAAAACCCAAACATAATAAATTTGCTGTGATAGTAGAGAGAAAAGCACAATAAATTGGAAACGAAAAATGTGGATTTGGTATGTAAATTGTATAAATGATTAATCGACAAGTGTAGAGTCTGAGTAAGACCAAGGAGATTATGAAAATGATTATTTGTTCCCCAAAGCAAATACGTCCATCCCTAAACCTGGCAGGTCCACAAGTGAGGCTTCACATTCCAGAAGAAACACTCAGTAGAAGGATTATTATCAAAGTCATGTTTTTTTCACATTATTTAAGTCTAGACTCTTAGTTTGTAAGACTGAAATATGAGTCTAAGGAATGTCTGCACTTCCAAAAGTAAAAGGTGCAGTACAGCAGAACTTAACATCAGTAAAACTTAGAATGTTCATAGCTAATCCTAAATCTAGGATGAATGGGGTTTTTCATTGTTTTTGTTATTTTTGAAAAATCACCAGACTTGAGGGTTTATTATGTATAATATATTGTATTCATTATGAAACCTGCTCGGTTATTTCCTGAAAGGCGAGATACCCCGTTGTCCAGACAAGCAGACTGGGTGCTGTATGTTTTTTTTGTCGGGCTCAGGCGGAGATGCTTTCTATTCCCTGAAGTGTCTTGAAAGTGTGCCGTTCCCATTACGGTCTGTCTCGTTTCACCTCAGCACTGGTGATGTTTTTGCACAGAGGCCGTGGGTAAGAGGCGAGATCTGTGGGCTCATGAGTCCAGGCCTCAGCAGTGCGAGGTAAGGGAGGGATGGATGTGGCCACAGACACACACACGGATCACATGTGGAGCTTCAAAGACATAGCTGGACATTCCTGACTGCTGGCAGCCTGTTATCACTGTCAGGGAAGCAGAAGCAGGCTGTGAGGGTTGAGAACAGTTTGCTAGATGAATGTGGTGGCCGAGTAGAGGAATCAGCTAAGTGTGTCATCAGCGCATTGAGATGTGCCTGAAATTTGCTGATAAAAAAAGATTTTATCAGCTTAGTCATCCTCAAACAGCTGCTGCCTCCACGATGACTCCATTAGTAACTTTAAATAAGCTGGACCAACGGAGACTGACACGACTACACAGCTGTTCTATTGCAGCTTTTCAGTAGAACTACACACTTTAACTGCTGGAGCACACAACCTCGACTATAGTGAAATCATGGCTCAAATTATGAGGGAGCTGAGAGAAACTCGACTCCCCTAAAAAGGACATAGGCTCTCCTGAAAGACCTTGCTTTGAAAGACCCTAGGGCTTATGTTGTGATTTTATCAGCAAGGTAACAAAGACCAGGAAAATATATCAACAATTCTGTGCAGTGTGCCAGATAAATAATATGTCAACCATTGTGCAATAAACAACCAAGGATCAAACCAATCAATGTTCACGATATTCTTTATACCTCAGTGCAGGCACAGCAACACCTGTCTGTAAGCCTGAGACATTCACATGTGTGCAAACACTGAAGCTATATCTAAAAGTAATGCTCAAGTCTTCGAACACGTCATAATGCAAAGTTAGCTACCTTGCTGCTAAATCCCTGCAGTTTGGTTAATTCTGGACTATGTGGTTTTCCCCTCTTATACTTAAAATGCAGGTCTCTGGATCCAGCACTGCTGGTTAATATTAGCACCTGACCTCTTGTTTTATGTTGAAAGGAGGAAAAAATCTTTCTGGGAAAGCCCTTCATTAACATTTATGGGAAACCTTTTGGCCCATTTTATTTTTTTCCCTTTTAAGATTAAAACACATACTCCTTTTCCTCATTTTCCATACCAGCCCCTCCCTTACACCTAACTTCAGATGGCTGTTTTGGGAAATCCCTCATAACGAGCAGTTAGTCTGTACTTTGCCTGGCAAACAGTATTTTTTCCCCTTTGGGAGCACGTCCATTGCATTCTTTGGAAAGCATGGGCGTAACTGTGTGGTATGATGGTGTTTTCTTTCTGCAGATTTCACTCTTTCCAGGCTCTTTTTAGTATTCTGGACAGAGCAAAGAGGAACAACCACTGGAACACCTCAACAATGAAAAGAATGTAGATATGAACAGACATCAATAGGTTTTCATTTTACAATCTAGACAGTATGAAAGACTTTAAAAGATGGTCCAATACTCGCGTTATAGAAACTAACAGACACATTCTGGTTTGCCTGTTTACAGATATTAAAGAAGTCAATAGCGTGAACAGAACGTCAAAGAAGAATTTTTGAGCTGTTAAGAACTGCTCTTGTCAAACTCCTCATATCAAGTGAACTCAAAATTCTCTGACTCCCCCATCCTCCCCCTTAACTCTGAGCCTTTACTGACCTCTAAGACGGGGCTTCCTCTCTCTGATTAAGTCAGCGCCATACACTATGAGGACTCCCTGCGTAGGAGGGAAGAGAGAGAGGGGGAAGCCTTCAGCAAGACCTTCATCTAAACATGACTCACCCAAACTCCGCCTTTTTTCTCTTTTCTCGAGCTTTCCTCCAGCTTTCTGCTCTGTACTCTGCAACACACTCAAAGTACCAAAAACATCTTTCTCCTCCCATGGAAAAGGCTATGGGAGGTCATTTCCGGGCCACATGAATTCAGACGAGCCAAAAGTGTGTTTGGTTGGACATTCCGTTCTGTGGCACACATTGGGCCTCACAAATGTTAAAACAACTTAAATATGTGGGAGCTCTGGGTATTTTTACTTTGGCTTTCCAGGGGCTTCAACCCGTGGAACTAAAACAAATACAGTGGGGATTCCTAGTCAAATCATCTCAATTGAATCATCTTTGGTACACGTGAGGCCAAGTTTTGATTCTGTAAGGATAATAAGCTTTGGTTAACCACAGCACTCAGAAAACCTGACAGGTTATGACTCCTAGTGACAGTTGTCTGGCTTTCCACTTTACAGTCAACTTTTAGTTCCTTTTGTCAGTTCTCGACCATATGTACTTCCACAAAACCTCCTAACAGAAGCATATTAGCATCAGATTATCTTGTTTCCAAATGTCAATGTGTGGACCATTGTTCACACACAGACTTTACACTTGAACTGTAACACATTAAGTGATACACACATGCTCATCTTAAACTCTTGAGCATCATAATCCTTTACTGGAGATGTGGTTGGTCCTTTGTCAGCCCAGGTAGTCCACAGGTTTCCTACTCTGGTTTCCCTCAGGGATCAGAAGGGAAAGAACAGAGGGCATACAGCTTTTATTATGCTTTCCCCATTGTTGAAATATGATTTTTCACTGATTTGGCTATTAGTTATTTTTATTACTTTGGATAGTATCATGTAAATACTTGAGTGTAAATCTCAAAAATCAGAACTGGGCACCTTTACAGGTACTCTAATATGTTGGAGAACACTGGATTGACCATTAACAAGTACATGAACAGTACTTTTGTTAGGCTTCAGAATTTGGAATATTTCAGTTTTTCCTATTGATTTCATGCAGCTCAGAAAATCAAAGTTAGGTATAGAGCAGACTAACCTGGTAGACATGCAAGCTGCTTGTCTTGAGTGCAAACAACCATTTAATCAGTCTGCACTGCCAAATGATTTATCTAAAAAACAGCTATATTCTCCATGTGGTAGGTTAGTTTATCAGCTTTTCCCCTTTTTTAGGTATAGAGGTTTAATCTGTGGGGAGAGACCCAATAAACATGGAGGAGACGCCGCCAAGTGGAGAAAAAGTGTTTGCCCCCTTCTGCATTTATTTAGTGTGACAAATATGACAAATATTTTTTTGGAAGCCCAGAAAATACTTCACATCTCCCACATCCATTAGCAGCCTGCAGCCTCAATTCTTCTGCTTTCCAGCAATTTCTCACCTACACTTCTTATGTATTTGTGGAGCCATCACAGTGAGAGATAAGCAACAGACAGATCAGCCCTGCTGATTGGAAATAGCACTTTATTTGCTCTGGGACAGACTTTGGACTTGTCAAACACACACTTATATTTCTCTTTATTTATGCTGTGCTTGGCTTTGCTTGGGTGTTTTCTATGCGAGCATAGACTGTGTCCAGCATGATGTTTGGAGACATTTATAAATATTTTATTATTTTTCTATTTACATATTATATGTTTCTTTAACATTTACTTTGAGTTCTTATTTATTTATTCTTACGCAGAAATGTGCCAGGCCCTTTTTTCTGATAACAGGTTGATTTCAGAGGTTAAAAATTGTTATCTAAGGGCGTTTTCTCACATTAGTAAGTTTACTCAGGTCCGACTCAGTTGATGAAGTTGTAAATTTGTAGCATTTTCCTCCTGATTCGGTTTCCTTTCACACAGAGAGAAATCCAAGCGTTGACCAAAGCATTGCTTTGGGTCGTATTTTAGTACAATAGACTTTGATACCTCAACCACCTCTTTTTGGGGCAGTTGTTTTGGTCAGCACCTCAGTATGATCACTCGTTCACACCAGATTAAACAAACAAAAGAAAAAAAAAACTTGAATTTTATTTAAAATTACTAAATTCTGTAGGCGTGACACCATTAAGAGTTGCTCCTACAGGCTTTGTTCAGCAGACACACATCTTAAGTAATAATTTCTAAGAACCTTTACTTTACTTTACTTTACTTTACTTGGCAGACACTTTTATCCAAAGCGACTTACAAAGGAGAAGACACCATGAAAACAACTCTGTAATTACAATACTTTTGGTAAACCAACATAAATCTTCAAATATGTGTAAAAGGTGAGGTTTTGAATAATTAGCATTGAAATTCCAAATTGAGGTTCTATTGTATAATGCAGTGTTTTTCAACCTTTTTTGAGCCATTTTTTTTATGAAAAAAATCACAAGGCACACCACCAACCAAAAATGTAAAAAAAAATTATTCTCTGTAGCAGCCTATATTAACAATATAGTAATTCTTATCAAAGTGTCTTGAATAGGAAGCAAATAAACACAAA
>JAUYWH010000020.1:19406904-19429038 GCA_034779795.1 Ctenopoma multispine | reverse complement strand
TTCTCCATCATGTCATCGTAGTATTGTTAGCCACAATGCTGTCACCGCTACCTGTCGCATTCATGCATCACTAATTCCCGTCTTAACGTACAATGCAATACAATGCTGTCATTTAGTGATAAGGAATCATTACACGACTCCTCTGCCAGTCACTACTACAGCACAGACACTCGACAATGGCATATTATCTGCATATAATAATTAATTTGTTTTAAAAAAATGTTTTTAGACTAATTAGGTGAAATTGGATAATTTCCCACGGCACACCTGACGATCTCTCACGGCACACTAGTGTGCCGCAGCACAGTGGTTGAAAAACACTGGTATAATGAGTCTACACTACTCCTCAGATTTAGACCCCTTTTCCTTGAAAGGTTCATGCTGGTATGCAATTTTGGTATTCTTTTTCAATTTAGTTTTCTGTCTAAAAATAATAAAAGGCATAGCAAGGACATGCCAATGGAACATAGAAAACTAATTATTCACAAGTCTTTAATTAAACTGACAGAAACCAATTATTCATACTTTTCTGTGCAATTTCATGGATGGTACGGTTTCTCAGCTCTCTGAAATGCAGTTATCTCTCACACACACTATAGGCTTTTATTAAGCTCAAGACACTCCATTTAACAAGCAGGGCATAATGCCCTACACTTTTACTTTGTTCCTCACTCTCCTTTTAAGCAATTTGTGTTATCCTGGTCTTGCTGCTATCCCTCACTATTCATATAGCTAAATGTGTCCAAGCAGGACTATAGTATGGCATTTTTCTCCTTGGAGCCCTGATACCCTGAGAGCCCCATGTGAAAGTGATCTGAGAGTGCAGCGGGTTTGGCTGAAACAGCTCTTCTACTGAGGCTGACTGCCAGATCCTTGTGGGCAATGTGGCGCAAGGGTCTCCAAATCTGCTACTGTTAACTGTGCACGCCTTCACATTGACCTACTTCTTAACATTTATGTAATCCTAAAGCTGATGGGGGGATTGCAATAGAGGGGGGATGTCATGGCTTGGTTAACCACAGGTATGTTCCAACATACACCAAGGATTTGTTTTGATAACGCACGGACAGGCCACAGAGAGTTTGTTTTCTCTTGGCTGCTGCTAAATGAGTTGTTGTCTTTTTATACTTTGGTTAATAGGCTGTGGCAGTGGAAACCCTTGCAGTCAGTTGCCTTTAGGAATCTGTCATTTGACCACCATAACAGCATCAGACTGGCCCCATTTGTCCATGTATGCACACACCTCTGGTTTTTGTTTTATTTGTAATTACTGTTCTGTCAGAGAGACTAGGAAAAAAATCATTAGGTGCCGATGTCCATTAGTAGAGCTTCACACTTTCATTTCATATTTCCGTTTGCATCCTTTGCTGTATGTGTTGAGTGTGAATGCATGCATGTGCCTGCTTTTCTCAGCAAACAAAGGGAACTATTTTGCCGTTTTGTCCATGGCGTCAGAGACTTAATACCTGAAAGGTTCAGATAGCCTTATCCACCAAGTTGCATAGCTAATAAGGTCTGTGCATTTAATTTAAACACCACTTGGTCGATTGCCCTCAAATGCAGTCATTATTCCCATTCAGACTCTACTGGTCTTTGAACTTACAACCTGCATTAGGCCTCTATCTGCTACAGTCATCGTCTGTGTACTGGATGTTCAGCTTCAGCTTCAGCTATGACGCGCAAAACTCTCCATTCAAAGTTGTGACCAGATGTCAATGCAATTTCTTTGTTTTTACACATATTTCTTTTAATTAGTTTACGGCAACTTTTTACCTGTTATATTTTTGAGTCATCCTAACACAAGCTTAAAGCTGCCATACGAAATATTTTCATATCAACAGTGCGTCCGATTACTGTGTGAAAGTAGTCAGGCCCCTAAAAATGTATTATCTGACTACACGGGTTGAGTCGCAGGACAGGTTTTTTAAGTTCAGTGTTTTGGTTTTAGAATCTGCAGCTGTTATGGTTCACTTTTCGTTTGTCAAATGTTAAACAAAGTTAACAACTAGCTGGTGAAGAGCCAGTTATTTCCTTTTGTTTTTGGGGGGATTTTTTTCTTATTTGAGTACAAAGGTCTAAGGACAGAGGGTGTTGTAGTGGAGAGGTTTACAAAGCCCACTGAGAAAAGGTTCACATTCGACTGTGAATTTATTCACACTTTCATAAATAAAACTTATTAATTGGACTTGACTGGACATTGTACATGCATTTGTTAGGTGAAGAAAAATACAACTTGAAATTAAATGTTGATTCATGCCTAGATGTGTAAATAAGAAACTGTTTGCTAATACTTAAATAAAATACTATTTAAATTGTATAACATCATGCTATGTCAAAACAAAACGACAAAGTGCAACTGATAACTGCCATTTAAAGAGGTTACCCTACCCTGGGGGAATGCTGTACCCCCATTATGTTGGAGCGTGGGACTCTGTTGCCTGGTGAGGGAAGGCTAGGATGACCTTCAGGAATGCTATTGTTATGTACTCTATTCCCTTTCCAAATGCACCATGCTCTATCAGACTGACGGTCCCCTTTTAGCAGAATGCGATATCCACGGGTACAGGGCGAGAGAAGAGAGAAGGGCTCCATAAAAAGGCCCAAATAAAAGGCTATTCTCTCTGCTCCGTCTCCCCTGTCCTGTGCTGGAACGGCAGGAATGTGGCAGGCAGACCGACTGGCCCTCGGAGCCTTCTGCCCCTAATGAATTTTAAAAGGGCTTTTTCATTCAAAGCAGGGTGCTGGCTAACAGCGTGTCGCCTGGCCAAGCACTCATGGGAAAAGGAGGAGAGAGGAGTGCAGGAGGCTTTGGAGGGAGAAGAGAAGGAGGTGCTGGCAAAGTGAGTTGGCACCCAGGCAGGGTGAGGTATTGGATGTCCTTCACAATGAGAGATAATAGGGCACTCTGTATGGGAAGCCAGTGTAGGAGCATTCCTGACCTTGCCACAAGATTTGAAAAGAATAGAGTGAATGTGTAAAACAAAGAAAGAAAAAGGAGGAAAGAACAAGGAAAAGGTCCAGAAAGAAAAAGTGAGGCTAGCCTGACTTACCATAGACATGAAGGTAGTATCAGTCGTCTTGCCTAACTTTCAGCATGAAAGCAAATACACAGATTTCTCCAAATGTGTAATTATTCCTAAAATTGGTGACTGTGCCGGGACTTCTGGTTTGGCGTCAGAGCGATATGTGTACGCGAGTTTAAGCTCAGACACACCAATGCAGTTGAAATTCTCTGTATAAACTCAACGAATCGACACAAAATTATATCATCTCATGATATCAGCAAATTATGAGATGGAGTCCTGGAGCGCTGAGGCCAACATGGTACTTGTTGGCATCTGGAGTTAATAAGAGAATGGGAGATAATTTTGGATAAGCTTGATGATTTGGAGTTGCGATCCAGGTGGAATAAATGAAGACTTTATGGAATTCAAGAGGAAGTGGAATCAAAGAGTGACTCGGTGTGACTCTGTGAATGAATGGCTTGAAGAAGAACTCTCCATTGGTGAAGATCTTCATATACAACGTACTCATCGAGTGCTAGCCCAGAAGCCTAATGCAGGTCAGCCTCTGTTACTGAGAGGTTTATCTCTTTAAAGCAGGAAGAGGGTCAACACTTGATAAAGTTGGCTGACATCACTTGCTGAAATTCAGCAGTTCTGTATATAGTTTTTTGTTCTTTGTTTTTAATTGTTAAAAGCATGAGTCTACAGAAGAGCTTTGAGACCTCTGTTATTTAATGGATAACAAAGGAGTAGTCAATAGGATTATGTCCCTGATGTAAATGGTCTGGGAAATCCAGTACAAAGATCTAGAGTAATTACCAAAATGAGAAAGAAAAAGACGGATAAAATTTCTATAACAAACTCATCTGTCATAGGAGGAACATTAAAAACGTAAAAGATTTGGATTCACAAATACTTATTATTGTTCACATAAAAATACTCGGAAAAGAGGTGTTGCAATATTAATATCTAACGCTGTTCGTCTTGAGTGTAAAAGGGAAATTAAAGACACAGAATGTAGACACATATAATATAGTTAAAGGATTCTTAACTGGTGAATGTGTATGCACCAACTGAAAGTGGCAAATAGTTTTTAAAATCTTTGTTTAGCACTATATGGAATGTGAAGGGATTAGTATATGTGGGGGAGAATTTGAATGTAGTACTCAATCATAGTATTGATACAACCAGCCGTAAGAATTACAAAAAGCCTGTGGCTAAACTAATTAAAACCATGTGGGAAGAAATGGGATTTTTTTTGATGAGTGGTGAAATTTACACCCACTTCAAAAGAATTATACTCACTTTTCGGTGACCCATTCAGTTTATTCTAGAATAGACTATTTTTAGAGACAAAAGGGACACAATTCAAGACTGCAGCATTGGAATATCAGATGTGTCTGATCATAGTGCCTTAAATGTATAGATAAAGCTAAATTCTGTAAATATAAATACAATTTGGAGACTGAATGCAGAAATACTGAACAACCCAGAGATAGTAAAATGATGAAACTAACACTGCTATTGTATGGGAAGGCAGTCATTTGAGGTAAATTCATTGCAATTACTAGTAGATTGAAAAAGGAGAGCATAAAAGAGTATGAAGCACTTATTAAAGAATTGGGAATATTGGAAGAACAGTTTAAAAGTTTGAAGGTAGACACACTTCAGCAAATTAAAGTAGTTAGAAAGAAAATGAATGAAGCAGAGGCAAAAGCAAGATTTTTTTAACAAAATGACTACGAATCTGGACCAAACAGGACTATTAACAACATACAAGATCCCCAAAAAAATCAACCTAGACATAAGTTCAAAGAAATTTCCGATATTTTCAAGAATTACTACAAGGAATTGTATTCTCAACAGACAGCCACTCTTCAAAGTCAAATCAGAACATTTTTGTAAAAATTTTATTTACCATTTACTATTCTACTAACTGTGCAAAGAAAACTAGCAGTAAAATGTCGGGGGAAAAAACAAATTGGTGACTGTGCCAAGTGCTGGGATTGTTTTCCTCTGAATGCAGAATGAACTGTATTTAGAAGCTCCTAAATTTAAAGCTTAATCTGTGCTAATCAGCAGTGCATCTGTGGGTAGCTATTGAAGATTTTAAGTGGTATGCTAATTGTTTTAATACTATGCAGCAGCCTTCTGAGCTTTAAGTCATGATTACTGTACTGGATGGTCTACCACAGCCTATAGCAAAACTCTGGCTCATAACCATGCATTTATTTGGACACATTTTGAAGATGACTAAAGAAGAGGAAATTATTAAAATGCCAATTACATTTAGAGGTTTCTTTATTGAAGAAGACATTCTCTAATTCTCTGACAGTGAATACCGTGGCTGTGACACTAGACAGTATGGAAAAGAGAAAAGCTTAGGTTTGGTTACTGTTTGATGTAGTATTATAATTTGCAGATGTGTCATCTAAGTGAATTTGTCATATTTACTGATTCTAGTACTTCTGCTGTTTCTTGACATCTTAGAAAAATCCTGCTCCTGAGACTTTCGTGAGCGTTTTGTAGAGCAGATAACTATCAAACTATTAAAATAAAACACAAGATTTAATATTCAGTTATATAGATTTTATTTTTTCATTGACATCTGTGTCATTTTGACCAAATATTATTTCCCATTGTACTAATTAGGTCACTCAAACATATGAGCTGCAGTTTTTGCATCCCCATGGAAAGACAGCTGCTCTGTACCACACATAAATGGCAGACAGAGCAGATACCATGCTGTCTATGGATATGGGCCATTACATTTCAAATGGTGTGGACGAACTAAACACGCTCTGGGTCAGTTTAGCAGTAGTGATGTTAGAGGAAATGCCAGAGAGCTGAGGTAAAGAGCTGCCTCGTGCAGTCTGGCAGATTCCTAGGCAGACGACAATTGTGATAGTGGAGGCTCCAGACGGTTTCAGTGTGCTATTGTGTTAAACAGGGTGTAATTGTCACAGTAGCAACATCCACTCTGAACACTCGATAGAATCGGCTCTCAACCTCTGGGGATAACATATGAAGCTCTTCAGCTTTGCTGTGCAGATCTTCTGATGGGCACCGACATCTACAGAGGAATTTTGTGAAAAAATGTCTGAATTGACTCATTTGACTGAAGTGTTTTCAGATGTGATGAATCAGTGCTGGCACAAAAATAACTTTGTTGGGACCAGCTAAGACCCCTTAGAAATGACACATCAAAAGCATAAGTTCTCATCAGCCATCTGGATTGTTTTCCTTCTCAAAACCTGACTCAACCTTTTATTTGCTGCCCAACATTTCTACAAACCAAACTAAATAAAAAGCAGAGAGTGCTTTGGTGATGCCTTCGCTTTGCGTGAACAGAAAATGAGAGAGATTAACTGCTACCTATACTTAATATGCTGCACACGGTTACTGTTAAAGCGTTTTAGAAACCACTAATGAATTTGTGAACCCAGCTGCTTGGAAGTACATTGTGTTCTTCCTGGTTAACTGAAGCAGAAAGATGAGTAAAATGCCTGCAGTGAGGATGAAACACGGAGGAGGGAATTTCAGTTATTCTGTGGCATTTTATTTCATCTTACTTCTGTGAAGTGAATAGACTGGAGAAGTGTCATCATGGTTGTGAACCAGTAGTAAGTAAAAAGCTGTAAGAACTAATAAATAATAGTTTGCCCAACTGTGCGTGCAAACTATTGTATGTATTTAGGTGTAGTAAAAGGGACATTTGTGCATTTATGTGTTCATATGCAGGCCTCTGTTGCATTATCTGGGAAGTGCATGGCAGTCCACCTGGATGACCTCATGGTTCGGCTTTCCACAAATGAGGAGAGGCATTGTGTGTGCCAAAAGGCACAGTGAGCAGGCTGAGGTCATAGTAAGATATGCCTTGTGGAAACACTGATGGTCTTGCTAACATGACTGGCCTTGGAAACAGTTCCCGCAGGAACCTCAAAAACGGCACAGTAAAGTCACACCGGGCGGTCAGACAGGAGAGCAGTCCAGCCAAACACAGACTCTTTCCTCAGGTTTCAGGTTAAGCAGATAGGACACATAGGTGAAATGTGGATTTCCTGTCATTTTACATACAGTGAATGTATTTTATCATATATGCTAATGCTGTCTGGGTTTGGCCATCTTTTTACGTGTTCCTGTAAATACACAAAAGACAAATGACTCTGAACACCAGACCAGAAAGAGTTTTTTTTTTTTTTGTCTTGGTCATTTATCATACCTATTTTCTACAGACACAGTCCTGTAAAAGTTTTTCCTCCAAATTGACGTAACTTCATGGCTCATTTAAATGATGTCATCACAACCTGTTGGAGAGAGGTATCGTTTCATTGCTCTTAATCTCGAGAACTTGGGTAGTGCTAAATTTTGTGACTTACATAAATCCAGTGAAAATCCTCAAATCGATTCTCATTACCTTGTTTGCAGATGTCTGATTAGAACTGGATCCTACAAAATAGTCCTGAATACTGGAAACACTGATGGTTTAAGTGTGCTTCATGACTTAGTCATTTGATTAATATCAGCCAATATTCTAATAGGATTTCTGTTTGTGTGTTTCTTACAGACAGAGGCAATGAAGGGAACTTTGAAAGATCTGAATCTGAACATTGTGGAAATGACTGATGAGAACGCCACACTGGATGGAGGAGATGTGCTTTTTACAGGTAGGTTCCACTGTCCCCTCAACCACTGTGTTTGGTTAATTAGCCAGTAAGTTTTACATGGTCATGCAAGTCACACAGCAGCCATTTGAAGAGGGCATCTTCAAATGTTTATTATTCACACATTAAACACATACAAATTATCTAATGTTTTAACATGAATGAGATTTTTCTACTTTTATATTATGTAAACATGTAAAGTTTGTTCTGGGACAGCAGTGAGGTGGAACCCATGTTTTCTAAAACACCAGTTCACAATATGATTGTTAAATTGAATGTTGCATCTCACACAGTCAGCCGGTAACAAATATTGTCTTTGCCTGCATTGATGCTTTTAGTTTGATTTCCAGTGTGGAGCTATTTTAAATCAATCAGCTCATGATGACGTAAAATGATTTGCTTCAGCTTGTACAATGAAAAGTTCTCCTAAGCAACTAAACAAACATCGCCAGTGTTTATAACCTTGGTAACTTGTATGTACAAAGGTCAAGAATAATCTGATGCATTTTAGATTTGTGTATATGGTCATGTGTACAGCAGAAATAACCCAACTGGTCTTTTAAAGCCAAAGTATCTTCTGCTTTATATGACTCTGATTGCTATGCAATGACCATAAAGTCATAATTGTGGTTGGTGTTATTTCTGATTTCTGGATCAAGCCTCCTGGTTGTATGTTATTATGTAGACATAATACACTTCAAGTTATGGTAGAGAGTGCAGGAGAAGTTATGTACTTGTTGAAATTAAATTAAATTAAATTAGAGGATGTAATTGTAAACAGGAAACATTAGAGAGACTGTATAGCCTGAGTCTCTGCAGTCTTAGCTCAAAGGCAGTTTACTGAGCAAGCAGACGGTTGCGTGTCTGAAAGTACGTGTCTGTATTTTGGGATCCTCCACACAAACATTCTTCTGTGCAACCTCAATGACCCGGTGCCTCAGTGCAGTATGCAGAAATTCCCCCCGAAAGTAGTCTGTAGTAAAAACATTGTGCACCATACTCATGGTCAAATCATATCAGTGGGACTCCAGGCTTTCACCAAGTGCCTTTTATCCCTCTGTCATCAGGTAATAATACTGATTAAAGCTGACAATCAAGAACATGGTGGTCTTTATAAGATTTCTGTACATTCTGTTACTGTTGTGCAGATAGTGAAAATGTGGGTCAGTGCCTTCTACACTGTGCAGACCACTAGAAAAAAAACATAGTACACTTAATTGGGTTTCTAGACTCTGGCCCTATGCTCTTGTTCCTTCCAGCTGAAATGGGTTTCACATGGCAGAGCTAGAAACATTTCCTGTTGGCAGGGCCCTGGCTGACGGCTCATTTTGTAAAGGCTCAGCAGCTACATTAGGAGCCCATCCCTGAGCTCAGTGTGCTGCTGCAACCTTGCCAGCCATTCAGGAGTCTTTTTTGCCTTGCCATACTGACCACAGACCTTTCTCACAGGTATGCATAAAATAGTGCAGCAGCTGCAGTGTTCAGCCACAGACTCATTGTATAGTTGGTATTAAAGATTTTTAGACTCTGTAGACTTACAGGGAAATGTATGTTCACATGTCCTCACTTATCCAACTCGCTGGCTTGTGGTTCTTTCTCCAGGTCGAGAGTTTTTCGTGGGCCTTTCCAAACGGACAAATCAGAGAGGAGCAGAGATCCTCGCAGATGCCTTTAAGGTGTGTTGAAATGATCCAGTGATGTCAAAGGAAAATAGCGCACTAGAACACTTCATGCTGTGTACCCAGCCCATTACATAACTTAAACACAAGTTTAGGGCTTAAAATATTTTAATTTAAAGGTTAAACCTACAAGAATTTATCATAGCTCCAAGGGAGCAACATAAACTTTAAATACAACCTACATCATATTAAGATTTTGTAATTACCATCCTTTTAGCCTTGTTTTGGTTTACACCAAATCTTGGGGGAAATAATTGAGTGGGGTTATAACTCTCTATGGGTTATTTTGCTAATTCTTCTCATTAAAAATATGGATTAGGCCTATGGATTAGGATTAGTATCATAAATACTAAAGCAATTTGTCTCACATCTCTGTGATTGCTTCCTTAAGAATAAATGAAAGACGAAGCAACATTCACTGTGACAAAATTCAATTAGGTCAATACCAGTAAAAAAATAAAGTAACATTTCTTTCAAAGTTGCTAACTTTGTTATGCATGTAGAAATGCATTTATCATCAAATATGTAACAGTATTAATGGAGATTTTGACTGAACATACTCTATTTTTGACTATTTCCCTCTTTAGTTTCCTAAACGGTCCCTTAACAAAAGCCTGCAGACATCACACAGAGGAGAGAATGAGATTAATATGTTATGAATCAGAAAAGCTTTAGGCAGGGAAGATAACAGCATCATCCCTACATTCATCTTGATTTTTCCATTCTGTTCCACCTCCCTCTCTCTAATTCCATTTCTCTTTCTCTCTATCTCTCAGTCCACCCCCTCAGTTGTCCATAAAATAGCTGTCCCCCATCCATCCACATCTGCCTCCATTTCTTCCTTCCCTGTATTATATTGCTTTTGCTCTGCTGACTGCAGGTGTCTGATTTCCAGTGTGTGTCAAGGTTATGCTGTTTTGAGGACCACGTACAGTGTATATAAACATATGAACTACTGCTATGAGATATTTAAACTTATCAACATCCTGATGGCTGCATGTAGAGGCAAACTCATAACAAAGAATGCAGTATTTTTCGTAGGCTAGCTACTGAGCAAAAACTGTGTGTACAAAAGCTGTGTCTATACTTTTTAGGGGACAGTAGAAACTGTTTCAGGAAACAGTGTTAGTTGTAGACGTATTGATGTAAAAGTAAGCATACCCCCAAAGTTATATATTATATATATAGATATTTATATATGTTCTCATACTTTGTTATTTAGCACCACTGAAGCAGCATGCTCTGAGATAGACATACTGTAAAAAGTTCCAGTGGCAGTTAGCCAATCCTTAGTGCCTGGGTTCAGGCCTCAGCTTGCTTGGAGGCATTTTTAATCAGCTATTGATGCAAAGCTGTGTCACCTCTGTACAGAGTGATTAGCTATCTCCCATCCATCCACATCTGCCTCAGTATCAGTGCCATCAAGCTCATAATACTGATTAAAGAGGGGATTTGGGAGATGAAACGCCTCTCATGAATTATTTTTAAAATAAATTCTCCCTGTTATATACTTATTTATTAATTTATGCATCCTGTCCACTGATGTGTGGACAAATTGTTGATGAGAAGGACTTGCGAGGACATAGATTGATTACTAACAACAAGGAGGTCAAGAGGTCAGGAGTGTAGTAACTGTTTATATTAAGTATAAATATAAGTGATAAAACTCAACCCAAAAAAAATTACCAAAAGAAGCTAAGTTATTTCACACAAACACAGACTGATGCTATCGGTCTTGTTTACTGTTTTTTGAAGTTCAGCCTCGCGCTGCAGACTCGCGCGTGTTGTTTTTGGATTTGCTCTGAGAGACCATGACAAGAGAAAAGTTGGTCGACTCAGTTGAGTCAGTCTGTAGTTCTGAGTGGGGTCATGGTGTGAACAGTTCAACACATTACGGTAACCTGAATGGCCTTATTGTAGTGCTTCCATCTTCCCATCTGTATCTGATTAGCATTCCTCATTACGTATCGCCCTGTGTTTTCTGTTATCTTTGATAAGATGGGACTTAATGATGCGTCTCTGGCAAAGGACAGATGGAAAAATCACTTAAGCATCCATTAATGTTTTTTCCGTTGTTTTTTTTTAATCAGATCTAGTCCTCCTATCACAGTTTTTTTTTCCTTTCATTATCAAATTAGCGATCATTCTGTTGCCATATTTGTTTAACATTCAGCAACTGTGTACAGATGTTGACGCACTTTTCTTTATGGCACTTGCAGAGTTCAGAGTGATCGGTGCTGTTGATGGAAAAGTTTGTTCAAAAAGTGACATAGAGGTTATACAATACTTTTGTTATAACCAAGAGGTGTTAACTACTAATTTATACAAATAAGACACTTAACATTGACAATGACCTCATTGGTGAATCTAATTTGTTTTACTTCGGGCCTTATATGTAATCTTTTCCGGTCGCAGTGTGGCACAATGTCAGCATGTTAGTGCAGATGAAAAGGAACTCTGGCTCTCCCTTAGGATTATTATGATAAGAAGAAAAGCATGACTCTTTTTTTCCCCCTCTCATTTCTAATTTTACACTGCAACACAACTTCCTGTTCATAGATATGGAATGAAGAAAGTTCAGATTACATAATCCCCATTTGTCCTGCTGTATCTTCTAAACAAGTGCCAAGGAAAGAGTTCAGGAAAAAATTAAAGAATGGGTAATTTAAGTTTTTTGCCTGATGACCTGCCAAGTGCTATTCTGATATTGAGTCAAAATAACAATTTCAGTGAATCATAGCGCTTTAATAGAGCTAATGAGGCAGTACAAATATTGAGCTGAAAAGTGTTAACATACCAGAATGGAAAAAGTTCACAATAGTGTGTAATGATGGAAAACATTCAAAGTACTTCATAGGGTTTTTATGAAGTTACGAGCTATAAAATTCTATTCAAAACATAGTATGTGATTACAAAAACACACAGATGTTGGTTGAAAAAGTTATTTATATGGTTAAATAAATGTAATCACATAGATTCAGGAGGGGAAAGTCATGGAAGATAAACTTCAAGTCTCATATCTTATCGTACTTTAAATTACAGTTCAGTATCACTTGAAGGCTTGTAAATCTCTGTAGGACCCAACTATGGCTTTAGTAATTCATCAAAGATGTACAGCATGTCTTAACTGTCACAAACGGA
This sequence comes from Ctenopoma multispine, assembly GCA_034779795.1. Classification (NCBI taxonomy): domain Eukaryota; kingdom Metazoa; phylum Chordata; class Actinopteri; order Anabantiformes; family Anabantidae; genus Ctenopoma; species Ctenopoma multispine. Next base: position 19,416,549 of record JAUYWH010000020.1, on the reverse strand, counting down.
GTCCCTATATCAAACGTTCTATCAAACAACTTGAAAGTGAGAAAATTCTTCCACTACATTAAATCAAAACCAAGGTTGGTAAAATAATGTTTCAGCAGGATACGTAGTAATTCTTCAAATATAAACTCCAGGCTTTAATTCTTCTAAACAAGGAGCTTTTCAACTGGCTTTTTAATGAAGGGGCAAAATCAGCTGTTGCAGGATAAATTTATATTAAACACCATAGGCATCTTATAAAGTTCTTTACATATAGTCCTATCATGTGCCAAAACGCACCTGTTAGAGATTTAAAGTTCCTGAAAACCCATTTTCTCAAACAATGTCTACTCCTATTGTATAATGTAACACTAAGATTTGAACAAAGTTTGAACAGCTTTGGGCATTTCGTGTAAATATGGAATGTAATCATTCAGAGTAACCTTTCAAAGAAAATTCAGTGACAGTTGTGTTGTCTGTTTATGTTGCCACAAATCCGATCAAACAACTCAAAAAGCAACAAAAAAAAGCCTCTGGGCACTGGAAGGGGAGAGGATGCCCCCACCCATCTAAGCTTTTTTTGTGTTTTTGTTTGGTCTTTCTGGTCATTTTGTGTTTATTTTTGGTCATCGGGTGTCTCCTTTTTTATCATTTTCCATCACTCTGTGGTCATTTTGTGTCATTTTTGTTACTTGTGTTTTTCCTTTTGGTTGTTTTCCATCACTTTCCCATCAGTTTTGGTTGTGATGTCACTTTTTGGTCATTGTTTTGTCTCTTTGGGATCGTTTTGCATTTGTATGTTGTCATCTTGCGTCAAAAAATAAAACTTATTAGTAGAGAGGCTCTGGCCCAGGAGCTCCCTGACTTGTTGGTCCTGTGCCCAATAGGCTGGTTCAGTAATCCATCTACCGTAGTTATAGAGAAATACATTTGAAACGCAAATATTCAGGTTTTAAAGATACCTAAATCTCCCTTCTACCAAAATTAATAAAACACTTTGTTTGAGGTATTATTCTATGTTAATCATTGTTTTCTAACACTTCTAATGCAGATACTTAGTAAGCAACATCTTACAGCCAGAGAAAGCCTTTCCAATCAAACTCCTACAAGTTGCTCTGTAATCTTCCCAGGAGCCCTCAGCTCAATGACATCATCTCCCTGACACTCCTGCTGTTACCACCCTTGAGCTGCTCAATACTTATTTAAAAGGCCCCTTGAAACTCTTCTTAATGATACTGCACAAACCACTTTAGTGCTCTTTATTTTTTATGAAAAAAGTACATCTATAAAAAAATAGTATACACTGAAAGGTTAGTTACGTTTAGTCATCTGTAGTTGGAAAGAGAGACTTCAATTACTGTATGTAGTAGTTTGATTCCAATAATTTGATTCCAATAATTTGTTCACCCACATTTGAATAAATGGGAGATTGTTACATTTTACAGTTGGGTCATTTTAGATTGTTAATATGGTTTATACTGTATATTGTTGCTTTACATTTAGTAGACAAGTACTTACATCAAATTACAAGTGTAAGGAAACAATGTCTCCTCAATTGAAGAATCTCTCAACTCTTGACACCATAAATCTGAAGTGCCCTACCTCGCTGCTCAACAGTTTGGCTCTATAGTGAAGAGCTGTTAATTAAAATGTTTTAGTGTTTTTATTACACATTGGCTTGCCAAGTTTTCATATTTACTGCTTGCTTCACTTAATTGGATTGTGTTTTTGCAGGATTATGCTGTGTCGACTGTGCCTGTGCTGGAAGGGCTGCACCTGAAGAGCTTCTGCAGCATGGGGGGACCAGGCCTTATTGTCATCGGCTCCAGTGAACCAGCTCAAAAAGCCCTTAAAGTATGTTGCTTCTTTGTGTTGAATGTATAGTAGAAACATCCTCCCAGTGCTGCGATTTCCACAGCTGTAGTCATGGAAACCACTGAATCAAGTCAGTGGATTTGTTTTTATACCTATGACGCACATTGATGCAGCAGATTCAGTTTTTTTTTTCTTTGGTTGACTCTTGGCTCAGTCCTGTTGGTATGAGTCTTTTTTCTCTTGTTCTGCAAAGTATTCAGCAAGAATAACACTACAAGACAGGACATCACACGTGTTGATTCAGAACAGACTCCATTACGTACAGCTTGATGGCTGCTTCCCACTGCAACCACACTGAAACCACCTGTCACCTTAATCCTTCCTCATTAATTTATATTCTCAACTAATCTGTGGGGATTGCCCCTGGCGCTCACAACGCAGCTTCAATTACAAAGGCATTGTCCTCCCATTAAACAGCTTGAGCTCATTACTGCATAAAAGGCTTCTGAATTGATCGAGGTTCATCGCAACATTAAGAAACCCAGGGGACGGTGAGGGACATGACGAAGAGACAGTTTCCGCCCTGACAGAGACAGATTGTCATTTTCACAGGGAGAGTAATAAATCTCAGCCCATCCCTGTAGTGGAATTATTCTTAAAATCCCCAAACATCGTAAGTAAGACTGTATGTGGGCTTTTTTGACGGCACACATGACAGAAATACAGTGAAATATGTAATGTCGTATTTACACAGCACAGACACACATGCAGTACATCTAATTACAAAAGTATGGAGACCTAGACTCACAAGCACATACACCCTTGGCCTCGACACATCCTTTCTAGCAGAGCTTGTCTCTTGCCTCCTAGTGTGTTATCGCCTCTTACTGGCCAAGGTATAAATAGGGTTACTTTAAGTCAGGTAAAACTTGGTTTATCTCAGGGGCAATTGAAAGTAGACTATCAGACAGCCTGTCCTAATGAGACAAAGCACTTGAGAGAAGCACAAGGTCAGATTTGCTGGCTTGTAAACATGTTTGCTTTGCATTGTATACTCAAGAATTTATCCAGAGCAAGCCCTAATTAATTCTACATTCCAGCATCAGCTCATTAAGATCCCTGTGTGTTTGATCACTCCAGTAATTAACTACTCGAGTGAGGAGTGGCCGTTAGTGAGACTTTATAATGACAGACTGCTCACTTTCTAATTATGGCTTACGTAATCCTCTCTTGCTCCAATTAGCTCCTGTTTTAAAGGACTTTTAACAATCCTGTAATTAGGTAATGCTCTCTTTGTGGGGAGAGGGAGATCTAATGAATGCTGGCTTAATGACTTCACAGAGCTTGTTTTGGATGTGGATGCACCTCTTATGGCAAAGGGACTCTTTGTCTGTATACCCTGGGACAAAGACGCTTTGTATAAATTAAAGTTGGAGCCCAGCTAATTCCATTTGTCTTCAGGGAGATGAATTATACTGCTGTTGAACACACTGACAAGAGAGATACCAGGACTTGTTGGATTAATGCATGAAAAAGTGAAAACTTTGCATGTATGCATGAAAACTTGGTCAGGTGCAGTCTCCTGTCCATGTTTAGTATTCCCAAACACGTGAACACACGTTGACCGGATGGATTTCGTCATCCATCTGCCGCTGTCGCTGCCAAGCTTCGCTCATGAAGTCATCGTCCTGAAATATCACCTCTGCAGCACCCACTCCCTGTTCTCTCACACGCTGCTCTCTTCTTAGCTCCTTAGCTCACCAGTCACCCTGTTACGCAGCCCTGTTTGATTCATGAGATCATTACAGTCTAGTGGACAGGGTCTGATCGTCATCTCAAGGATTTTTTACACACTTGAGCTTTGTAGATAATGAGGTAACTGTGAAGGTCATATGTATGATGACTTGTGCTTGATGACCAAATCCTAATCACAACCATTCATATATTAGGTTTATTTTCCAGTGTGTCAAAGCAGACACCTTGAGAGTAGCAGCTGATACCATATTTTATTTTGCAGATGTACGTCTCTGATTTGGCACCATTATTCCTTCTCAGACGGCAACCAACAATATTAACACAGTGTCCCATAGCCACACTACATACTAAATATATACACATCGTACTTCATACTGATCATCAGCTTACTTTAGTTTTAACATCACAAATAGAAACAGAAAGCTGTGTTCCCCAACACAGTTCCCAAAGAGTGCTAGGATCACTTTCTCCACTAGCCACACTGTATTTTAAGCTTTCAACGCTAACATCAATATGCTAATATATTTATAATAACATTGTAATAACATGGTGATGTCTAGCAGCCCTTTGTGTTCAGTGTGCATCATAATGTGGCTCATGTGGATGTCATTAGTTTTGAAGTGGGAAATGGCCATGAAGCTGTAAATGAGGGAGTCTGCTTTGAATTAACACGTGTGATTCCCTGCATTGTAGTGTTAAGCTGTAGGTGCTGCCATGTGAGCATGTACAAAACACTAAATTAAGAATCTGACTACTCTTTTTGACATTTAGTAACGTAGCAAGCGCTTCTCAAAACATGCTTTAACTTTCCCTTATTGATTGTTGAGTGTAGACTGACTGACACAAATTGAAAATTAGAAAACTAGCACATACAATAAGTTGTGCAAAAAGTGAAGCAGTCCAGGTGCTTTTTTTAAAACCACTTCAGAATCTCTGGTTGTAGCCTCATTTAAGATTTCATACAAAGAAATGTGAATTCTGGTTCATGGCAGGTATCTGAATTATGTTCTTTTCTCAACATTAACAGTCTGTATCCTTTGTTTCCTCTATCCTCCCCTTGCCTTCCTTCCTCCCTCATCTTCATCTTCCATCGGATACCTTGGGGTGCAGCAATAAATATTCAGCAGCAATAATTTTTCCAGAGTGAATTGTGTGTCAACTATAACAAACATTTATTGTACATCAACAGGAAGCAATTTCAGTCTCATTTCCCCTCTGGATTTAGAAGCAGCCTCGTGAAGGGTTTGTCTTGTGCATGCTGCTGCTGTTCATCAGTGAAAAGAACTTTTAAAGGCTTCCTAGGAAGGATTACTGCAATAAGCATTATAAAAATTCATACCAGGATCCAACATCCAGATTATGTTCATGGGTGCAGTGAACAATACAGGGCCAGTAAATTGTCAGTGTTTCTGTTAACTGGTCATTGCCCAGGGGGGATTTAATTACCTTCCAGTAAATATTTTGGTTTAGCAGCTCTGACTGAGCACATTCTGCTGCCCAGTTACCACTCTGTGTATTAACTGGACGTCAGCCACTGTCCAGAAATAAGTTGCTGCTAAATTGTTGTAGCTTTTCGCTTGGCCAAGAGCCAGGGTGAGTCCAGTATATGGACAGCAACGTCGGTTCCATATAAACACACAAAAAGACACAGGAATCTGGGGCATATTAGTGGAATATGGACAGATTTCAGCTTAAGAAAATACATTAACAAAGAAATCACCCAGTGAACAGAGAGCCCACTGTTCCATGAGTCAGTTGAATTTTTTAAGGATTTAATTTGCATTTCATGGATCAGAACATTACACGTAGCACAAAGAAATCTTGCTGTAGGACATTTACCTTACACCCAGAATAGTTTCCCTCTCTGTTTTCATTGGGAAAATGAGATGTTTTAGAGACAAAGTGAAGCAGGAACAACTGTAATCTTTGGTCGAGTCAAAGTTTATTCTCCCCTCTACCTCTCTTAATCCCTCTGTGTGTGAGAGACAGTGTTGGCTGTCACGCACATGGACAGTGTTTTCATTTAGGGCCGCTGCAATCACGTAACACACCCACAAGTGACCTGGGAATGTGTCTGGTCTGGTTACACACACACACGCACACACATGCGGACCTACACACACTTTGCCTGTACTCCACCCTGCAGTCCTCCACTTAAAAAAGGCAGTGTCAGTTCCTATAAAGTTACATTGATTGATTTTCATTTGCGGTGCCTGTTAGTTTGCCATACATAAATCATAAATTAGTTATGGATATGATATTGCACTGCACTTCCCAGATATCATGCTTCTATTTAGTCCTATGACTACTTTTCACTGAGTTTTCTATTTAATGATGGGATTTACTACTCATACTAACCACACAATTGTTCTCTCATTTATCAGTACCAGTACTTTTCCTGCTGCCAGAAACATAAAATCTGTCACTTCTTGTGTGTCAAATATATTTTCCCAGTAAAACCCTAACAAAGTACTTAGGATAGCACATATGGCATTGTGTTTGATAACTTGATAATAACTTGATGCATGCAGTATATGTAAAGTATATAATATACAGTATATGAATATAACTCACACAGGAAAAGACATTTCCCGTCTTAGTAGACGCCCTGTTGTTCCCTATTGCAGCAGACATGGTCAGTCGTGGGGCGGAATGAAAACATTTTCATCCACAAAGGCCATTGTGCTTACAACCTCCAACACCTCCCACATTTGTAATGTGTGTCATCACATTTGCTCACGACCACTCCTCCAGGCCTTAATGTACGTCAAGCAGACGTCACACTTTTCGGTTGCAGTGTAATGCTATATATGGCATTTGCTGAATTTAACAGCCAATTCTCATCTAATCTGCGCAACAGTACGACAAACTCTTTTTTTCAGAACTTAAAATTTGAATAATGACTTTTTTTGATTGACAATAACCAACTAATTCTCGCCATGATTAAAGATAAAAGATGTGGACAGGAGCAGTAGAAAGTGACCTCTCAAAATACCTTTTCTGAATGTTGTTGCTTGGATTATTTTTTACACTCACTTTCCACCTCCCCTCCCTCTCTTGTCTCGGAGGTATCCGTCCGCAGATGTTCTGCTCATAAACATTAACAGGCACCTGTCTCTCTTCTGGTCATAACATCCTCACCCCCTGATTTCCACTTGGCAACACGGATGTCTTCTCAGCCTCCCTCCACCAACCGCCCTTCGCACCGTCACCTCTTTCAGATTACATAAATAACATGACATCTGCTGAGAAAGAATGTCTGTCTGCTCCTGTGTTCTCCATTAAGCCCCCCTCCAGGCCCTCAGAGCGGTTTGGCCAGCAGAAAGATGCGGTGCTGCCTCTGGTATTGTGGTCTTGCTTCTGACTCAAAGTGTCTGAATAACTGTTTTCTGTCTGTCTGCCTCTCTGAAAAACCCTGTGAACTCTCATAGCCTGCTTATCTAAATGTACATTTCTCATCTCTTATCTGTCTGTACAGATCATGCAGCAAATGAGTGACCATCGGTATGACAAACTGACGGTGCCTGATGACCTTGCTGCAAACTGCATCTACATGAACCTGCCTAATAAGGGACACGTGCTGCTGCACAGCACAGCAGAGGAGTTTCCAAAGAGTGCCACGGTAATGTTCAGCTCATTTAACATGCACTCACAGTAACATTGTCTCACACACACACACACAATCACACATTGAATTACAATCCTGAAGTTACACATTTGGGAGCAAGAAACACTGTCAGGACAGCCAGGCTGGTTTAGTGGCTTAGATTTAAGAGCACTACCCTTTGTTGGTTTTTCGCCTGTCCAGATCTCTGAGGAAAACAACTTGCCTGTGAGGGAAACCCTTCTTAAGCTATGTGGTTGTTTTATACAGACCACGGTAGGTTAACCACGGCCAGTGGTGTTTTTTGGCAAAGGAGCCTGCAGTTTCATGTGAAGTGACCTTTTGTGGACATGGCTCAGACTGCGGAACAGGAATCAGAGTCGTAGGAAAAAAACACTTTTTTTTTCACAGAACTTCAGATGATTCATCTGAATTGATTGTCAAAATAGTTCTGAGTTGACAACAATGGGTCAAATGTATAGTTTGTTTTGCAGGTGACAAATCCACAGAGATTATCTGTATTATCACCCTACTCTGAAGTACCACTTCACTGTTTTCATTCAACTAACTGCTACAATCAGCATTGTAGATACAATAATAATATAAGATAATAACTCCACTGTACATGTACAGTACCTGCTTAGCAACGAACAGCAAATACAGTATCTAGCTGGTAAACACAGTGGTGGGTTTAACAGCAAACGAACCAGGTATTTCTTGGAGACCAGACCAGGCCTGACTAAAGGTCAATATTGGACTTAAATTTCTCAGATAAATGCTAGAAAAGCTCCAAATAAATGCAAATGTGGCTGTTTATCCACAGCATGTATAAATAAGCCCCTATTTGCTAACATATTCTGAGTGAATAAATACTGAAACTTGGAAAAATGGCAAAAATGTATCTTACAAAAACATAACAGCTTCTCTGACTGACATTGAAGATGTAGTTAAAATACTTTGCCGCCAGTTAGAAAAATGTCTTTTGGTACTTAAGATTTCCAAGTTGGCTCTATTTCCAGAACTCATAATGGAAATCCTAAAATAAATCTGCAAGGATCAAACCAATTTCAGAGAAATGTTAGAGATGTCCCTGGTGCGCTCTACATAGCATATCAATAACTTGGCTAAACTGCTTTAACAATACATCACTGCAGGAACAGAAATACCCATAACCTCTCTTAAATTTCTTTGACGTCCAGTGACCTGTGTGTGATCATCTACTTGTTGGTGTTGACATGTAGGTATGCATACTCATTTCTACAGTAGGATGATTTGAATGACATATTATTGTCTCACTTGGGCTGTTGGGGTTTGGAAAGGCACAGCAGCAGTCGTGTTATTTCGATGCTCGAGGGTCATTTCACATCACAACAAGTCAAAGTATTCTCACAGGCTCGAGCCCAGAACCCTGCAATCTGCAGAGACAGTGCTCCGGCCTCAAAATGTACTCTGTGGTTAAAACCCCAACCTCCGCCAGCTATTTTTAGAAGGAAGAATTCACAAAATTATGTCTTTGGACTAAGCTTGTTTTTTTCCAGGAAGATTAACTGAGGGAATTTATCTGAAGCGTAATAAAATCTATTTGTGTATCTCATGCTTCCTACTTTGGTAGCAACTTTTAACAGACCAGTTGGATGCAGTTATGGTCTCAAACCAGTGTTTGTAGCTTAAAGAAGGATGGAAGGATGGAAATATAGTTAGCACAAGAACTAACACAAGCAGTAAAATAGTGTGGTGACTATCATGCCTTCAAGTACAGTAGATCTTCATGTTTCCCAAAGGAGCTTGTTTCTTCTGTAAAAAGTAGAGATGTCTCAGCTGCACAATCACATAGACAATCTGCAAGACTTCTGCTGCTGCCTAACTCTAAATATTGTCGGTCCTAATCTCCGGTCTATTTATAGTCTGCTCATGAAGTTACATAAGAGTTCCATATTAACAAACGCAGGGGGTAATGAGAGCGGGTTGGAGGAGTCAGAGTGCATGTTGACGAGGAATCTTTAATGGTTTGCGGTGGCAATGGCTCTAGAGGGTTTGGGTTGGAGATAAAGAAAGTGAGCAGAAAAAAGGATTAATGAAATATAATAGCCTCTAAAAAAAAGCCCCTTGTTTTTTTAAAAGAGAGCGAGACATTTTAAAGGTGGAAATGCTACAAGCGGCAGGGGGTTTACTGCAAAAGCAAAACCTCCTCTGTGTAATTGGTTGCCGTGTTCACTTTGCAGACGCATTCATTGTGCCTCTAGAATACGTTCCCATAGCTTTTGTAATCTGGTATCGTCATGAGGCTGCAATTTAGTCTGACCTAAATGTCTTGACAATTATTACACTGACAATACAAACTGGCTAAAACATTCACTGTGAGCGCATTAGTCTTGTTTTCAACACTTGCAACAGTGTATGTACAGCGGGGGAAAGTAATTGACACATCAGCATTTTTATCAGTAAGGGGTTTTCTAAGTGGGCTATTGATGCAAAATTTCCACCAGATGTTGCCA
>JAUYWH010000020.1:19366673-19406804 GCA_034779795.1 Ctenopoma multispine | reverse complement strand
ATCAATAGCCCACTTAGAAATCCCCTTACTGATAAAAATGCTGATGTGTCAAATACTTATTTCCCCCGCTGTATGTAAAAATAGAAATATATTGGAAATATGAGAATAGCACATGCATTTGTTTTCAGTACAAGGATGATGAAAAAAGAAAATATAAAAACTGGGGTTATAAGGGACATGGTCGTAGCATCTGGATCACCAGAGGCTTTGTCAGTCAGATTGCATCACGAGATAAGAATTTGTTTAGTCGTTTCCTCTGGCTGTGCCACAAGGCCAGGCTCAGTATCACAGCAGGGCTGCATCGAGCATTTAAAGAAAAAACTATTCTGGTTTGGAAGTCTGGTAGGAAAACACTGTTTTTTTTCTTCTGGAACACGTCCACAGGGTGACACACTACTTTACGAGGGTCTTTTAAGAATGCGGTAATAGTTCTTGCTCCCATCTTTTTTTTATATTTTACCAGCAGGAAACCTTGCTGAATATTTGTTCTCCAACTTCTCATTTTGTGTCTCTCTGCAGGGTTTTAACATCACAGAACACTGCAAGTTGACGAGTAAACCAATTGAAGAGTTGCATAAGTTCTTCCTTTCAGTTTAACTACTGCAAGTTGTTAAGCTTGTGGTACTTCTGACTGGTCAATACCTGTAAAACTGGCTCATTGATCTGGTACCCAAGAGCAGAATAAGGAGGCAGAACGGGAACAGCTGTTGTCATGACAATTTCTATTTCGTATTTGATTATTTCTGTAATGTACAGAGACACTCTCAAAAATGCTGTAGAACTACATGATCTTCAAACATACCGGTTGAATATAGTGATTATCTCCTGAATTTAAACATAATTTTTAATAATATCCAGGAATATATTATATATACAGAGAATCTTTTTTTTTTTTCCCCAATGACTGCCTCGTCTGTGTGTCCCGCAGGTGTTCGAGAAGCTGAAGGACCACATGCTGATTCCTGTTTCCAACAAGGAAAAGGTCAAAGTGGATGGAGCTCTCACATGCTGCTCTGTACTCATCAACAAGAAGGCCAACATCTGAGTGCGCTCGACGGGGAGTTTTCTCTGTGCATAGTAACCAAGCTGAGCCTTTACTGTGTCTGATCACCAAGGATCCTGAGGTTTAACAAAACTATCTTGGGATAGGCAGGTTTGTTATTGCTGTGGTACAAAGAAAAAATACACCCAAACATTCAAATTATGTTTAAAGGTCTTAAATCTATGTACCTTAAATTAGTCTTAAATTAGTATTTGATTAGTCTTATTTTGTTCCTGATTTTGATAAATTCAAACATTTGCTACAAAAAGGCGATCAGATTTGGTAGTGGGTCATAAATTATCCCACGCTAAGCCATGTTTTTGTCCTTTGCAACTAGTCTACTCTAAAGAATGATATTCTACTTAATTACCAATTTATCTAATGAGGAAGTAAAAAAAAAACAATAGACATCCACCTATCCACAGAGCCCCCCGGTGCTCGTGTGTAGTAGCAGTCCTCGCTTACTCGTTAGTGTGTACAGTCCTTAAAAAGAACCACACGAAACAGAGCACTGGACCAAGTAAACCAGATGGATCTGTTTTGATAAATAGTTCTGTTGCCATTGAAAGGTACAGTCTTACAAACAGATTCATAACTTATGTAACAAAAGTCTACAATGACAAAAATATACAGGTGGTTTATACCATTTGTCTTCACCATTTAACTGTGATTTAATTTTGTGTTTTTGGTTATATGGGACTCAGTTTGTAATTATCTTTTCAAGAACTATATTTTGAAACAATAATGAAGAAAACAAATTCTACTACCGTTATATGAAAAGCTCACTTTTGTTTTAGCTTTTATGCTAAGTGATTACTCTTTCTTTACAGTTTGTGCAGAGCAAATTTAGCACCAGTACTTAATTACAAATCCACTAATACACACTGTGTATTTTAAAATCAAATGCACAGCCAGCTATCTGACTCATTAGGTGATTTGCTTCTGAAAGTACAGTTCTTAGAAATCCTTCTCAGTATGATTTACTGTGACCATTTATTTGCTATGGTCACAGTGTTATGCTTCCTTGTGATGTGTTATGAGTTTGTGATTGATATTGAAAGTACTGCCACTGAGACCTGAGGTGCTCTTACTTTTCATGACTACTGCTTACTAATCATTGCCATTGATTGTAGCATACCAGAAGCATTTTTTGACTTATTCTTAATGATGCTGGAGAAGCTAACAGTAGCCTGTTAATTAATTCTACAAAGAGCCAGCAATTGTGAATTCTACCTGGTTAGCACTTGTTTAGATCGACATGGGGATGTAAACTTAATCTGGGCTGCAGAGGATAGATAGAGGCTGCTAATGTAGAAAATATATGTTTCGATTATTTTAAGATGAACTGAAATCTTTCACTTACTCCGTCACAACACCTCTGCTTCTCATAATATCTACCTTTATGGAAAAGTGATCGACTTTACTCCTGCTGAATGATACTGAAGGCACTGTAGTTTTCACACAGCACTGGTTCTGCCTTTGTTATTGATAACACCGTTTGGTTTTTTTTGCCCTTAACTCCAAAACCGAGCATGCTGTTCGTTCGACTAAATGTAATAGCACCAAATGTGACTGCAATGACTGTTTGCAGTCAGCTTGCAGAACAAACTAACCGCCTTTGTTTGGTGTGTTTCCATGTGTTCACAAGGTGGCTGCCAGCAGGAGCTTAAAGGATATTGATGAGCTCTGTTTTAGTGGCCTTATCTCTGTTGTTGTTGAACTCATGCTTGAGTCCTGTAGATATGACATCGCATATATAAACATCTATTCTATACATAATTTATATGCTGCCCATCGGCCATCAGAAGCCATGCTGTTTTTCAACGTGATCTTAAGTGAATGTTGAGGAAATTACATCAGGAGGTGATTCAAACTCCCTCTGTAGACGTTTGCGTATAAGCAAACGGGCAGTGATGGAACATGGAAAGAATTCCTGTTGGGAGGAGAGGCTTGTACGCCAGTAAACACTGACTACATTTTCTCTTTCTCTTGACTCTCTCGCTCTCAACAATCGTTTTCTCCCACCGTCAGCTCTTGCCTCATAGCCGACTCCAGGCTAATTTATGGCTGTGATATCATACAGTCTGCCAAACATTGTAGATGTCATGGCCCCGCCATTAAATTGTGACACTAGCAGTATATTTTACAGAAGACGGCTGGCTGAATAAAGGGTGATAGCATAGTTGCAGAGCATCCAGCTCAGATTCTCACACAGTTCACTCTAGAAGGCTGAGCCAGACGGGACCAGTCATACACTGTTTGATTTGTACTATGTCAGCCACTGGGTGTAACGAGTCATTTTGACTATAATCGTCATCCCCTCCTAAAGTGTTCACAATCACCATTTGGTTGGTTGTATAGCTCTGAGACTCCATAACCTTTGACTGAAATCAGAATGGTACTAAAACATTTAATACATTTTGAATCTTGGACAGCTATGTGAGTAACTACTTCAGAAAAAGTGTGCTTACTGTATTGAGTTATTTATCCTACTGCTCATTCCAGTAGTCATTATATTGTCGTTGCCAACGTTTTAACTCAGGTCTCTTGTTGTGATTAATAATTATGAGTCATTGAGTCTTTCATCTACTTTGTGTAATAAATTAACATCTAGCATTCAGCAGTGTGGTACTTTTTTTTCCTTCAAATTCAGGCTAAAATTAGTCCCAGGTGCAGATATTTACTTATCAGCAGCTCATGACGAAATATTTTAGGTGTGATGCTCAATGACAAAATACAAAAGGGAACAGTTTTCTCATCTTAACAGAGACAAGTGATCGGTCTATTGTTTTCTGCTGCCACTTAGTGGCACCATCAAGGTAAAACATAAAAATAAGGCTTGTACTTTTTCAAAAGAAGCTGCTGTACTGTAAACACTATAGCAAAGTTCAAATGATTGACTTCACAGAAAGTTAATGAGATAAAAAAAATGTATGTCTATTTCAAAAAAATATATACAATCAAATTATATTGTAATATACATAACATAATAACAGTCAGACACAATATAAGGGAATTCAAGAGTAGTAAAACAACACCAAACAGTTATTTTTCAATAATAATAAAATATAAAAATTAGCTGACATACAATCTCAGAGGAAGTTGCATTCAAATGTTAGATAAGAAAGCACAGTTGTGCTACGATCTATCTGTATCTCAGCTATCTGTATCTTTGTCACTAAGCAAACACTGAATCACTCTTTATCCTAATTGCAATATACACATTTATATAAACAAAAAAGAAAAGAAAAAAACGGCGGATGGCACTTACTCTGCCCCGCTTGACAGGCTGTTCTCAAATACACCGAGATCTGTCTGGGTACATGAGCTCCACAGAAAGCTTTAATGCTTATACTAGCATGGGTCTGGGACAGATTGACATTATGCTGTTAATCTCTCAAGATTCTCTCAAAATTGCTTGAGACGCTCAGCAACGTAAAAGGAGACAGGAAAGGAAAACCCTCACTGAAATGAATTACAGAAAGCTGGTCCAAGTATAGAACAGCACTTGCCCAAGTTATTCAATAATGCTCTTACTGTAGAATACAGTCCTCTCGATAACCAAAGCCACTGAGTGGGGTTTTTACTACAGTTAAAGCTAGACAGCTTTTAGACAGCTAAAAAACACCACTTAAAATTACAACAATAAAAATAATGATTATTTTATAGTGGTTACATACCTTTAACAACTCTAATGAATGGAAGCCATTATGCTATGAAGATATAGTAACACTTTTTAGCCACAGGGTGCATAAATCCTCAAGTGAAGTTTTATTCCTACTGAAGCATTTCTACATAGCTACACAGTTTAAATTAAATATGCACCAGTGGAAACAAAGTACCAGTACATTTACTAAACTGGACATTTAGCTACAGGTTACATTAGCATAGAGGTTGCCAGGTCCCCTTGGAGCAGTGACCTTGCAGTTAGATCTGTCCGCAGTCTCAGCTAGAGGCAGGTAGGACTGGTTAAGATAATCAGTGCATAAGCAAGGTGAAACACAGACTGAGCTGTCCGTGCAGGAACAACTGCATTTTTGGAGGAACTCATCTCCCATCACCGGCTCTCCTTTCTCTCCAACCTGCTCATACACATACTTGTTTCCTTTTGGGCAAATAATGGTACTATCTTTGTTCAGAGTCACATAGTCTGGAAAGATTTCAGTCCCTGGTCTCTCATCTACCTTTTCACTGCTAGAGAAGCTTCCTTCTGGTGACAGGAGCTGGATGGATTCTTGTGATCGCTTTCCCAATCCAGAGACCTTGTCTTCAGACATTATCTCAACCACAGATGGGGTGGTTTCTTCACAGCACTGCTTGACTGTGACTGAAAGATCCTGTAGTGTGAGCAGAAAGTGGAAAATTTAATTCTACATTTATATTGCATCTATAAGGCTAAAATCTAATGTGTAACATAAACGTGCATCATTCATAATTAAGGCTCTGGTTAAACCATTTACCCATTTCTGCCCGTTGATCTCTGTTAAAAAGCCTTGCAGGA
This sequence comes from Ctenopoma multispine, assembly GCA_034779795.1. Classification (NCBI taxonomy): domain Eukaryota; kingdom Metazoa; phylum Chordata; class Actinopteri; order Anabantiformes; family Anabantidae; genus Ctenopoma; species Ctenopoma multispine. The sequence continues at coordinate 19,401,261 of JAUYWH010000020.1, read as the reverse complement.
CTTTGTCAAGGTTTGGCACTGGTGGCCAAAAATATTGCTTGAGCTTACTATAAAAATACAAATGAATAAAACGTTAAACAATTAAGAGTAGTTTTTGAGCACATGACTTTTAGAATATAAAATACACCTCAATAATGTTGGGAAGATTGCACTGTACAATTTGATATCTGTTTTAAAAGATATGGATGGGTGATGCAACATGATCAGATTGTTGATGAGGTCAACAGTATAATGTTACGATGTCCATGTAGCTGGAAAAAGATCCTACCTGAGGTACATGGAAAACAGGGAGAAGAGGATAACAGTAGTTGTCACCAGCAAGAGAGGAATACACAGAATGAGCAACAAGCCTGAAAAAGGTATTAATAAGACATTAAGGCTCAAATACTTACATGTAATTATTTTTTTATTTGAATCCACTGAAATAATTGTCATATAGATGAATAAAATACTTGTTTAAGTTCATTCAGAAAAACAGTCTTTTAAAGTACTCCATTTGGTACACTTCTAGGTCGTGATTTTTATACACACACCGATGGATATTATTAAATAAACCAACCTTTGTCACCCCCAAGCTTACCTGTGTCAGGTGGCGTGTCACCAGTTAGGACATCTGACCAATCGCTCCAGTAGCCTGAGTAAATGGACCCCTTAGGTTTAGCTCTGACCTTGACACTATAATGGGTACCTTTTGCCACGTCTAGACATGTTCCATTTGCTGGACCCTCTAGGGATACTGTCTGGGGACAGAAAGGTAGATTTGACACTTTATGTCAAATTAAATGGCATCTTAATTAAGTTAATCATTCCCCTAACAGTATTGTTTGTACACTGATATTTGTAAAATATATTTATGTTTTTGTACATTAAATTATCTTGCAGAAAATCAAGTTAAACCAATACAACTGATCATTTGCTGCATTTTAACATTGAAATATGCCAATGTATAACTGAAAATTATGTACTCTGGCTCCATCTTGTGGAAATAATCAAAACTTTATCTACCAGCAAAAACACGTACAATCACAGTAATTCTATAAAGTGCTATACTGGCACAAAATTCTTCCACATATATTAACACAAAAAAACTTCAAGGTAATCTGATAAAAGGAAACACAAATAAGATGAATACAATGAGTGAAAGACCATTGTAAAGAACATCTCACCATCCATCCTTCACCTTCTTTGGTCTGGTAGCCAACTTCATACTGCAGGTGAGCAAACACAGACAGAAGAGGAGCCTCCCACTGCAAACACAACTTGTCTTTTTCCAGTGCACCTCTCAGATTACCTGGTGGAGATGTTCTGACTAAAAGCAAACAGCACAATTTGTTATGAGCATATAAAGTCATGGCCCTGATTAAAAACAAACTGTAAATACACATAAACAAAAGAGCATAGCTACATACATTGTCTAGATTCCAAACTTGCCGCATTAGCCTTTAGGTATATAGAAAAACTATTGAGCTAAACTTATATAGCTAAAATATGCTATGGCAATGACTCGTGACTGACTGAAAAAGTCTGTTAAATATTAATATTTTCATTATAAACCAGAGCTATATTTCCTCTGCAGAATAGTTTACTAAAACAAAATTCAGTCTGAAGAATGAAAAAATGAATAAATTCACTTACCGCTGTTGTTAAGAGTGAACTTTTGAGTAAAGAAGGTTCTACTGAGTGGAGCTGGACTGCCACTGAGCTTAACCAGGAATTCTTTGGACTTGTCTCCAAGGAAATGACACAGGCCAGTGAAGCTCTTATTAGCCAAACACTCGACCCATTCTGTCCAGTTTGAAGTGTCGCTGCAGGGGTCATAATACCATTGTGCCAAACAAAGTGAATTAAGAATCATACTCTATGCTAATCAGCCATTCAGTCAATAAGGTAATGTAGTGCACATTTGATGCTACCTGAGACACGTCTTGTAGAAAAGTTTGTACCCCTTTTCTTCACCATATTTGCTCCCATTCCACTGACAGGTGATATTTTGCAGATCAGAGGTGAAGCAGATTAGTGAAACATCATCTGCAAAGACACACAATTTAGGACTGATGTATTATGTCTGTTAACAAAGAGGAAGATATACTATTCTAAAGATTTTTTTTTTTAGTCCCAACTCCTCAACCGCTGAAAGTCTGTTGTAGACCCACCTGCAAATTCGGGAACCATGCCTTGCACAGGTTGAGACCAGCTGCTCCAGTGTCCTGATAAGTGTCCTTGTAAATCTACCAATCCACATTTGACAGATACCTGGACCTGGACCACCTCTCCTGGTAGCAGAGAGTCTAAAATGTTGCCTTGAACCTAGAAAAAAGAAACACCATAGAGTTAATAATTAAATAACCAATACCACAACTTTAATGTACAGGGTTTCTGCAAGTTTCAACAGATCAAATTTAAGACAGCCATTCAAATTATTTTTCCCCTAGTTATTCTACACATTATTCCACAAAATGAAAACAGAATTTTAGAAATGGAAAGAAATGAGTGTGTACCTCTGTTGTCTTCTCCGCAGGTCCCTTGAAGGAGTATCGAATCCTATGCCTTAAATCTACACAGTGTGCTATGTCTTCTGTTTGCCATGAAACCCGCAGTTGTCCTGCTTGATCATTTTGATGTAAAAACACATTGAAAGGAGGAGCCAAGAGAACTGGAGACAAAACAATGAAATATGAAATATCACATTTCAAAACCTCCTGTGAGTTTTTCACTATCTTTTAGGCTTCAGGTGAGGAAGCGCTATAGATGTCTTGGTGCATGACCTTACTGACAAGATGATCAACATATTGAAGTCTCCCACCCTGGATCCACTTAAAGATACCTAGAGTCAACTAGCCCTGCTTGCAACATTGGCCGCTTTCCATTTAGTTTAATTGTTGCTCCCCCCTTGTTGCTCTTTGTATGTGTTTTGTGTCACTCACCTTACAGCAATGCCCCAAAAAAAGAGGACAAAAAAATTGTAAAGAAAATGCCTCCTCCGGTCCCTACTTTGTATCTCTTCAGTTAAATAAGATGAAGAGATTTTTCAACATCTTAAAAAACTGTGTTGCTTTTTTGTTGGGAAAGTAAATATTATACAAAGAAATGTCTTACTCTGGTCCTCCACAGAGACAGTCCGATTGTAGAGGGTGATGTTGCTGTTGCGCTCCACCACTTCAAGGGAGATTTTAACAAATAGTAAAACATCTGTGTCAGGAAACGAGCAGATTTGAAGGAATGTTCCCTCTTCTGTTCTCTGAGCAGACATTGCACACCTTTCCCCTGTGGGTGAGCTGTAAAACAAAAACGGACTGAAATGACCAGAAACGTATAAAAGTATCGAAATTTCAAAAAAAACAATAGGAAGGAAAGTAATTTAATTTTCTGCTGAGATTCTGCAGTATACAAAACAAAATATAATTGTTTAAAACATACTTGTCAAACTTGTAGAGCAAATCATAAGTCCTGTTCTCTGCAGTCACAAAAAAGCAGGTGAAGTCCTCTTCTGTTCGACTAAAACATTTAGGATCTTGCTCATCCGTTATAAGCAAAGCATCTGTTCCATAAATTACAAGTACAATGTATGAGACAAGCACATGTATGATTGGAATAAAACAGGTCTTCTGTTAACACGTGTTTTAGCAGATCAGACCTGCATAAAGTTCAAAAGACATGTTTAGACTATCTTCCTTACAAAATTGCTTTAGCTCAGCCATATTCTAAGGATGTCTTGGGTTCATGACTTGAGGTCTCCCGGGGTCATTAAACTGCATGTCTGTTGTGGTCAGATCTGGGCTCTGACTGGAGCTCTCCAACAGTTGGATTTCCAGTTTTTAAGTCTGCTCCCTCAAGCACATTTCTCAGTTGGGATAATATTGTCATGTTGGTATGTGTTTATCATTTTATGCCATACCTAGTGCTGTGTGTTCTATCTGCAAAAAACACTGCAGTACACCTGAAGCTTACTAAAGACTCAGAATTTAACCATCATGAAGAGGAAAATGAATTCAAGTTTATCTAGGTACTACAGGATAATGTCAGAGTGGCTGTCAGAGAGCTGAAGCTCAGAGGTAGCTGAGTGATGCAGCAGGACAATGACAATAATAAAAATCAATGTAAATTTACAACTGGCTTCAAAAAAGAAAATCCACTGGACCAGAGGGAAAACCCAGCAAACCTGAAGCTCAGGTCTAAACTTATCCTGAACTTTGTACAGGTGTAATCTACAGCTATCAGAAGCACTTGTTTGAAGTTACTAATGCCAAAGAACCCTCAACCAGTTTTTAAATCCATGGTTCACTTTCTTGAGTTTGATCAGTGACAGAATTATATTAGTATTACTACCAATACTAATACTTGTTGATACTTATAACTACTACTACATATTATAATAAATGAATGCAGAAAACCAGGTAATTCCAAATGGTCCACATACATTTTTGAACACTAGAGTCACAAAACAATACCTGTTCGTAGCAGTTACACCTTGAAATCTTTGGCACAAAATATCTATATAATAATACTGGATAATTTCCAAATATGGTCCTAACATAAAAGTTAATCCTTTAAGTGCTTTAAGGACTGCGGTAATAACTAGTAAGACTTTTCTTTGTCCCATTTATAAGTCTAGCCGCTGCATTTTGCACCAGCTGCAGAAGACACACAGCAGACTGAGACACCAGCAGACTAAAGAGAGTTACAGTAGTCAAGTTTTGAGGAAATAAGAGCTGTAGTAATGATATTCAAGTTCATCAAAGAGAGGAACAGCTTAATTTCAGCTACTTTTCTGAGTTGAAAGAAACTTTGACTACAGAGTTGACGTGCTTGTCAAATTCTGATTTTGAGTCAAATATAACCCCCAAATTACCAGCATGAGTATTTGATGACAGTACCCAAGTGACTAGCTATCTGTTCAGTGACACTAGTTGTACCAAACAGTATTACTTCTGACTTGTTATCATTTAACTGGAGATAATTATTTGTCATCTAGCATTTAACATTGCGGAGGCATGCAAAAAGTGACTTAACCGATTTAGTGTTTCTTTTTTCAAGATACTCTGACAAACGGATAATACAGATTATCTGTGGTTGCTATGGTTTAAGCACATCAAGTTATCTTGGTTCCAACATCTTGTTCTCACAAGACTAAGAAAATAAGGTATGTAAATAAGTAATACAATTACTTACATACATCTTATAAATACTGTATGAGAAATGCCACTGTTAGCTGGACCTAAAGTCAAATTGAACTTCAATTGTATAAAATAACCAACAAGCCCTACCTTCTCTTAAAAAGTGACTGACAGTCCCATTCTTGCAAAGTATCCCAGGCACAAAGCCCACTTGTATCCACAAACTAATAAGAAGTACCTCCCACCTGCAGTACCCATTCATTGTAGGTTAAGGTATTACGTACTGTATCCTAAACTACCATGGCACTTTAACACTGCACATGTCTGTCTGTTGTCTTCATAGTTTTGAGTTGCATGGTGGGTAGGTTTGAGCAGTGGTGAGGGGTTAACCCAGTGTGACGATTTTTTCTTGAGCAGGAAGTGTGCTTTGTGTAAAGTGGAAGTAAAAGCTAAAAAAGGCAGTTTGGGTGGAATGGAGAATAAACATAAATTATATATTTCCATGTTTTCAGTCAGCAATTGGATGCAGTAACAAAAGCTAGTCAATGAGAATGTCCCATTCCATTATATGTCTGGGTTACTCTCTCTAAGTAAAATTTCTCAATTTCAAAGAAAAACTTTTTAAATCAAAAGTGCTTGAGAGAAAAATAAGTTAAATTATTTTATGACCTTCTTGTAGACTAGAGAAAGAACAGTGAAGAAAAATGAGATTATGAGTGCTTTAGCTTTAAGCTCCTTTGTTTTCCTGTGTATATGAGACTCTCTCTCAGTCTCTAAATGCCTTCCAAATGAAGACCATTTCAGACTAGGTATGCCATCTGAGGAGACTGAAAAGTGCACTTGCCCAAACAGCCTCTGCTGATTATCTCAGCTGATTTACCACATCCTGACCTACTGCAAACAGCAGGTTATACCAGTTGAATTCAGTTCATTTATATAGAGCAGAATAAAAAACAGAGTCATCTCAAGGCACCTCACATAATAAGGCCTTAAAGAGATATACAGAGATAAACCTATCAATCACTCTTGAGCAAGCACTAGCTGACAGTGGAGAGGAAAAACTGCCTTTAATGGAAAAAACTTCTTGCAGAACCAGGTTTAAGGTGGGAGGCCATGTGCATTGACCAGTTATTGTGAGTGGACATTGGAGAAAAAAAAGGGGACAGACACTAACAAGCAGCAGAGAGAACATGATCAGGGAGAATTCCAGCAGCTTCCTGGTGCAACCAGCCAGTAGGATCTGTGCCACACAGTCACCTACCATGATGAGGAACTGGAAGAAGGACAGGTACATGGCCTGTATGCTCATGTGCTTGGGAGAGAAAGGGTTAGGTAAATATAGTGATTTTCAAAATACATACCATTATCTCATCTGCAGGACTACTCTGAACTACACTGAAAAACTTAGTTTATTAAATAATTGAGTCTGAAACCAACCCACCAACCAAGGACTGGCAACAAATCCCGGTAGGTACAGATTCCCGCCACTAACTGAAAGTTAGGGCATATAAATGAGTTTTAAGGTTAGATTTAAAGACCCCTACAGAGTGAGACTGTCCGATGTCAGCAGGGAAATTATTCCAAAGAAGGGGGGGCACATTAGGAAAATGTCCTGCAGCCTGCAGACTTCTTTTTAACTATGGGGACAGACAAGGGCACTGCATTCTGAGAGCAGAGGGCACAAAGTGGTGTACGAGGTTTAGGGATATCAGACATGTATGAATATGCAAGGATTCAATTCAATTCAATTTAGCTTTATTTGTATAGCGCCAAATCACAACAGTCATCTCGAGGCCCTTGAGTGTAAGGTTTAAGACCTTACAAAATATAAGTAAATACAGAATAAGTGTGGAAAACCCCCAACAGTCCCACTTGAGCAAGCACTAGGCAACATTGGAACATTCTTTAAGTTTCAAGTTCTATTATTTGTTTGTAATATTCATGGTTTTGAATTTCACATTGCATCTTTATGCAATGTTATTTATGCAGTTATTAGATCCAGACATTTTACACCATATGTGTAGGTGGTTGCAGCATTAGAGGGATTCTTCCTTGTTCAAGCTTAGATATTTAAGTGTGGTTTGATGCTTTGCTTGTACAGGCATTAACATGCTGTTGCAGAGAAAACAAAGCTGTCTCACTGACTTTCTTCACAAATCAACCGCAACTTGTCACAATATACAGAACTGTTTATAATGTGGCAAAAAATGGTCTAATATTGACCAAAAACAAGTGTTTACCACTAAGCCACAACATCCTATAATTTAAAGAAGCCATACTTTGAAATGATGCAAGTCAAAATTTATTCTGAAGTGTTTCCTTGCTTTATTACACTTTGGAAATATTCGTATTACGGTGCACAACTGTAATTCTACCAGTGATGGACTGTAAAATCACAGTGGGAAGCAAACAGAAAGAAATTGTAATTTTCAATAGAAACTTACTGTAAAATAACATTTGGTATTCTACTGTAATTTAACGGTAACTGTTTGGCAACTTTGCTGTCAGACTTTTTAAAGATTTTTTTTTTCAGTCTACATTTAGAAACTCATTAGAACCACAAGTAGATCAGCAGATCAGAGAACAAAGTGTTCTGCTGGGATAATGAGGTTCTATGAGATCTTTAAGATACGATGGGGCCTGCTTATTTAGTACTTTATATGTGAGGAGAAGGATTTTAAACTCTATTCTAGATTTTACATGGAGCCAATGGAAAGAAGCTAAAGTAGGTGATATATCATATCTCTTGCTAATTCCAGTAAGAACTCTGGCTGCAGCATTCGGGATTAACTGGAGGCTTTTTAAAGAATTATTGTTGCATCCTATTAACAGAATTGCAAGTCTTGCAATAGTCAAGTCTAGAAGTGACAAATGCATGGACTATTTTCTCAGCATCACTTTGAGAGGGGATGCTCCTAATTTTAGAAATATTCCTGAGGTGGAAGAAGGTGGAGATTTCTTTTATGTAATGGGTAAAAGAGACATCTTGATCAAAAATAACGCAGAGATTCCTCACAGTAGTGTTCGAAGCCAATGCAAGATAGATAAATATAGCTGCGTGTCTTTAGCATAGCAGTGGAAATTTATAGAGGTGTTTCCTTATGATATTGCCTAGCAGAAACATGTATAATGAAAAGAGAATCAGTCTAAGCACAGAACCCTGTGGAACCCCGTATGTAACTTGTGTGTGCATGGAAGATTTATGATAAAGATACCTTTTCAAGGGTTTAAGAGATAAAGGGCAAATTCGATATCGGTGTGTAATTGGCTAAAACCCCTGGATCCACAGTAAGTTTCTTGAGTGGAGGTTTTACTACAGCTACCTTCAAAGCCTGGGGTCTATGAGACTTTGAGATTTTGAGTTAATTACTGAAATTAACTCTGTATGAAAGAAGCAGTCTAAGTAAGACTGAGGTCTTTCAAACAATTCTAAAGCTGTTGGACAAGTGTGTCTGTCCACGCCAGTTGCAGGTAGTAGGGCCCTATGAAATCCTTTTTATTTTTTCCTAAATTCAGTTTTTTCCATTTTTATTCCTCTGAATTCCATGTTTTACCTTAGAATCATATTTATTCACCTAAAAAGTGTCTAATTATGGAGTGGATGGGAAAAACTTCAACATAGTGCTGGGGTTCAGCAGAACATTTACTGCTTTGCTAATGCATTTCACTATTTACCTGTAAACAACAAAAAACATTCATCTGTCATGCAAAACAAAGAACCTTATGTATTTCACATATTTCGTATGTCTTCCTTTTGTGAAATAGAAGTGCTTCTAATTGAGGAAACAAGGGGAACACCTGGAACACAGTTCAGCCGATTTGTTTGTATGACCAAGAGCTGCTCATGCTAGCTTGTTTCTTGTCTCTGTTTCTGATGTGAGTCTTTGACCGTTAGTGTTCATCACGTGTTCTTGCGGGTCCAGCCTATTGCTGGTAAAATTCACAGAAGAGTTGTTCTCCCGATTAAAAAAGTTGTTTGTATTGTTCTGCTCTAAACGTAGCACTAAGTGTTGATTTACTTCGGTGTTTCAGTGAGTCTCTTTGTCATAGCTGACTTTTTTTGCTCTGTGTCTGTGAAAAGCTGTGTCCGGTCTAAACAGGTGACATACAGAAGACTGCAGCGGCTGAAACTCATTAGAAACTATTGTTTTGCTTTGCCCGCACATCGAGATCAGCAAATTCTACAACATTCCGCGTTCAATCATATTTAAGTCATGTTAAATCATTAATCCAAAAGTCAGAACAAGATAGAAAAAGAGAGGAAAGGTCAAATCAACTCTAAGGTTTTGGCTGTCAGTCTCTTAGAAATCAAACAGCTGTCAAGAGTGGCAGTGCAAAAACCAGCATCTAAATTTTATCAGAATTTAGGAGCAGAAAATTAGGTGACATTATTAATTAATTCCATGACTGCATATAATTTGGCATAAAGCAAAGGGCTGAAAATGAAGCCCCAGAATTGTGCACATTAGCAAATGTTAAAGTGGTATTATTGTAAGAAACAAATTGTGTTCTTATAGATAAGTAGGATTTTAGCCAAGTCACAGCCAATCCGGAGACACCAATGTTCTTTGCAAGTCGACCTAGGAGTATACAATGATCTATGGTGTCAAAAGTAGTGGTGTGCGATACCACAAGCTTTGGTATCGATCCGATACCAAGTAAATACAGGGCCAGTATCACCGATACTGATCCGATACTATTACCTTATAAGTACAGACTGCCGGAAAATGCACCATAAAAAAAAAAATCCTGCTCGAACAAAAAAATAAATAAATGTGCTTTAGAAATGTTTAAAATGCTTTAAAAAACATTTGCTGTAAATTGCTGTAAAAAAAAAACACAACCAAATGCACAAAAATATTAACAAACAAAAACATCAGTGTTTATTTAACATCCAGATCCAGTTTAAGTAAAATCCCTGTCATATTAAATCGTTTTTTTCTCTAGGAGTGCATTTAATGAGAGAATGCCAGAAAATGCACCCCCCTAAAATACAGTTTCTGTTCGTCCCAGAATTGAATAATTTTGACAGTGAAGTGTAGGACTGATGCTGGTTAGTGGTGTAAGTTTCATGGAGGGGACACTTTCCTAGTGGGAGATAGGACGAGGTGCATTTTCCGGCAGTGGTTCTCTGTCTCTGTAAAATGGGGGTCTTCTACAGAATGTGACCATATATAAAGTGTTAAATCTTACAATGTAAACATTTTATGTGATTTGGCACTATAAATGTGTTGATAGAGTATATCACAAAGAGTTCACATTCAAATCTTAAATCACATCAAAACTTTGTCTCTGTTTACAACATTGCCACATTCTCTGGTCCGAAGACTGAGTTAAATTTGTGTCATACACAAAACGTTTACCTGTGGTGTGTCTTAGGAAAAGAGAAGTAATAACTAGATAACAAATGCAGTAAGTTACCATATCACTAAAGACACGGCCCAATACAAACACGGCAAAGATCGTTTTAAAAAGCTGCTACAAACACTTGCTCAGTACCAGTTGTACACTCACCAGTAGTTTGCAGAGCAGGTGATTTCACAAATGTACACGAATGTCTGAAAGGTTCTTAGCCACTGACTCACTTATGTGAAACATCTCAGACTGACCACAGACATACACTACCAGTCAAACGTTTCGACAGGAATTACCATGTGTTTCATGAAAGATACATGTCATCAGTTGTGTTACCATCATTGCACATGGTTTTCTAATGATCAGTTATCCTTTTAAATTAGTAAATTTGCATTAGCAAACAACATGCTATTGGAAGTCAGTACTAATGTTTGCAGAATTTGGGCCTCTGTATGTTTATGTAAATATTCCTTTTAAAAAACAGTTGTTTTCAGCTACAATAGTCATTTACAATATGAACAATGTCTACAAATTCATTCTGATCAATTTGATGTTATGAAATCTGCTTTTCTTTCACAAACATGGTAATTACTATGTGTGTCTAGAGCTGGGTGGTATGACCAAAATTCTATATCACGGTATTTGTCAAAATTATGACAGTTTACTGGTATTCGACTGTATTTTTTCCCCCATGCATGAGTTGGTATTAATCATATTTTCCACTGATTGAGAGAAGAGCGCCAGATCACAACAGATATCATATCAGGTTAGCTTTCCTATAGAACAGGTCTATATGTTGTCCTTTTTTTTAAACTAACTTATCAGCCTTAGCACTAACAGAATGAAAAGAGAAGAAGAGAAAAATAAAAAAGTAAACATAAACAGCATGTAAACGTTTGGCAGCCTTGACCTCACTGTCCAGTCCAGCTCTAGTTTAACGTGGTTAAATCTTATATAAAAAACACAGCATGTTCTCTCTGACATAAACAGCTGAGTCTATAGCTCCATCAGAGATGACAGAGCAGGAGAACCAGCTGAGGCATGTTTCTGGAGCGGGGAGACAGATTCAGGCTGAGAGTGAAGCGACAGAGTGAGCCGACGTCAGCCATAGCAATGGGAGGGGCTCAGTGCTCCGTCGGAGACACTTATTTACAGTAACTAACCACTAACCAGGTACTCTGATACATGCGTGTAAGCGGTCCCCCCTTAAACAGTTTCCCGCTGCGCTACACTCCGAACACTGTTTAGGCTATTTAAACCAGTATTACGATATAAGAAAAATTCATATTATAACAAAATTAAAAACGGTATTCGGTATGAACTGGTATACCGCCCAGCACTATGTGTGTCCAAACTTATGACTGGTAGTGTATCGTCAAGTCAGACGTGTGAGTCTTACATGAGAATGTCTCCAAACAAGCTAATTTCTTAGTTCGTGGAAATGTATTAATTTTATTAAATGTACATAATAGTGACTTTTTACCTCTTGTCATTGTTTAAAAACAAGAAAAAACATCAATCAGTTATAAACTCAGATGACCGACTGTTGTAATAACATTCGTATAATGACTTTGAATTGAACCTGAAATCTTTGATTAGCATGACGTAGTCCAACTTCACTGACAGTGACAGGGAACACTTACTTGGAGCTGTGTGTGTTCAGGGGTTAAACCTGAGCTAAACTTAGGCTCAAACACATTCTAAGATTAAAACACTTGCAAAAATCTCTCAGGTAATTGGCTCTAAACCCCGCTCTAATTTCTCTCCAATACTGAATTCTTTAGTCTTATTAAGTGGCTCAATAAAACTGACCCCAATTCAAAAACAGTGTTTTGTTTCATTCCATGTACCTATTAAAATATATTACATGTTATTTGGTTCCTCAAATAACAAATTCCCAAAACGGCACAATAAAAACCTATTAGCCTAATAACAAATCTAACCTTTAGTTAAATGTGCATTGGTTGATTTTATTGTGAATTTTTTTTGTTGTGTAATAAATAGTGCACATACAAAATATCGCAATTATTTTAACTGAAGTTGAAATTACTTTTAATCAATTAATCAGTTAAGAAATATTGAGCTACAATTATTTTAATAAAATTTGTAGGGTTTTTTTGTAAAAAATACTTTCTCTTACTAAAGAGTGACAGTACATTGATTATTTATTTTGACAAACAAGCATATGCAATGTCAAAAGGCCACTCTAGACTTCAAGTGTCAAGTGATTTTTACTATTTTATGCAATGTTTTAGACAAAACAATCAATACAAAAAATTATTAGGACACTGATCATTAAAAAAACACTTGATAGCTGAAACCTATAATTGGTGATCTTCTGTGCTTGCGATTAAAATGCTAAATCATTTCAGAAGACAGTAAATGTGTTTACGTACAATTTGCCTGCCATAGAAGGATATTTCTGAAAAACTCTGAGTGTGTTTTCATGCTCAGAAAACACTAAAATTGAAACTTCCGTGACACTTGGGTACTAGAAAAACATACTGCTCTGCAGTTGAGCGTTGACCACAGAGTGATATAATCTCTACGAGCATAGTGGGGCTCAAATGACACATGCACTGCTTGATGAAGCTGTTCTGAGGGCTGTAAATTACCCTGTATGAATTTTTGACTTTGATGCCTGTGACGCTTACATAAAACTTCAAAAGCAAACAAAAAACATGCAGGAATATAGCACTTATCATATTAGAAAAGAAATGCATGATCATATTGGGATTTTATTTGTCTGAACTGACTTTCATACTGTTGACACTTTAGACAACGTTTGCCAAGTTACCCAGACTGCTCAGGCAATTTACATGACAAACTACAGAAACGTCCAGGCTAAGTGGAGCCATTCACTGAAACCCTTGGACAATACATAACTTAATATGTACTCAAATTGTGTTAAATTTGCTGTTAAGAATTATTTTAGGTGAAGCCAAAAACCATTTGACCAATGAAAGCATGATGACTAACGTGTACACCAAAATAATAACCAGTCAACACATGTGACATGTACAAAAATAAATAAAGCTAAAGTTACTCTAAGGAAATACTCACCGCTTGTAGGCCTGATGACAGACTTCCCAGAAGTGGGATTTAACGCTAGGCCCACTCCAGCATAGGGATGCTTCTGTCCTGCTTGTTTTCCTAACTACCGCTTCTCTACCTCCTGCTGATTCCCTGGATCAGGTGTGTTCAGTGAGTGAGAAGCTGCAAAATGATGCTGGACTGGGGAAGACGAATACGTGGGATAGTATCTCCAAGCTTCTCACTTACAAAGGTTAAAAAAAGATACACGGAGCGTCCAGGACACAAAATAAATACACAAATATGACTAAATACACAGTTTCATTGGGCACTAATGCAGTTAACGAAGCTAAGCTAGCGTTAGCTGTTACTCTTGTTTTTCGACAGCGAAAAGAAACGACACACGACGACTAACATTAGCTTATTGTACATACTTAGATTTAGAAAGCTTCTATGGACGTGATGGCACATTTCTAGTCGTATTTTTTTTAAATTTTGCGATCTACACCCATTTAAGCCAACCCTAAACTAAGATTAGCCGCTCAACGTTAACGTTAACACTAGGCTTTCACGTCGCAAATTATAAACCTACGGAAGGCGCCAGATGACATTTTTCACCAGGTGGTCTCCGTACGAAGCTGTGGAAAGTTAGGTTTTTTGCCAATCAGCAGGGACAAGTTACATCTATAACTAAATTGTTGTGATATCCTAAATATGTCCCCCTAATAACAAAGCAAATATGTAATCTAAAATTTTCAAATACAGTAGAGTCTGGTCCAGAAATCTAACAAACATAATAAAGCCAGGTCTCAGACGTGTCAAATGTTTTGTCATAAATGACAAAGGGCAGAACAAAGTGCTGAGGTCATATGGTCCCAAAGGGCAGGTGTGAAATATCTGAAACATAGGCTTTCAGGAGAGATAAAAGTGTATCCTTTATTTGTTCCTTTATTATTAATTTCTGTTGTTGTATAAGTAGTCTGTGTGGATGTCTTCAGGAAGCTGGTCCACTGAGACCATGTTCGACAGACGTGGAGTCTTGAGCCTGCGGTTGGTTTGTGGAGGAAACCCAGTGACAGATCAGCTCAGTGCAGCAGGGGAGTTTAGTGTTCCTCAACTCTCCAAGCACACTTTGGGCCCCAGTAGCCTGGCCTGTGGTTTCCGACCATGATTATTATTGAGTAGGCCAGGAACAACAAAAAGGAAGCGAAAAAAAATCTTTTTACAGAAACAGCTGTTTAAAACTGGAACTTGGGCTAATGCAAATGAAACAATTTGTGGTGATGAATCCAGTCATCACACAAAAGTTTTATTCAGTGAGAACACGCTGTACAATCTTATACATTGGATATATTGCCATACATTTTGTTAGGTTGCATAGGTTGCACTATAGGCTAATGGTGGTAGCTGGTCTACACGCTGTACACACATGCCTGAATTAGTAGCATTTTCCAAACAACTACTCTTGCACGCAACACACTGAGCGTCTGCATGGTTGCATTTGTATCGCTTTCCAATTCTGACTACATTTGAATAGGAGATCTAAATCTTCTAGATCTTGAAAAACGAGAAAAAATACATACAGTAGTAGTTACATTCACATGGCAGTGATAAGCAAATAGTTAAAGACACAGATGGCACGAATGAGGCTGGTTTTAAGTGCTACATTTAAAGTGAATGTCTTTCATCCTTCAGCAGTCTGAGAACTTGAATGTTAATGATCCACACTGTGCCTTTTAATTTTTTTCAAAAGGTTTCCTTATGAAGAGAAAATAAAGTCTGGCATCAACACCCCACAGACCCTGTGGTGTTTCAACACGTCGCATAGCTCATTTGCCACTTCCCCACAACACTCAGAGAAAAGAAAATCCAGCACTGTAACTTTTGCAACAGCAAGTGGTACAATGTTGTGTCTTTTTTCTGGGACTGGTTTGTATTGACAGGATCTGCATTTCCAAAAATGATAGTAGCAATCATATCTCTCCATCCAAGGCCCAGCAATACTCCAAATCTCCTAACACCTCTGACACCTCCACACAGTGTCCTTTCACAGTCCTCCATCTATAGCTGGGTGGTTTTGACAGAGTGCCGGGTCCTCCTGTCTCGACGCTGAGCAGCAGGGAGGTGGCAGTAACGTGGTGACCGTCCTCGGGACTTCCTCTTGGAGCTACGTGGCATGTTAGGGTCTGGGGGTGCTGGTAGTCAGGCCTCCTCAGCTGTGGCATCTATCCCAGCATAGGTGAAGTTCTCAAACAGAGCCATATTCACATAAGCCTAGAAGACAGACCAAAGCTCGTGAATTACAATGCAAAAAGTAGTTCAAAGTAGTTCATTATTATTAAGGTTATTATTATTACAGTATGCAGCAGTAAAATTAATCTATGCTGAAATACAAAGTTTGAGTGAGTGTCAAACGACTTCTCAGATTTAGAAAATATTTCTCAAAAGCACTCCAGGAGCCCTCCAAAACTGTTTAAACTATTTAATTTTTCAACAGAGGAATTGAATGTATTTGAAATAAAGTACACACTAAATTTGTCAGTTTGAAATTCATACTAGCACGATGCATCTTCCCTCCTTGTTCCTGCCAACATGGCGGAATAAACAGAACTAGTCACATCACATTCGGAGCTCTGTTCTTCTCTTCCTGCCTACATGGTGTGAATGCAGCATTACCTTCCTGGCCTCCTGCATCCTGTTGAGCTGAACAGAGATTTGGGAGAAGGGGGGTCTCTCATAAGGTCGATCCCTCCAGCATTGCTTCATCAACTCATAGCTAGACAGAGATGAAAACATACAAGGATGAATAAGGTATACAGGTTTGAAGCTGAAACAACCTGTTAAAAATTTAAATAATAACAAAAAAACACATAATTAATCCTTTAATTTCAAGTTCTATTCATATTTTTGCCATTTTGTGGCACAGTTTTGTAGCTGCTATCCCTGCAAGGGATGTATTTTAAAATCAGATCAAATCAAATTTAATCTCTATAGCCCAATTCCCAAATAACAATTTGCCTTATATACACAGGAAGACACATATATACTCCCGAGTATCAAATGCTAAATACTTACACCTCGTCATCACAGTTTTTCGGTTTCTCCATTCTGTATCCTTGTGGCAGTTTTTCGTAAAGCTCAGCACATGTCATCCCACAGTACGGTGTGCCACCTGACATACAAATAAACAAGAAGGAGATAAACAGTTCATGATTGTGGGTCAAGTAATGCTAAGCATAATTACTATCATATGAGAAATACACAACATCATGTAGATCACACAAATAAATTCTCATTGATTGATGATTTAATGGTAAAGTTTCTATGCTGAAAGCTTTAGGATAATTTACAGAACATATGTTAACTTACCCAGGCTTACAATTTCCCACAGGAAAACACCAAAAGACCACCTTAGAAGGAAGACACAAGCATGAGACAGAAAAATTTGTAAACTAGGGAGAAGGAAAAATGGAAAATATCAGAACTTTAGGACTTTGAAAATGCCACAGTTATAAGTAAAAACTTTGTGGAAACCAGTGTCTTTCATCTGCTAATCTATAAACAATACATGGTGAAATATATAGGATCCAGTTATCATTGATTAAATCTTTTTGCATGTTCAAATACTTGATGTTCAGGTTTTGTTTTTGTCTGTGTGCTGCATAGGGAAAATGGATTTTATAATTTCCATAACCTAATAAATACCAGGGGGTTCACAACTCTCTCTGGGCCCACAGGCACGCTTCTCACATGAAAACTTCAATAATCTTTTGTTTTAATGGTGAACCACAGCGTGTCTCAAGAACACGAAACCATCTTTTCCTGCAATCTGATTACTTACTGAATTCAACAGAAATACCACTAGTTGTACATGTCACAATTCTGTGTGGTAGATCATATGAGAAGACAACTGTTGTTTGTGCTGTTGGCCCGTCCCTTTGTCACTGTTTATCTCCTCTCTTCTGCGCACTATACGTTTCACTGACTCACATCTTGGTCTCTTTTTTTTTTCACTCATGCTGTTGTTTTTACTTGTGTTTACAACCCCCCGTCTCTCTGACCGTATAGGCACCCTTCACACTTCTTCCGTTAGCTGTCTTGGGCTCTTGTAGCTTTGGTCTCCACTGTATATAAATAGGATACAGTTGACAGACCAACGTCTCAGTTTGTCTGCTAAGTTGCACCCAAGGCTTCCTGGTTGTGCTTATCAGTTACACAGCACACTATTATCACTCTACCACTGACAGAGGGATGATTTGTTGTTTTCTGTGGCAGCGCACTTTGTGTTGAACATCATCTCAACGACATGAGATGGTGAAATTTTGAAACTTTTTAAAATTTTAATAGTACTACTTAGATACTAAACAAGAAATGAGAAAGAAGAATCATCAGTTTAATCAGAGATTGAACTGATTATGCCACTCTAGAAATCATCTACCTCATTCATTAACCACATTTCTAAGGTTTTAATGTTTATAGCCTGCCAGCTGCCAGCATGGTAATACATTTCTCAGAAATATTTTTGCAAATTGGTACAGCTGTTTCATTTACAGTAGCCACAGACGTACAGTCAGGTTCAAGTGAAGATAGGTTTATTGGAATTCATCCTCTGTACACCACCACCCACATTTGAAATGAAACACTCTAGATGTCAGTGAATTCAAGTTAATGGGTAATGTCACGTTTTTTTCCTCTCCTTGAAACTCCTTGAAAGTAAAGCTGAAAGTCTTGACTTTGCTCACTACAATTAAGTGTTTCATTTAAAAATGATTGTGGCAGTGTATCTAGGTATAGGGGACACATTTCAAAAAACGTATCTCCATTCCCTTACTTACAAACGTGACGGTCGTGCTCCACATTTTCTATGTATTATCAGAGAAATATTGGGAGCTCAGCTTGAAAAACCACACATGCTGCCTGCAATGAGTGAAATAGAGAAACTCAAGCTGAATAATTGACACTGCAACTCACACATCACTCTTGGTGGTATACACGCTGTAGTTAAGGGACTCAATGGCCATCCAGCGCACAGGCAGTCTCCCCTGAAAGCAAAACAACAGATTCATGTCAAACTTTCCACCTTATGAATGATGATGTACAAATATTTTTTTAATACATAGAAGATAAAAAATGTACTGCGGTACACTGCTGTGGGAGGCTTAAACTTTATGTTCAAGTTGATGGGATTTAGAAAACTGCCCTCAACAGATGACCTGAGTTTCTGTCAAAATCTCTAAGAGATTTTGAACTTATCTAATCAAAAATTTTGCTTAGGCGGTTGTTGCATGAATTCTCTTTGCCACTTATTAGTCTATCGTTAAAACACACAGGCAATAAATGTGAGCATAACAACAACTAATGCATAACTAACTGATAACAGCTGATATCGACAGCATTAATCCACTTTTACTGCTGCAGAAATACACAAATCCCAGACACTTAATGCCCTCTTATGGCTAAAAAGAGAACAACATCTGAATTTTCTAAAAAACACTGCTATGACTCACCATTGTCTTCTTAACGTAAACTTCCTCACCACGGGATAGACCAAAGTCTGCTATCTTTGCCACAAGGTTGTCCCCTACAAGAACATTCCTGGCTGCCAAGTCCCTGTGGATGAACTAATGCCAAGATAGCAAAAGAAGAGGATAAAGAAAATGATTAATTACTGTCCTGATAAACACTTTTATCACATCAGCAAGAAAGATTTTCAAGTAATCCACTTATGATTCAATAATGTGACAATTACCACTGAGGTTTATTACTGTTTAAATATTATATTAAGTCCTTCTAGATGTTTTATTACATATTTTGTTTTTGTATGATTAGCTGGCCTGCACAAAATGATGATGACACACACGCGAAAAACACACACACACACTCCTACCTGTTTGTCACTGAGGTAATGCATCCCGGTTGCCACGTCCACAGCGAACTGTAGTAGCTGCTGAGAAGTGAGGGTAGAGGCAGTGCCATGCTCTTTTGCAAAGGCAGGGTCAGTCTCCAACACTCGACTCTTCCTCAGGAAGTCAAGAAGGTTACCATAGGGAGCGTATTCAATGGCTATGTACAGGTAACCTGGAGAAGACAGAGGAACAGAAGTTGTAGTTTCACAGATCTTGGTTGTCTCGGACATTCACAAACAGTTTCAACTCTTTTTCATTGGCCTTGTGATATACTGAATCA
The DNA here is from genome assembly GCA_034779795.1 of Ctenopoma multispine. Lineage (NCBI taxonomy): Eukaryota > Metazoa > Chordata > Actinopteri > Anabantiformes > Anabantidae > Ctenopoma > Ctenopoma multispine. The sequence goes on along the minus strand of JAUYWH010000020.1, from coordinate 19,381,573 downwards.
TGGCCTCATAGCCATTATAAAGGACATGGCTCCTGCTAGTGAACATTTTATCTTCCACCTGTACAAGCTGTTAGCACTTCAGTCAGACTATTACAATGAGAAACTGTGACTGTGGCCTTGGCTGGCCTGCCTGCATTAGTGCGGGAAGAGACCCAGCTACAGCTGGTGAGGGGCCCGGCCTTTGGCAGTTCTGTCTCAACACAAACAGAGGTAGACCAGGCCTTTCATGAAATCCTTGCAGAGATCAACCAGATGGCTAAGTCTAAGCTTCCAGCCAAAGCCAGAGTTCCTATGGGTTTGTGCTTGTTGGAAGGTTTCCATGTTGATTTCAGCAGAGGCATGGTGAGTGCCAACAAAATTAGTTAGTACTATATGTGGAAGGAAAAAGTACAGGGCAATGGACACACTGGTCAAAGAACTGAGGTACAAGAGGTTGTGAAAATCTGGATATGCTTGTGTTTCCTGCTGTTCCATTTTAAATGACACCTAATTCTTTCACAGTGTCGCTATGAGAGCAAGAGTGAATTTGTTTGTTTGTGCCTGTAAGAAAAGAAAGTGTTTAAAAGGTAAACTATACCATACATTTGCAATTAAATATACACACATTTAATCAATGGATCAAAACCAAAAAACGAATCCAGGCAATTCCATGCAAAAAAATGCCAAAAACAGCAGTTGGGTAACAATTTGCATTACCAATGCAGTCACTCCAGTGACTTTCTCTGTTGCAATAAGACATTTTAACGACTTCTCCCTTACAAAATACTAAGTAAAGGGAAAGGCTGTTTAACATTTAAATTGTATTTTAAAAAATACTACGTCATGGAAAGATTTAGTGTTTCATTTAGTTACCTTGTTCCCTTTCTACTTGCTTTACTGTGTCAAATGTACACAGAATCTGTATGTTCAGTATATACACATACTGCATGTATATTCATGATTGTTTAAAACTAGGCTAATAACAACCACTGGGCTCTACTGCTGGAACTGAGGTGTTTATGTCTTGTTATATTCTTTGCATTGATTAAAAGAAGTGAACCTGAGTTAAACAGCAAATGTAAACACATTCAAATGAAAGTCTGCAGAGTCAGCTACTTCAAAGTGGGAAGATACGCTGAATTAGTTAGATGGATATTCTTCACATATGATTTGGTTTTGTAATGTCCTCATTAATGTATATTCCATACTGGATGTCTCCTCTTACATGGTATCAATCTTTGATCAAACACAAGCAATTCAGTTATTCTATGCAGAAGACATGTAGCTGGGAGATACTTACATTTCATGGTAACAACCAGGGCCAAGAAAATCTTATACAAACACATAAATACATGCCACAGCAGATTGGCCGTGAGGCACATGGACAAATCAAACAAATGTGATAGTACGAAATCCTTCTGGCAGTGGAGGATTATTTAGATTGGACCCATTCTGGTGCTTTCCAGGTGAAGATGTTTATTACCATGCTTAATGGGGTAAAGTATGACAGGACCTGCTGAGTTTATTATCCACAGAATACTGACTACTCTACATATACATTCTGCCAGTACAGTCAATATTTTTTAAGATTTTTATATATGCAAAATTCTGGTATACAAAAAATCTACCAATATCCAAGAAAGCCACCAGGTGTCAGTCACTCACCTCTGTTCTCACACGCTCCTATTAGGTTGATGATGTTGGGATGCTGGCCTAGTTTACACAGCACCTCCAGCTCCCCTGCAAAGTCTCGATGGTCATTCTCTGAGGCAAACTCTGCAGGAGGATCAGCACATGCAGCATTGTTAAAGAAAGTGCAAGCAAAGCAGTTCAGCTGGGATCTTTGAAATTAAATTTCCACATCACTCAGAAAAACCACTGTGCTGGGATTGTGCTGTGTTTGTTCTGTGTCTGTGTGTCAGTGTGTTTGAGAGCTTGCGCGTGAGTTCTTGCATGAATGTGTCAGAATTGTAAGAACTAACCTTTCAGCATCTTGATGGCTGCACTCATTTTGCTGCCATCCTTCTTGATCATGGCTTTGATGACCTGGTTTTGAAACAGTTGTTAGCTCAAATGTTTAACTTTGTGAACAATGGATGGAGACCAAAGGAGAAAAAGCTTAAACACCTGGCCAAAGTTGCCTTCTCCAATAACATCTTCAAACTTTATATCTTCCCACTCCAAGATTGGGTAGGTGAGGGGCTCAGGGGTGGGCTTGGGCCTTCTTGTAAGGGTCAGCGTTCCTGAGTTAAACTGCAGAATAGTCTCTTCACCCTGTGGATATAGAAACATTTGTGGACCATCACAATTATAGAATTTTTAAACATAGTTTAGCACTTTATCAGTCTAGTGCTGTCAAAACCTCTGATAAAAAAAAAAAATCAACAAACACAGGTAACACTGGTGTATTCTTACCGATCCAGACTGGTAGGTGAATGTGCGCCTACGGTTGAGCAATGTCTTCCGGATGAAGAAAAGTGCCAGCAGTGCCAGCAGGATAGTTACACAGGTGACAGTCACTGAGCCTATCACTGCCACCAGCAGCTGGTAACTGTCCCCAACAGGCTTAGCCAAACCCTGGGTGGTCGGGGTTAAATCGTCAATTCCTCCTTTTAGTAGAGGAGAAGAGATGGAAAGGGAGGGCGGTGCCAGAATGGAGAGACAAACCAAGTAGGGAGATGAAGATGATTTTCAGACAGTGAGATATGTAGGCCGTTTGATGTGAAAGTATTACTATCTTGAGTAAATCCCTGTCCCTGTGTGGGTGGTCATGTTAAATGCCACCTGGGAAAAGCCTACTCTTGGCTACAATTACAGTAGTACAGAGATTTTCCACTGGGAGCTATTTTAAGCTTAAAGGGTAACTTACATCCAAGTAGCCATAAAAAGTTCTTAATTTATGTCATGAACTGCGCTATTTAATCATTCCTTTTGAAATGACTACCCATTCTAGTGCTGTGCTCCTGCAGGCTTAGAACAGTTCCTCTTAAACTTTTATGGTGTCTTCAAAATCTCCCTTGACCCTATTTTCACTGTTGTAGCAATGCTGGATAAAGGTGAGTGTGCAGATAATAAACTCCTACTCACCATCTGCTTGTGTCTTTGCTTGAACAAATGTGCTCCACTCTCCTGGGACTTTGGAGAAAGCCCTCACTCTGAACTGGTAGAGTGTGCTGCCGTTGAGTGCTGTCACATCTTTGGTGGTCTTGTTCCCATCATCTGTGTCCACCCAAGGGTGAGGGCTCCCCTGGTTGACTGGCTGGTACTCTATGATGTATTTAATAATGCCTCCATTGGGATCCTCAGGGGGCTGCCATTTCACCTGGATGGCTGATACAGACAGGGAAGTGGCCTGGACATTGCGTGGGGATGATGGGCCTGAGACAAGGATAAGTTATTTATTGCTGGGTCATCAGCAATCATTCTGTAACACTACTGTGTATTCCAAAATAAAAATATCTCTCAAATGAAAATTGTGCTGGGATGCTCTATGAAACCCTTAGTTCCAAAGACCAGGGTTTAAAAGCATGATTTATCATTCTGTCTGATGGATGTGTTCCTATAGGCAGAGAGTGAGTCACTGCACAACAATCAATCATAATATTACAATATGCCTCATATTTTGCGACAAACCACAGTAAATACATTATAAAGAAAATCCTTTCCAAGCATTTGGAAGGAGTCTTCTTATCAGTTCATTTCAGACTAACAGATGACGTTTTAGTTACCCTGGCTGCTGATGCGGAAGCGGTGGGGTCTGGAAGGGGGTCCCTGGCTGCCGCAGTTGATAAGGTGCACCACTACGCTGTAGTCTTGCTGGTACTCCAGGTTGTAGAACTTGGTAGAAAGCACATTGAGCACGGTGGTCTCCTCCAGCAGTTTCTCACTGTTGGGTGGCGGCCCATAGAGTTGCACTAAAAAGCCAGTGGCTGCACCAACATTATTGCCTTTGTTGCCGGGCAGTCGCCAGCGTACAGTGGCATTCCGGCCTTCCATGGAGCTGATGTCAATCACAGGTTGTACTGTGGGCTCTGCAGTGACAGAGAACGCAGGATGAGCTGAGGGGACTAAATCTTTTTAAATTCAACTGGATGATTTCCTAACTTTATTAATTATTTTCTTGATAGACACCATCAGTCAGTAGGCATCAGTAATTAGCACTGTTAGCTCACAACCAAAAAGGTACTAGTTTCAAATCCTGGCCTTGGGTCTTTCTATTACTGATCCCATCTTGATATGAATTTCCTTAGGGTACTTTCAGATCTGTGATTGACTCATGACCTGCCTAAAGTGTTTTCTTTTGCCTTTAGCACCTTACATGGGATAAAATGGATAAATATCAGATGAAGGGCTAGAGAAAATACAGCCACTGACATGTCTTCTATTTCATTCCCTCCTCTCTTTCCCCACATTTACACAATTACAAATAGTTTGTGCTTGTGCAAGAGACCAATGTTTCCAAATAAAATGGTTCCATTTTACACATGGACCTAACAAAGTAGAACTCAAATAAAGCACAGTTTCACTGCAAAACAGTTGTTCTTCTTCACACAGATGTTCTGTCCCTCTGCACCACAGTTATTGTTTGAATATAGGTTTACTGTGCTTCCCAAACTTGGCCCTATAGTCTCATTTTCTGGACATGTCTGTTGTTTTCCAGGCAAGATACAGTCAAAGGTTTGGACTCAGGTAGAAATTACCATATTTTTGAAAAAAACATATATTTTTTAAAGTAATATTTACATAAATGTATGAGGTCAATAATCACTAAACATTATTACTATATTTCAATTGCTCATTGTCTTTGCTAATGTAAAGTTTATTATTATTCGTTTTATTATTTGAAAAGATAACTGATCATTAGAAAAGCCTTTTGCAATGATGGTAACAAAGCTGAAGACGTATCGTTTAATGAAATAAATATATAATAAATAAGTATATATACCTATTTACAATATACTTATGTACAATGTCTGTGTGTTTTCTTTGAACTGGACAGACTAATTATCTGTGGATCTTACGGGTGCAATCAGTCTCCATGATAGCCTCCGGCCCTGGCTTCCCCTCTCCTCCTTCCCCAGGACGGCTCAGCTGGACACGGACATGGTAGCGTGTTGAAGGCTTCAGGTTCATCAGTGTGATGGGTTCTTTATCACTGTAGACTGAAAGAATTAGCTTGTTGGATAAGTTGATCACAGATTTTATTTATGGTTCTTGGAGGATTTTTTAAATTTTAGTATAGATACAGGATATACATTCAAAAATATAAAATGATGCTTAATCTGAGAAGACCTTTTTTTTTTTTACACAAGCTGCGTATTAAGGTATTTATTTATTTCTGTTTTCTGTTTTATCTGTGCCTTCTTACCTATAATGGATGACCACGCGTTGTCAGTCTCCACAGGCTTGTAGAGGAGCCTGGTGGAAATGATGGGGCCATCTCCTCGGTAGGAATCTGTTGGCATCACCAAGAGCTGCTTACTTCTCTTTTCCAGCAATTTAGGAGGGGTAACGGGCACAGGGGGCTCTGTGTAGACATAGAAAGTAATTTCACTTACAAATTTCAGATTTTTGTTGCAGTAATATGCACTTACAGTTATAGTTTACTGCACCTTTCACTGTGAGGTTGAACTTGCGTGAGTCCTGCCCTCCATTGGTGGACACCCTGCACTCCCACAACCCTCCTTCTTCAGCAGTCAGACGCGGGATCTCAAACATGGCTGTACTCTTATTTGAGTTCATGATGGTATGAGAGGCCTGAGAAAACAATCCATGGAACAACACACGATAGTAAAGCAATGCATGATAAAACCACATTTCCATTTCCTATGCCTATTTTTGCTGCAGCTTGAGTGTCCTCACTATGAGAAATTGCTTTGTTCCTGTTTGAAATGCTGGCAGAATTCTTTATCAGACTGTTTTTATTATCAAGGAAACAGCACAAAAAGGATAATATAGAAGCTGAACATGTCATTTATAAGCAACGCGCAGTAACTGCTGTACTGTAGATTGATACAGCCTTATCTCATCAGGCCATTGTGTTGTTGACTTCCTCAGAGCTTGACTCAGCCTTGTAAAGACGAGCTAAGACTTAAAGGCACAGCACTTTTTAACTATTCACACAAGTCCTCAACTTCAGCTACTGTCCCAGCATATGACAATGTTGGCTCAGGTTGACAAGCTGTTTTCTTTATTTTAGGTCATATCTGGGTAATATGCTATTTAATTTCCTTTTACACATGTAAAATTATATTTTCTTGCAGGATGATCAAGCCAGGAGTTGATGAACCTAATTTATCATAAAAACTGGTACATTGTAAAGTAACTACTTCAGTAACTACCATGAATATAGTTTTAAATCATTTTTAATCTGGTTGAGTGGGAGATACATAGTACTGCAGTTTCTTGACCAAACAATCTGCTAGTTACATGCATCTCCATATACCATGACATTTTCTCCATCATTTTTTGTGTTCATCTGGAAGTGTATTTTTGAACTTTGGATAGAGCCAGGCTCGCTTCCAGTCTTTATTCCAAGCTAAGATATTCACCTCCTGGCTCCAGCTTCAAAGTTAACACACAGGTATGACAGTCAAGATTCACGTCTAACTCTTGGCAAGAAAGGAAAATAGTATAATGTATTGAACTGCACTCTGCCTGACTGCCTTGACTCCTTGACTCCAGCCTACTTATTTTGTTCATTTTTGTTCAGGCTTGCCATAAGTACAGTCCAATCTTAACTATCGGTATTGATCTTCCTACCTTGACCACAGTGTTGTCCAACTTTCTCAGCTCAATGCTGTCGTGGCTCGGAGGAGGATTGCCTGTGGCTGAACAAAAGATCTTCGGATAGGAGTTACGATTCCACTCTATATAAGCCTTCAAGTCTAAAATCTGCGGTTCCCGGTCTGAGAGATGCATAGAGAACAAAAAAGACAGGTTGCATTATGACAGAGCAAAGCTGGCAATAAAGGGAATAATGATTCAGCAGAGACATCACTGGCTAGAAAAAAATAATCAGGGTTTCACATGCTGAAGCCAGCTCACTGGTTTAATAAATTGCATGGAATCCTTGAGTCTACAAACATGTTTTTAGATTACATAACTTTTGCATGTTACCATCTATTAAATATCTACTGTTGTGACAAAGGAGAAGGTGCTGTTATTTGGTAAGACGTAAAAGGAAATGAACCTGCCATAAATTCCATTCCACAAAGGAATCACAGCTACAGTAAAGGATCAAACTGAGAAAGAGAAAGATTAATATGATTATGACAATGCCCACCAGAATTCTCACAGTTCTGTCCTCTCCATCCTGTGGGGCAATGGCATCCACTGAAACGATTGCAAGTTCCTCCATTCTGGCATTTGCAGCTCAGCCTGCAGTCTGGTCCATAGTAGTCATTATGACAAGCTGAAAATAGAAAACAGAAAGTTATACTGTGCAGCAAAGTGTATTAACAAACCAATATGTTCACTACTTTAATAAAGCATACAGGGACAAACTGAAATTATGTAGAGCGCTTACACTCATTACAGTGTCTCCCAAACCAGCCGCTGGCACAGGAGCATCCGTAAGGGTCCGGTAGACAGAAGCGACGCCCCCTGCAGCTCGGTTTAGAGCTACATGATTTCTGGCAGTTTCTACCAAACATTCCTTCTCTGCAGGCTGCAAATGAATAAAGAAGGACAAATTCAGAAAAGTGTTTATTCAAATTCCTTGAGTTTTGCTGCATCATATCTAAATCTGCCTTGTAAAACACCACAGAAAAAAATTCTTCTTCCTATGTTCTTATTAGAAAATAGTTGTTGTTATAATTGATTTTATTATTTACTTATTGTTTGAAACACACAGTGTTCAATGATAATATGATGAAGTCAGACTGAGACCTGTCAATCTGTGCAGACCTCACTTGACCAGCGTGGGATTCATATCGTAATTTACACTTAATTTACACAAATTACATTGTACATTACATTTTAGTTTGCATGCCCATAAACCGCCTTGTTCTATTGTACAGATATTTATATTCCCAATAAAAGTAGTCCTTTTGGCTTTGGTCATACCCTGACTTTTCCTCTAGAGCCATCATGATGTTCACAAATTTTGGCATAGAGTAAAATACATTGGCAAGAACTGGATGAATGTCACATGAAATTAGCAGCAGATGTTCAAGGTCCTTGGATAATTTACTCTTTGGTGGTCTGGCCATGATTGTATTTTTTCCAGTACAGTGCTGCTTCTGTTCACATGTTGTGTTCTTAGGCAAGATATTGACACCAAGTAGCTAGTGGTGTACTTGTATTGTATTGAGTATAGCACAAACCCGTTTCGCAGCGTGTCCCCATAAATCCTGGAGGGCAGATACAATCTCCATAAATGTCATGACACACTCCACCATTGAGACAATCTGGACAGTCCTTATCACAGGAAGAACCCCACTTCTTACTTGGACAATCTAGAGAAGGCAGGCATACATAATAACTTCAAATACATAACATACCATTGACACTTTTTTTTTTTTGGTTATATTTTGGATTGTTTTTCCAGCATAAATGACCTATATGTAGTCATCAATCAGAAGAAGACCACTACATCTGGTGAAGATCTAAAGTGTGAAAAAAATGGGACGGAGGGTTGAGATGGTGTTGATACCGCTGATGTCTTTTTAAAATACTGAGATCCAGTACATGAAATAAAGACGTGTGCTGTAAATGTCTTACCAAAAACAGCAGACATGACTTATACTGATTTCACAGTTTTTTGATATCATGTTCAAGCTCATTTTCATTCGTGGTTTGATGGGGTGTTGTATACAATAACTTCCTCATTCATTTATTATGGGGGACTAAATAAATACATACTGTATTTCGATGGTGTCCTCCTTATCTATAGTCTGAGTAGTCATGTTACCCTTCAAGTGCCTCTTTCTGGACAGAATGCATCACCACTGGCCCTAAAAAAGTGTTGCGCAAAAGCCTTAATACAATCTGGCTCTGAATCAACAAACCTCTGACGATGAGCCTCATCCAGGCACCGTTGAGGGGGGTGTCCCCCACGTAGCCGGCACTGTAGATGCCTTGATTGGCAAGAGTTACATTCTCCACTGTTATCACTGCCGTGTAATTGATTATGTCGTTCCAGTGAGTCATATAATAGTAGTTTCCTACAAAAAAATACATAAAGCATTTATGGCACAGTTTTCTAGTGTGTCAAGAAACTACAAACTATCCTTATTTTCTTAGTACCCTTAATAAAAAACTAGTAAAATAAAAAATAGTATTTAACTGTTCATTGAATGCTGCATGTCCAATTTGATTTATGTGTATTGAATAGTGTAAGCTGGCTTACCATTGTACTTCCACGTCACATCTCTCCTTTCAGTGCCAAGTAGCTGCATACTGAGATGAACTGCATCTCCTTTGTTAGAGGTAAGAGTCAGGTGAGTTGGAATAAATTTTGCTGTAAGCAACAAAGAATATCACTGTTATTTAGCAAATATAACACTTGTCCAAACACAAAGCATAATAAAACTGTGGTACATAAATAATGGGATCATAGTAGAAGGTTGTATGAACACACATGTTTCGAGGTTGTTGATCAGTGTGACCTTCTCAAGTGGGTTAACTTCCTTGGACTGACAGTAGAAGATACCAGAACGACCAACATCATCGAAGTCTCTGACCACTGTCTCCGTGTTCTTGTTCTGTCCTTGCTTACATACTTGAAAATGTGCCTTCTTAGAGACCATGAAGATTTTATCATCTTTCCTGATTTCCAGTTCTGCCTGGACAGAGCTGTGCTCTCCACTGATGCAAGAGATGGTGAAGTTAATGCTGGGGAGCTCTACCATGGAGATCATGGCCAAGTCGATCACAGCATCTGTAGGACATAGGACAGAGTAGTTACACTCATTATGAGTTTCGTTTGTTAATCTAAACAGCAAATGCTGAGATACTGTAGGATCATTCGGGTAAAATGAAAATACACAAATATTCTTAATTAAAAAGGAAATGTGGTTAAAAGAGAAGTGGGGCTCTCAGTGTAACTACCATGACTAATTAAGGGTTACAGCATTTAATAAAAGTCAAGATTTCGAAATGTTAGGCTGTTGTTTGCAAATACGATGAAATGTGCAGCAGGTTAAATCTGACTGACAAGAACAGAAAAATAAATCAAATTTCATGGATTACAGTATTAAATGAATATTTTACATTTTTAAACTAAGCTAAAAACAATGTAGTCAATGTAATCATATGGTTGAAGCAATGCCTCTCTAAAACACACTCAAACAAATACTAGTTCTCAGTGTCTAAGTATTAGACCGCATTCGTTTTAAAGGTGTATCCCATAAACTAACAAATCATGTATATTGTTCAGTTGGTGTGAAATCCTGGTCACATCTGTCTCAACATGTCTTCATATGCTCTTGTACCATTTATGCTTCATACAGCAAACCCCATCACTCTCACATATGTGTTGCAGGTTTTAGTACAAATGTTCTTCTGGCAAATCTAAACAAATCCTGTTTCTAACCTTAAACTTAACCAACACAATGCAGAGCAGCAGTGAAGCTCCAAATGTTCCTGTCTAAACACATCATCTCATACACACAGTTTTGCTGTAGGCTCTCCACACATGAACAGAACCAAGTAACAGCTGAAAGTGACTCTTTGATCCAAGACATGTTATAAACTGACACCTGAACAACAGCCTCCAGGAATTTAGTTATTTGAATAAAAGTGCCAAACTCAATAATGTCCAGCATTCCTTCTCTCTGGTATTTAAGCCCCAGATCCACAGAACAATGGCAGGAAACATGGATGAGCTCCTTTTTCCCTTTAGGGTTCAGAGATTCCTCTACACTCTGAGGGTCTTAACAGCTTAACAATTGGAACAACATAACTTTAACTATATATCATCATCAAAAAGCCTATTAATATATTATATTAATAAAACCATGTGGACTAGATGGGAAACAGTCCCTGCTCTAAATCATCACATTTCTATTTAGCGCCGTTTAAAAACTGCACAAACGCTACTCAGATGAAGTTTAATCTTACCTGATATATCAGTGAAGCACAATAGAAGCACCCAAAGAATCCTCATTGGGAAGAAGTTTTGTTACTAAATCAACTGCCAGTTCTGGTTTACAGGGAGAGTTCTGAAATCCAAAACGGTGACGCTGCGTCACGACGAGCGGTGCGCTTTTTTACGCATAACTACGCGAATAATCCAAAGCTTCAGTTGTAAAATGTGTAACGATTACTGTGTTGTATGAGGTGTAAAGTGCGTAACTGTCTACTGTCCTGTATAGCCCTAAAGATGGTCTCACTCTCCGTCACACTAAGCACAGAGTTGGACTTGCGGTAAAGCTCAGCTTTCTCTGGGTGGGAAAGGAAGGAAGAGAGTCACCAGACAGCGGAGGACTGCTGGCGCGCCGGACCTCCCCGATTCGATTAATGTATTTATGAGTTTAAACTTTGTCACTTTTTGTTCCAGTACAATGCCAACCACCATGATTGATCCAGCTTATTTTGTAATTTTAGTAAATAAATTCCAGCTTTTTTTTTTCCTTTCTTAACTGGAAATTAGTATCAACCACATGTGTATAGTTATGTTCTAACACGTGTTTAGTACTGAAATTGTCACAGGAACATTTTAGTTTTTTGTTGTTACAAACTACACACTATTTCCTGGCAAAGCATTATTGATTTCCATTGGGAAATGGTAAGCCTCATGCTTTGTGCTCAAGTCAGTAATCTTTTAATATAGAATACATTGTTGGTGAACTCAGAATTATATGTCAAGCAAATATTTCTCTTACACAAGCCTAGTGATAAGTGTGTCCTGTACCACCTATTATGCCATATTTTATATGCATTGGTGAGTTAAATTTTCTTTGTAGATCCATGTAGCAGCATCTGGTATCATGTTTTGCCAAATGCAACAGCTTTGTTCTCTCACTTCAATGAGCTGGTTACAATCCTGCAGCTTTTATGGTCAGCCTCCCCTCTCCCTCATCGTTATACTCAGTCAACCTCAGGAAATGATGAACAATATGCTTGTTGTGTCTATTCAGGAATTTCTGCTCCAATCTTTAAAAAGTGTTGCTCTCACTTTGAAACATCTAGTAGGAACAACCGCACACGCCTTTTCTCATTTTCTCTGTGAAAAGTGCCAGGCTTATTTGATGTTTTCTTTACATTTCCTTAGCTGCTTCAGACAATCAACTTGAGGTTTACTCAACTTCTTATTGTTTGAGATTTCCTGTTTTTCAATTTTAGGAGCTCCGATGGTTTTCTTTTGCCTGCAAGTAATATTCTATTGTAAGATGGATTCTCAAAAAACAAAGAATAAATTAGTTGTTGCAAATTTAAGTCAAATCTGAACTGGTAAATAGTGTCATAACCTTCTTAGTAACAGTCAGTGAAACACAAACTGAAAACCATAATCAAAGAAAGTGAGTATTAATGGTTCAGTTAAGTAAAACAAAACATTTATTAAATCAAAATCAAAATGGGTACACCCAGTGCTGGAATTGTTTGGTCTACAAATCACAGAGTTTCCATTTTCACTCCTGGCAAACAAAGGGTCTTGGCGTGTGTGCTTGTGTCAGATCTGCATGGTCCCTTTGACCTGTTAATGTGACCTCCGAAGCTCAGAATCCAGAACAGCTTCTTTTAAAAGATCCCTTTGTTTCCTCTGCACACTCTTCAAAACAGCCACTGAAGGGCATGGACTTAGCAGTGAGAACAATGATGGTGATCTATGCAAAAAACAGACTGCTAGCTGTGAGCCCAAGGTGTAAAATACAGCAACATGCAACGAAGTATGCTGTTAATAGCGCACATTCTCATATTTGAGGCATTTTTCTGGTGATTACTGTAAGTTTTGCAGAATTGTGAAGTCTGTGTAACTTTAGTTTTGAGAAACAGAGAAGAAGCGCCAGCACAAGACAGGGAATAGCATGTTGGAGACACAGCTTGGCAGATCCTCTATAGGAAGTTTAAAGAGAAAAGACCAAGGCTGCCAGTAGTCAGAAGCCACGGGGTGAATAGTTCTGTGTGAGTGTTTGTTTATGTGCATGAACATATGTGTGCATACTGTATGTGACATTGCACAGGAGTGAGGGACATATGTATGCTAACATGCACTGCGTGTTACATAAGTAGACAGAACACTATATGTGCATCCAAGTCATGGTTACCGTACGGACAAAGATAAGGCAATGAAGTCATGTAACCAGCTATCGCCATAATTGTCAGCATTGACAATCACCATGCACTCAGATTTCTTATTCTTCTGCAAATTCTGCTGAGAAATGTCATTGCAGTGGAGAAATGCCACCTAAATTGTGTGAAGCAGTAGATTTACAGCAGCACACTCCCGGGCATGGTTTAGTGGTTTCTTACATTTTGTTGTGGTTGTAGTGGAGGAGGTGGTGATAGCTAAGTTGAGGGTGTCTGGAAGTGAAACCGGCAACAGAGGCGGGAGGTCTTCTGAGACTTTGTGAGAAAGTTTGTATTAAATTCCCATTTCCCCTCATTGTGTGGTGAGCTGGCCCAACGCCACACACGCTGATCCTGCCGGGTCCTGGGAGCCTCAGCAAGGGTGTCACTCACACCTCTCAGGACCATTACAATTACCCTCCATCCCCAACTCTTCCTAATCTGTACTTACAAACTCTGCAGCATGTGGACCAACAGACAAGAATCATGTGTGAATTTTTGCTTTAAAGCACGATTATGAGTGTTTGTGTCTGATCAATAGAGTGAATGAGATGATGAAAGACACAAAGACTGATTTTGAGATAGAGCATGTATGTGAGCGTTATTAGAGGAATTTGGATTACCAAGTTGGATTTCCCCTAAGATAAAGGCCTATCAAACCGCAACAACTCTCCAGCACTACTTCTACATCGCCTAAGTGTCTGTTTTTTTTAAAAGCAAGGAGATTTTCAACACTACATGGTGACAAACTGACGGGTCTATAAACTAAAATCTCAGCTACATTACCCATTCAGTTCAGTGAACATAAGGCAGTCAGCCAATTATGTTCCAGGAGAGCTGAGTGGTGTCTGGCCTTCAAGTTTTAAAATAATAAACGTAGAGAGCTTCCCATTCTACAAACATGCACATTCCCACGTGCCCTTGCCAACTCTTTCAATGATCAGTGCAGACACAGTTTGTGTCCCAGCTTTTAAAGGTTGTTCTGTTAGGTTGTACTTACAACTTGCATACGAAAGTGCTTTGAAAAGAATTTATTCATATGGTTCTTACGGTTGGTATATGAATAAGTGCAAATCATTTCTGACTACAAAGATTTTACTTGTGCAGCTGAATATTTTTACATATGCTGTACTCTGATGATCCCCTGTTAATCAGAGTACAGATCTGCACTGCACTATAATGCAACAGTATCGGAAGATGCTGATTTAGAATCATCAAGTTACATGAAGACACAATCGAGAACTCCAGCTAGATTAATATTAGTACTTATGTTTTTTCTTTCTTTGTGGGAAATACAGGACAAAAGGAATTATTTAGGATACTAAAACATCGTCTTGACCAAGGCCCTAAAGACAGGATCATCAGTACAGAACAAATGAGATGCTGTTTTCCAACCTTTGTCACATGTTACTTCCTTTTCTTTCCCATATTTCCTGCCACTTGTCCACTTTATACTTTCTCACAAGGAGAACTGTCATTTAAGTAACCTTAAGGGGAAAATGCCTCCTACAGATGAATTTACACATGGAATGATGGGAAATCATTTGACAGAGGATGAGAATATACAAAGTCAGCATGACCACAGAGTGAGCAGGATGTGTACAGTTGATAACACACACACACACACACACACACACACACACACACACACACACACACACACATACACACACACACACACACACACA
>JAUYWH010000020.1:19336677-19366647 GCA_034779795.1 Ctenopoma multispine | reverse complement strand
CACACACACACACACACACACACACACACACACACACACACACACACACACACACACACACACACACACACACGCTGGGGACTACGTGCTACTGTATCTGAATGTGTCAAACTTATTGTCTCTATGAAGATGATGTGGCCAGATTATATAAAACGAGCTCATTCTTGCTCGCCATAATCGCTCACCTCTCCCAAACCACCTTTGGGAGGGGTGCACACCCTCCCAAACCAGGGTGTTACAAAGTGAGTTACTGACAGGTTTTAGATCCTCATTATTGAGGTTTCAAGTTCCCCATGGATGGAGCACTTCCCTACTGTCCCTCCCATTTCCTCTGGCTCCACCACTAATCTCACCCCCACTACAACATGGTAAATCAAGAATTGACTTACACAGTCATTAACTTGATGGTTAATCCATCCATCCATTATCTTAACCCCATTTCCTGTTAAGGGGTGGTGGAGCCAATCCCAGCTGTGAGGTGTGGTACACCCTGGACAGGTCACCAGTCTGACACCACAGGGCTGACATACAGAGACAGACAAACATTCACACTGACATTCAAACCTACAGGCAATTTAGAGTCATTACCTAACCTGACGATATGTCTTTGGACTGTGAGAGGAAAACTCTGTCTCCTATAAATTACTTTCCTATACAACTAAATCACAAATACCTTTTGCTTGGGAAAGTAATTGCAACCTAACCAAAGCATTTTTCTTGCCTAAACCCAACCACATGCAGGACTTTGGGGTTGTACTTGGGTCTCTCAGCCCTCTCATCCGCTCCAACCACCTGTTTACAACTCGCTTTGTGTCAATAAAGGTGTCACTTCATTCATTCCAAAAATATGTTTTACCACAACATGGTCATGCGGTTGCAGATTAGTTGTATAGGAAGGTAATTGCTAACCACTGTACCACCATGCCACCCTGTTGGTTAATTTCAAGTTTCACTTACAACATGTCAAGACTCCTGCTAGCTAGCTCGTTTTCTGTAGCAATTCTGGTAGAAACTGCCTCAAACAACAGCAGCAAGAGCAACAACATATAGCCTTGGTGAGAGCACTGGAGAACGCTTTGAAATGTCAAAAATGTAAATGTAAAGAGTAAGTGTGTCAGTGTACACTATGCGCACACGTGGCCTGTGCACTTACACAAGTGTAACTGGGATAAAGTGACTTGTTCCTAAACTTTTTCTCTTTCTGTCTATTCGTCAGTCCCACAGTGGAAAGAAAACGCGGGCCAAAATTAATGCAGAGTGACCCATCACAAATCACAGTTTGCCTGGTGGGGTGAGATTGGGGCACTGGCAATAGGGATAGGGTGATCTGGGTCCATCACCAGATACAGAGTAGGGTGACCCAGTCTGACACCAAACAAACCCTCTATGTAGCCAGGGATGCTGATGGATGTTGATTCTTTGCCAACTAATGACCTCACATAGGTAGACGTACAATATGCACAGACACACAACTCATTAATGGTGTTATGGAAAGACCCTGGATCAGACTGAGGAAGGCCTAATCATAACATGCATGTAGTTGACCATTAGGCCTCAAGTAAAAAAAAAAATACACAGGTTCTTTTCAGTACAGGATTGTGGACATGAAGTCAGACAGCAGACGTAGCTATGTAAGAAAAGAGAAAAAAGGAGAGTGGTAACATTTTCCAGAACGACAGAAATGGTTTGGAAATGTTTGTTTTGTAATAATTGTGAATGTCATGTAAACACGGGGAACCTGAACCTTTCAGTTTGTTTTGCATATCAAATACAACTCTTTAAAGAAGAAAGTTTGTAATATGAAAACATTTCAGACCATCTGTCTCTGATTTGGTCACAGTTCGGCAGCTCAGCGTATTGTGGTGAAACTGCTCTTATGGATTTAGAAAGAAAACACAAATTGTCAATTCCACATTTTCTGTAAAAGTAGCCAAATTATCAAATGAGAGCAAATATTGGCACAACAATATACTGACGCTTTATTCCTGACTTATTTTAATGGGTGGGAAGCTGAAGATGGAGCACCTGTTTTGTTCATTGCTATTATTCGTTGATATTAAGTCAGCACCGCAAATCGTAATTACAGACATAGCATATCTGTCCCATCGGAACATGGGTATCAAGGAAATTGTGGAAAGGGAGTGGTTCTGAATCCAGCCAACATATCCCTTGATTATTATAGGTGGTTTCAAGGAAGTAGAATAACACCCTGGGAGAGCTGCACGGAAAGGCAGAGATTTTGTGCAAATGCGCCTTGAGACTGTAGCTGCAGAGGCCCTCGAAGTACAATTCAACAATGTGTGTGGAAATGATATGAGGTGAGGTGTTAAAATAACAGAACGGGCCACAGAATACTTTGAGAGCTTAAGAAAGAAAGCAAGAAACAGACAAACACAGAAAGAGAGAGAGAGAGAGACGGATGAGCTGTTTTCGCTTGTCCATAGAGTCCAGAGAACTTGAGCTCAGTTCAGGAAGAGGTACTGCTGCTGGAGGCTGATATGTGTGTGAAGGAAGTGGAGGGAACGCAGGGGCAGGAATCACCCTACAGGCAGGAAAAGGCCTGTGGAGGTGATGGAGGAGGTGGAGGGTCTCAGCTCCTGTCTGATAGCTGTTTGCTCAACACACAAACGCACACACTCGCTCACTCTCCCTCACACAGCTCTGCAGGGCATAGGTTCTCGTTCCCATCGGCCAGCGAGTGGGAGAGACGCAGCGAGCGAGAGCTTTGATGTTGATGTGCGTGCATGCACCCGCAGTTAGGAAACTGGTTAAAACACTTTCTTACATGCAAAAACATTGCCATGAATACAAAAGCTCTGCCAAATGCAAGCCTTTGTAGGAAATGCACTTTTCATTGCACATCTGCTTTTATGAGAGAAGAAATTAAAACTAGAAATGCGATGCCAATATCTGGCACTCCCAAATGTGTATTTGGGAGTGCCATGTTTTTTTGGGTTTTTTTAGATACAAACGCAGTCTTCTTTACAAGGACTAATCTTAAAAACTCTTTTTGATCACAATACATAACAGTGTGAACAAAACCTTTTTTGAGAATGCAGCTGAGCAAGATTCAGTGTTTCATTATAGGGACAGGGTTTCATGCACCACCTTCTTCCTTGTGGCTTCTTCAGACAACAACAAAAAAAGTCTATTATTTATGCACCAATAAATAATTTCTCTACTACTTATGCAGAATAGACACCTTCAGAGGGGGAACCAGAAAAAGTAGTAGTAGTAAGACTGCCACATTGTGTCATTATCACCATGAGACATTTCAAACACAAACTCCTCACTGAATCACTACAATCACTGCAGAACTCTCACTCTTCACGTAAATATTCTCACAGCCTGCACTGAGGTATTATGCGCCGTTGGATCTTATTAGAAAAGTAGTGACTTTTACATCAATTTTCCAAAGTTACCACATCTACAGTATCTAGGCAGGGCTATAACATAGTAAGCCACTGACATTTTTAATGCAGCTCTGTCTTACTAACTCCACAGAGTGTGCTCGTGCAGTGATTTCTT
This sequence comes from Ctenopoma multispine, assembly GCA_034779795.1. NCBI lineage: Eukaryota > Metazoa > Chordata > Actinopteri > Anabantiformes > Anabantidae > Ctenopoma > Ctenopoma multispine. The sequence continues at coordinate 19,363,119 of JAUYWH010000020.1, read as the reverse complement.
TATTGTCGGGGCCCTTTCACAGTATGTTCAAACGACCATGAAATCCAAAACAAACAGAAAGGTAATAGAAACTGCTGATTAACGTACCATTTGGATAAATCATTATCCTGACAGAGGAAGCGTTCAGGCAATTAACCAGAGACCTGAATGCATTTGATAGACCATGAAAGAATATGCAAATGTACAATCTTTTATAATACACATGCATGAGTAAAAAAAAGAAAAGAAAAAGAAACACTCTCATCATCAAATAGAAAAACTGAAAGACTGATGCTGATAGTATTCAGTTCTCTCCTTTCTATAATTACAGTTTAGTATTACAGCTGTGAGATGCAGCAAGAGATCAAGCCAAACAAATACAGACTCTTCCTGCTTCAGGTCGGTTCTAGTGAGATGTATAATGTTACACCTCTGAGTATATATATATTTATATTCAGGAAACTCTTAGATTAGATTAAAGCTCTGTGTTGAAACTGGGCCATCACTACAGCGGAGTGAAGGATATGAAGGAGAAAAGGACATAAGGGTCTATTTAAGTGTGTCAAAGCATGTTTTACACAGAATCAAAATTAGACCCCTGATAATGAGTATCACGTTTAAAAGTGTAGATAGCCCTACTCACATCATCCTAATTCTGATGGATGCCACATGGACTCACAACCTAACAAAAATGCACTGCTATCACCTTGTAAAATGAACATTTAAATGGTTGCAGATCGGAATTGTGGCAACGTGGGATGCTTTGAGAAAAAAGTCTCTCTCTTGTCTTCTGAATTGTTTGCTCCTAATGCTTAATGGCCTGTGGAAAGCTTGTTTGTCCTCAAGCCTGACTGTCCATTGTTATGTACAATGTGACACGTGTTGTTATTTCCGGCCCCCTCTTAAAGGACTTTGCAAAGAGTTCTCATCTTCTCCACAGAACTGGCTGTGACCTCAGACCTTCACCACTTCAATGTGAGGACAGTAAACTTCCCTTGGTAGCAAAAACTGGGAAAGCCCCTGGTCTCAGAAAATTGTAGAACAGCTCCACCAGTACCACTAATGACCTCGATCTGCAGAAGATCAGACATTAAATATACTGTACACTGATCAACTGCAACACTGAAACCACTGACAGGTGACGTGACACAGATTTTCTTGTGTCAAAGGGGTGGAATATATTAGCACAGTCCTAGAGTCAGTGAAGAACAAACAGTTCCTATTATCTGTACTATCCTATTTTTTTAGTCTGATGCTGAGTTATCATTTTACTATCCCAGTCCCATCCTCGTCCCTGCCATCTGCCCCAAGACCTACAGCTGAAGCATCCTGGAACATACAGAGTGTGGGTGGGACGGAAAGAGGACAAGTACGGGAGAAAGATGTAAAGATGCAGTGCAAATTCGAGTGGCCGGGAAGTGGCCCTATTGTTTTCAGGGTCACCTCGTTTTTCCTTTCAGATCCACCAGAGGTTTCTTCTCTCTCCTCAGGCTGCGTGTCTTAAATAAACAGAAATGCTTGTTGCCACAAACGGTATCTTGTCTGATTTCCTGTCACATCTGAAAGGACTGAGAAGAGGGATTTAAGTTAACAAAGCAACCTGACAGTCATAGCAACTAAAATACACTGACACACGCACAATGGGCTGCTTTGTGCGTGTGTCAGTGTACGTGTATTTTAGTTAGTTTAGTTTAGTTAGTCTGATTACTCACTGGAACCACATCTACACTAACAGAAGACCTATTTGCAAAAAAGCGAGTTTGACTGGTTGCTAACTGTTTCACTTGCATGCACAGCACTAGCTACAGTATAAAACATGACATATAGCTCATAAGTTCCTTTTTTTACCACTTCCTGGTTGGCACCTCTGACTGACAACATTGACTCTGACCAGGTCTGCTGTGTGATTGGACAAAGAGAATAAATAGTGGGCGGGAGGGAGCACACCTTAGTTATTAAGTTATCCATTAACTTGTCCTTCTGGGAAGCGGCTACAGGGTAACATCTCGTTCAACCTTTGCTCAACATTTCTCCATTTTATGGCGAAAAGCAAACGAGAATGTCGCTAACACAGGGTGGAAATATGAGAGCAGACATTGAGTAGGTCAACTTGCTGAAGCCTACAGTGACCTACACAGACAGATGACCAGGTAAGACTCCACGTAAAGATGATGTGACTGTTTTGACTTGAAAAGTGATAGTAATCGCCAAGATTGTGCCAAGTATAAGGGACTGAAATGTGTTGTTATATATGCTGAAATAGCACAAGAATGTGCCACCGAAAAGCTGTGTGAAGACCTATGTGTCAGTAAAACGAGGGCTGTAGCTGCTGCTGGAGACCATTCTTTCTCTGAACAGAAAAGACACAAACAAAGTGTTTACGCTTAACACTTGGAAGCCACCGTTTCCTGCACCTGTTCCGACAAAATGCCGCAGTAATCACACACACATTGTAATTTGTTATACTGTATAGTGTTAGACTCACAGCTTTAACACTCGTGTTTCAATGGCACTCCTAGTGAGAACTACTGACTCGTGCGTAGATGTCTTCCACTTGCTGTTTTAAACCAAAACAGTCAAAATACAGGTTATTCAGTTTGCTGCTTTAATAGCCGTCACTGAACGTAATGTTTACTCATTGTGCTGCTGCAGTTTCTCTGTTGACACTGTGATTAGTCCATGGCTGAAATGCATAAACCAAACATGACATCTGAGGGCAGTTAGACTCTCCTGACCTTGCTTCAATTAACCTTAAAGGGAAAATAACAAAAGTACAATACATGAATGATTATTCAGAGGTGCATTTTTCCCAGTAGGGTTTATCTCAAAGTCACAGACTTTGAGAGCCTGATTTACAGTGGGAGTTAAATAATCGCGCTCATAAACAATGTCTCTGCCAGCTGTTTTTTAACTCTACCTTAAACCATTAACTCTGACAAACAATTGCACAGTCCGACTCCTCCACACATTTGCAAAGCAAGACAAAAATACAGAACTTGGCAGTGGGATAAGAGGGAAGCTTGCACGCTGGCTTGTGGGTTGTTGGGGTGAGGGTCAATTAAAGGACGGCTCTGTTTTGATCTGTGAAGAATCTGCAGTTATCTGTGATCATTGCAGCCGCGAAGAGAGAGATGATAGATTGTCCAATGATTTATATAGTTTGTCAAAGGGGTCAAATTATTTTATGATAATCAGCTTTTTAGATATACTTTCATGTAATTTTATTCAGATTTTGACTTGAGTTTAAACTCTTTGTTACATAGGTTGACATTAAACACTGTGCTCCTTGATCAAATTTCACTCTATAAAACTGCTTGCACTTGATTTGTCTGTTCAAAAGGAACGTTATCGCACTCCATGAGCAGAATATAATTTGGATGTTTAATTGATGACAGAAAGAACATTTCACACCCTCTGGTCATCATTAGCGTGTATAAACTGACACTAGATTCACAATGTGGAGCACTGAAACAAAGAACGTCTACATAAAAACACGGGCAGACAGAGATGCAAATGTAGCTTCTTACACATTCACATGCAGATACAAACAGATGTACAGTAGCGTTGTGCAGAAGAGCTGCTGCAAACGCTGTTGCATCCGACACACACTCTGTACAGTACATTTCTAGCTCCCAGACTTCTCCCCTGTAGCTCCCAGCCTTGTACTGCCTGGTGTGTATATTCCGTTGTGTTTTGCGTGTGTGAGGAGAGAACAGGAAGAGATAAAGGCAGCCCTGCTGGTGTGTTTACAGCCAACACTGCTGTAGTGAATAGCTGTAGAAGATGAAGAGGAAGAGGCCTAATGGCTGGCGCTAAGCCGTACCCCTCTTGCTGTGAAGGATCACCTCATAGGCAAGAAAGTAAGCAAGAGAGAATCCTAACCCCTTTTTCAGCAACATGAAATGAATTAATAGATTAATGATAGATTGATAAATAGATTGATAAAGTTATGAGAAGCAAAAAGACCAGTTGTTAAAACATGGACACTTTCTAACAGCCTCAAATCCTGGGTAATAGGCTTTGAGGTAATAGTGGTGGAATTAATTTCTTTAGACTTTTAACTTCAAAACATCTCAGACGTAAATTGTACTTTTTCCTAATTCCTTTACATATTTATAATATACATCAGTTTTTAAAATACACAATGTTATAAATTAAAGTGCCTGACTATCAAATTATCTCCAAATCAACTGGTTATAAGAGTAAAATGTTGCTTAGGTGTCAGTAAGCTTTACTTTAGTTACTTTAATACTTTCATTCAAGTAAAACTGTACACTTGCAAATTACTTTTTGATTTTTTAAATTTTCAACATGGTATTTTTTAAAATGCTAGACACAATGTTTTGTTGGTGTTTGATGATGAGATAAAATCACTACATCAAAAGCAATGAAAGGTGACACAGGAATTGAGAAAAACATACAATAGCATGACCTGGAACATCACCAGATCAAAAAAATCCGACAGAACTCATATAACCTCTGCTGTAGTGTAAACACCAACCTGTAGACATGTGCATGCAAATACAGAACCCAGCAAATTTGCAAATAGCTGTACACAGTTCTTCTCTGTTCAAAGCACAACATACTGTGGATGCCACATTTGAATTTGCTTTTCGAATATCAGGTGTTAGATCAGCAAGTGAAAAGGGAAGAGTACTTGAATCCATGATATAATTCAATATACCTTAGGCAAGGGGCAAAATAAAATGTGAAAACCAGGGATATTTTTAATGCGATTCAGAGGCCTACATTTTGGGAAACATGCTTGTGAGCATCAGTACCATTCTCATGGCTATGTTGACATCAAGCAACAGTCCACAGCAGATTGGCTTAGCTTAGCATAAAGAAACAGCTGGCTGGCTCTGTCTTAAATTTCATCTTTTGACTGAAATCAGTTGTGCCAAAACTATGGCGACTCCAGGAAGTTATGGGCTACTTTGGTTTTGCATTAATTATTGATCTTTACAGGTGCTGGTCTGTGCTGTTTCTCCAGTTTTTCATTAGGCATGCGGTCCTGTATTGTAGGAAGCTGTAAAGCATACTTAGTCAAATTCTTTCACACACTCACCACACACATACATTAGTGCCAGCTAGACCAACAGAGGAAAGTCCTACAGTGTGTGGGACTTCCTGTTTGTGAGACACTTTTCCTGTTGTGGATGATATGCTCCTGAGCTCCCTTACGACTTCTGGATTCAAGGAAGCCAGGCAGCGCCTCCTTTTATGACACTTTCAGTCTTCATAGACACAGAGTGAAATATTTAGGTCATTTGATTGTTCATGAAAATAACTTATGAATTATGTATTTATTGGCAAAAAGAATCCAAACATTTTCAAAGCCACAGTACATATGGGGTATGGAGGCACTGAACTTTACTAATAGCTGATATCTAATCTTCTTGCAAGATGTTTTTTTTTTAGAAAAGTGTTTAAAATGAGAAAGTTAAACATTCATACCGATTTAATTTCCTATTTGCTCCCCACTTTCTCTAAAGTCTCATCTCACTGCTGCAGTGGAGTATTTCAACTTGCACATGGGCTGATAACGCTGACACTGCCTTTCACTTGTTAGTGACCTGAGAGCCCCTGTCACTCAACCTTGCCACCTAGTGGAGCTCTGAAGGCTCCTCTTCCTGCTGGTCAGAAAATCATCCAGACAACTACCTCCCTCATCTGGGGAAATGCTTTCTGTGCAACTCTTCCCCCAGAGCCCATTTAAATTTTACCTGCTGAAGACAATCTAACACAAACCAGCTTTGGGCACTGACATCCCATCCCAGAAGAGTTCAAGAGTCTGCTGGATAGTTCAGAAAGAAGCGCTATCAACACGCAGGTCGAACAAACTGTTCTTTGACTGAAATATGTGTGATATACTTCCATGATCCACGGTTTGATGCTACAGTTGATGGTGTGCCAAAGCAAGACACAGATATCATACAACAAGAAGCTATTTGAGCCACAGAGGAAACTGCCCAAAAGAGACCGACAATCAAAGCCAGATGGAAATGTCACCAAATGGCACGCTCTCTCCACCAACAACAGCACACAACAGTAAGAACTCGGTTACATCCGCAAGGTCAAATCAAAGTGTTCTGAACGTGCTTGTAATTTTAAAGTGACTGACAAACCCTGACCCTGGAAATGATTCCTCTCTTACAGGCACAAACCAGGAAAACAAATATCCCAATCACAACTGGGAGTTCCTGGTGGCTGTCCTGGCCACAGCCATCTCAGTCTCCATTCTCATCGCTCTTCTGGCTAAATGCCAGGTGGTGCGGCGCTACCTGGCGAGCTACAGGCACACGAGGCTGAGGGAGACAGACACTGTCAGCCAGTGTGACCCATCAGGTTTGTTTTACATCCACTACATTTTCTCTTACACGTCTCTAGGTATTAAAGTAACACCTTGTACTCTTTGTGCAGCCGGGGAAATGCTGTTGTACCTTGTTGTACTCAGTATTGAAAGCATTGGCACAAAGTTTAAGAACTGAAAATGACTATTAATCTACTTCCTAGGTCAAACAAACTGATTCTGAAACTCTTCTTGTTGTTTACACATGAGGTGGTGCAGGTTATGTTTCACATACATACTAATTAAAAACGTGTCCTTGTTGCCATCATACTGTTTTTCATCTGCTTATAGCTGCACATACAGATATATTTGTATTGAAAAAAGGGTGAAGTGGCATCTTTTCTGTCTCTATCCTGTTTCTGCTCTCATCATTGTAAACAGGTCTAAAAAGCTCTGAAAACCTAACTTCATGCTGCTTGCACAGCACCAAAATGAGAGATAGAAGCAGTTAGTGACTAGCTGACCATGAACAAAGCTGAGCATTTGGCAGCTGTGTTAGCACCAAATAGAAGACAGATCCAGTAAATACATCTGTGTCTTCAAACTGGTTTACATATATATATACAAAACATCCACATCTGGGCTGATTTTCTGCCTATTACGCTCTGGTGCTGACTGACAGTCACACTGTATCAGGAGAAAGACTGTGCCCCAAATATTCACCAAAGTAATTTTGCTTTCCAAGGAGCATTTAGCAACTACACAGCAAGATGTTTCCCTCAGCAGTTACCAGGAACCAAAACAGCCACAAAACAAGCGAATACTAGACTTAAATTTATCAGCTCGTCAGAAACATGACTCAAAATGATTCCTAATATTGGTATATGTCAGCTGGTGGTGTAAATAGGTGATGATTTTTGAGTTACCTTTAACTGATCATTGGTCCTGCTGCTGAACTTCTCTTGTGTTTCTATCCTTTCTTCCAGGCCTGGAGGTGGAATTTGCGATGCACGGCGGACGTGGGATGAACCATCACAGTATCCACCCTGTGAGCGAGGAAGATGATGACGGCTTCATTGAAGACAACTACATCCCAGCCAGTGAGAGAGCGAGAGCTGAGAGGGCAGCAGAGATCATGGAGGACACAGATGAAGAGATAGACGAGATTGAATTTACCATCGCGTAGTCGGAGGGTCTGTACACATTTCCTCAGCTGCATAAAACCCACCAACTCCACTCCTACCTTTTATTTTCCTGTTTTTTTAGTAAATTGAATATTGCCAATCAGAAAGTAGGCATCTGAAAACACTGATATGAAAGGCATTCAAATTCACATACTAGACTTTTTTTATCTGAATTTTAGGACAACAACAGAATCACTTAATGCAGTATATTCTACTGCACTTGTCAGCATAGAGACAACAGTAGCACTAATAGTCACATTGCAGGGGTTAAACTGTCCTGAAACAGCAAAAGTTTTAAAAGAATTTAATCTTTTTTGTAAATAATGTCCAGAAACCAACCTGTTATTTTTATCTGTTAAAATGTTTTTTCTCTGAGTTTAATTAATTTCACAACTTAACCAAGACTGTGCTGAATCTCACTTTGGGGTGTTTTAGCAGTGACACATAAGCAAATGTAAATAAGTATATATGAATCTATGAATAATTCAATATCAGTATGTGCTGCGATTAAAAAGCTTATACAACTGTTCTGAATTTGAAAACACATTCAGGAAACTAAGCCATGAAGGGACACAGTAAATTTGTGTCCACTGTTAAAAAAAAAAGAAGCTTTTAGAAGCACAAATTGCTTTTTCTGAAAGCATATTTAAACTAATATCTCTAAACTGTGCTGTTATGGCATCACTGTGCATTGTGAATTTAGCTTTTTCAGTACAAACTGACACAAAAAAAAGTGCCGAATATGCAGAGAGGAGAAGAGGTACTGCAGCGTGATAATGTAGGGCGGCTCAGTTGTAATCTACTACACCTACTGTAATTTGTTACTGTCCACTCTAGGCTGCTATTTTAGGGTGGTGACAACAGGCTTCCCTCCTACCTCCTTTATGTAAACTTGGTCATTAAGTTGTAAATAAAGTGATTAATGTAAGAATAAAAATCTAAATGTAAGTGAAACAGTGTCACACGGTTTGTATGAATGGATCAGGTCTATATTTAAATCCAGACACTTGAGATTAACTATTGTTTCTCCATCATTTGTTGTCGTTGGCCTCATGGGGGCACAGACTGGAAATCAACACACTCACCTTTCTTTTTTAAACTTTACTACACTGGTATCAACAACAGTAATTAAGCTTGACACCGCGTCTCGACAAGAGGCCTGGAGCGTTTGGATCCTCTGAGACCGTCCAGCTGATGAAAGCGGACTGACAGGTCTGCGTGAAGCTGTCAGGCGAGGAGCTCCTACCCGGAAACACGACAGGGCAAGTTCACATAGAGGAGCCGGAGCGAAACCGGAACAACAGCGATTCTTCCTACAAAATAAAGGTTTCTGTACCATGGGGACTGATGCACTTAAATGTGTTAAAGGTAAATTACGCACAAAGGATAAACGTAGTGGAGCATAAAGTAGGCTGCTTAAGTAGAGCGTAAGTAGCTCACAGTTGAGGGATCCCACAGTATTCCTGTAAAAACTGCGGATGAAGTGAAATGAAGAGGGAGGAAGCTGCACTCGCGGCTGCTGCGGCTGATTTGACGCTCGGCTCCGGAAAAAGCAGCGAGCCGCAGTGAAACGCAGCGACTGAAGCGAGCGGAGGGCAGGAGGAGGAAGGAGGATGATGGGAGCGAATATTAGCCCTCAGAAGTGACCCACATCTCACATCTTACCCACTGTCTTCTTGTACTCGAGGATTTATTTTATTTTTATTTCACCAAGATGTCGGCGTCGGCGATTTTTATCCTCGATCTGAAGGGAAAGGTAAGTTTGCAGCGACTTGTTGGTGGTGGGGAAGTTGACGAGCGAAACACCTGCCGCAGGAAACACATATAAATGTGACAGAATTGAAGGGTATTTCTTATTTTTATCCGCCTGCTGTTTGACTTGTTAATGAAATGCCCACCAGATGTACTTTGAGTCTATTTCCTGACAGCTGTGTGTGTGTCCTCCTCACACACAGCGACTCAGGAAGAGAGGCGCAACTTGCCAAACTCGTTTCACACAGAGAACTTGTTCTTGTGCAGCGATGCAACCTTTATCCTAACTGATGTGTCCCATTTCAAAGTTTCAAAACTGTATTCTTTACAGCCCCAGTAAGCCCCCCCCCCCCCCCCCCAAACACCAAACAATTACAGTAACTTACTAATAAGTCTGTTCAGGAAATTGCCAAATAATAAAACAGCATGCGTTAGAACTGCACTTTGAGAGACAGAAACGTATGTTTTAAAGCCCATAATGATTCATTCTGATGACTCTTCTTGTTCCAGCAGCAGTCCAAAAGTCACTTTACCATCAAGTCGAGCAAATATTTATCATTTCTTACTAAAAGATAACTTAAGTGTTTGAACAGTTAGGAAATAGTTTTTCTATTTGATGGCTAATTCATTATTTAAGTCAAATGTTACAAAATGTACACTACAGTGATTAATCTGCTGTTGACCCACTGATTAATTATTTGATCAAAATACACACAAAAAAAAAACCTTTAGTTGCGTCCTCAGAGTGTGTTGTAAGTGTCCCAGTTATCAAACTGTAGTCGAGGCAGCACCTTCTGCCTTGGTTAATTACGTGACATATTTTTAAACACATTTCTCAAATGCATTTTTAGGAAAGTGTGCTGCAGTGTGGGATGAATAAAAAGAGGACGCTGCATTTTCACTTCTTATTTCATCAAGCTTTTCATCTCAACTTTACGGGGGTCAATTTATTTGAAGACAAGAAAGGGAATAGCTGAAACAGTCTTGTATGCTTGACAATACCCATCAGGGAAGAGGATCAGCGTGGATGTGTGATTGTACAGATTAAAGGTTTTCTCTTTCTTCCTCTCCCTATCTGTCTGTCTCTGCCCTGGGGCAAGTCAGTAGCTCCTCACCTTCACTCTTCTTCCCTCTGTCTGTCCACAGGCGGGGTCCTGTGTCCTCTGTTACAGCAACGAACACAGAAAAATCTGTTTTTACACTGTGATTAAAACTAATACTCAAATATTCTTTAAAAAAACGTCACACGAATAAGCATGTGTAGGCAGTTGTGTGCACAAATGTGCCACCGCACTTCCCCCAGGTTGTGGATCCCGTAGCCCTGCTGGGACCCGCTATGGCAGTCTTTTAAAATCAGCACGACATCTATTGTTTCCAGTGCTTGGCAATAGAATATTTAATAAGTGTTCAAGCAGAAGTCATAAGTAGCATCACTTGTAGGGGCAAACGTGCCTCAGTTAGTACGGCAGTCGTCTAGATAGATACTTTATTTATCTCAGAGGGAAATTCCGGTGTTGCAGTAGTCCTTAAGAAGATACTACACAGAAAATACACAAGATAATAAAGATTCAAACAGGAAAAATTATATCAGAAACACAGAACTAAAACAGAATCAGGAAGATATTGTAATTACACATCTAACCGGAACAGGAACATGTCCCACGATTTACTGAAAAATCCAAAATACTGTGAATGAATTGCGAATCCTTTGTGTAAGAACGAACCCCATGGTTGTTGGTTTGACTCCCGGTTCCCCCTGATTCCTGGCCACATGTCAAAGTGCTGTTCACTTTAAATCTGTTTTTCTAACGCGCTGAGGTGTAAATGGAATCAAATAGAGGCTGAAATTCTAAACTAAATTGTCTTGAATAGAAAAGAAAAGTGAAGTTTGGTCTGGACTTTAATAAAATGTTCAGACATACTATGTTGGTTCCAACGGTCTGCAGCACTTGTTTGTGTTTTTTACTCATTGGGAAATGTGCATTAGTACTTGAACACATGGGAATGTGCTGGCATCAGGGGCTGCCAGTGGTGGTTGGTTAGTTGACCATTTTGGTTTAGATTAAAATACCTGTTGGAGGAATGGTTTAGACACAACAACCATGTGACTCTTTATGTGATGCCACCTACAAGTTGACATTTGTGGTTTTGAGTGAATATTAGATTGAATGTAAATGAAATTTAGTACAAGCACCCTCAGGATTAATGGTAGTAACTGACCTAATTACATTAGCATTTAGCTCAAAGCACCACTGAGCCTATTGAATGATTCATAATATAATTATATTGGCTATAATATATTAGCTAATATTAATAAGCCAATATATTAATAATATTCATCAATACATGAAATCAAATCAAATTATTACAAGATACTTTTATTGCATTACATTTTTGTAGCATTTCATACCAAGTGAAACAGCTAGAAACAAACAAACAGCGAAGGCTGTAGATCCTATAGAATACGTTGAATCAATTGTGATAATGTGTTAATATTTAATTATTTTTGCTAATAGTTTGTTGATGTTTGTTGTAGTTCCATTGCTATTATTCGGGACACAAGAGCAACATTTCTTAGTTAGATTTGGTAATTTAGTAATTAGTTTTTTCTTTTTTTCGGGGACAGTGTACGTTACAGTATGTTAAAGTGAGAACGTGAATACACCACAGATAACGGCGCATAATGCTAATTAAAATAGCTGATTTTCATCTGTTTCGTCACTTTATTATATTTCGAGTAAACAGTTACAGCAACCCTCTAGATGTCAATAAAAAGAGGCACTGTGGGTGTGCACAATGTTAAATGGTTGCAATTGAAGGACCAAGTCAATGTACTATTATTTCATGTACAAGTAAACTCCTGTTCACTCATAACAGCTCTGCCGTTAAAATAGCATCATTATTCTGTGATATTCTTGTGACAATGGAGTTATGATTTAAGTGTCGATGGGTGACACAAACCACCATTAGGCTTTTGGAGTTTTTTTCTGTCTTTGGAGGTCAGCAGCGAGTGGTTACTATTGATTTCACTCAGTCACTGATTGCCTTTTGTGCCCCAGTAACAAACTTTCAAAGTTGCAATGATTTTTCCTTGATACCTTTTAAGGCCGCTAGTGGTTTTAAAAGGTGTTATTGTTGTTTTTGTGAAACTTACATACTTTTTTGAAACAGCTCTTGTTACAAAATTGACGTCTTTATACAGTTTGTCTGCTGTGGTAGATCTTCGCCACTATAACTGCCTCTTTATATTGAACACATCATTTCATATTTCACATTATGTGACTACACTGTTGGGTGAAAGTGCACAAACTTTGTTTCAAAATCCTCACCAAAAACCAAGTAAGACTCACATGAGACCTTTAACAGTCCCACTGCATTAAGACCTTTAGTTACATCACAGTGCATTTAAGATGAATTTCACTCTTTTGTTCCCTGGAGCTGCAGCGAAAAGATGTCCACTACCAATTTTTATGAAGAGTGAATCAGATCACAGTACACAGTCAGGATTTCAGTATGCCAGGATGTACTGTAAGCACCGGAATACAAAAGCACAATACATGATGCATTATAATATCTGTGTTTCTAAATGCTACCACAAGTTACCAGACTATGTTTTTAACAGTTTAGCATGGTGGTTTGACTTGGAACCAACACATTCACAGCACGCTTTAATGAGACCTGGATTATTAGGTAGTTGAGCTCTGCTTTGGGGCATGAAGTATGTGAACTGTTTGTGCGAGGCGTTCTGTGCGAGGCGTTGTACCTCTGCTGAATACACTGTGCTCTCAGGTGTATTTATTACATCTAATCAGAGTTTAACTGACACACATTCAGTCACGCTGGGAATGAATCACACTATGATTGTCAGTTAATCAGAACTGATTATGTGTGTTGCTTTATACATACAGTAGGTGCTGTTCAACCAAACCTGATCTCATTTTGTTTATGTCCCGGAGGCAGCTCTATTGAGAGGTTGCCATAGAAATTATTTATGCTGGGATAAACAACAACAATAAGAGCACACATTTCACAAATGATTTGTGCAACATGAAGGATATGCTGCATTTTCTATCAAAGTTTATTTTCTGAACTACAGTCTGAATATCTGGAAACTTTTCCGGCGGGCCCTTTGGTTACAAAGATTAGTCTATACCTCATCCTCCATCTCTGGTGACCTCCGAACTCTTCTCTCTGTGGTTTCCATCTCCTCTCAAAGCAGCTCGGCAACAGCCTGTACATATCCCCCTTTTCTCCTCAGATTGCTTTACTGTGCTGGAATTTTCTTTTTTTATTTCTTATTTCCTCCTGCCTTTGTTGTATCTGCTCCTGTGTGACCCCGGTGCAATACAGACTCCTCTATTAAAGACAGTGTGTGTGTGTGTGTGTGTGTGTGTGTGTGTGTGTGTGTGTGTGTGTGTATTTGTCTGTGTGTCATCTTGATCCCTCAAGGGTAGTAGCTTTGATCTCTTTCTTCAATTCTCTCTGTGTGTCCGGACTCTAGCAAGATTGCTGAATCATCTTGTTGTGTGTGTGTGTGTGTGTGTGTTTCTATTAAAATTAGGAGGTGTGGCAGTTTCACAGGATTACAGTAAATAATGCTTTGAAAGCTGTTTAGAAGTCACAGTTGTTCTTAGTTTGAAAATGTCAACACATTATCTGATACCTGCTCATGTTAAGTCATAAATCTATCTAGAAAACAATATGAAAACGCACTCTAATTGTGCAGTGCTCTGATATATGTGTAGCTTTTTGTCAGTTTTGGTTCAGTTTCTGTTTCGTCTCTTCTGTTATTTGGCCAGGCGTTGTTTTTGTGTGTGTGTGCTGCCTTTTATTTTTAGTGGATCCACGATGGAGACTGTTTTTCAGAGTGGTCCAACTGCATGTTTGTCAGTATGTCAGAATGTCAGTGTCATAGAAAAGGTGTCTTCTATAGACGCAGCGATTTAATATTCAAGTCATGTGTGGAGAAACCCACTAAAGAAGAGGCAGAGATATCGCATTTTCTAGTGACGGTAGTCTCAAAAGAACAGATTGCATGTGCTCACAAGAGGCTCAGTTTTAATACTGACAAAGGAAGAAATCAGCTACTGGAGCTAATAAGATTTACTTTACTGTGTGAGCCCGCTCTCGCACAGGTTTGTGTTTTTTTTCGCCGTTTTGATTTTGGTCTGAAAAAAGCTCTCAGCGATAGATACAATAGAAGTAGAGATTTCAGTCTGGACTAAAGTGACAGACTGGCAGTGGCATCCATATAACCATGCTGCTGCTATTGGTAAGAATAACAGCATCTGTTTGCTTTGATGGCAGACACTGAACACAACAGATGAATATATTTTAAAGTGTAAGACTAAATGAAGGTTTATGCTTTTGTTATAGGTGTCACACGTGTTACTGCATGTTAACTTTTTACATGCATCTGCATTTGTAATATTTGCTCATCAGTGTTCATTGCCATTTCAAACCTGAGGAAGTTTGGAACATTGTTAATGTCTCCATACGCTTTGATGCATGTATCGTGTTGAGAAAACGGTCAATCATTACACTACATCAGTCCATTAAAGCTACACATCTCATCCTCGGTGGATGAGGAACACGTCCATCCAAAAACGTGGTTGTTTTTGTCAGCTAGTGAATCCTGAGTGTTAATGTTTGATATCTAAGCCTAAAGCTTTAAACATTTTCTGTCTGGTTAGTGCCTTATTCTGCTCTTTACATTTTGCACTCAGGTGCTGATTTGCCGTAACTACATGGGGAACATGGACATGAATGAGATCGACCACTTCATGCCCATCCTGATGAAGAGGGAAGAAGATGCTGAAATGACGCCGCTGGTCAGCCATGGCTCTGCACACTTCATGTGGATCAAACACAGCAACCTTTACTGTATCCATTTTGGTTCACGTCTGATGAATGTGCTTTGCTACAGTATGTCTGCGGAAAAGTAATCGGAGTAATTAGCATTCTTATTTTGCACTTGACAGTCACAGCCCTATATTTATTATTATAGCTGCAGAGAAATGATCAAATATACAGCGTAGCTGACATTTGCAGCATCTCGCCTGACTGCTCTTTGTAGATCTGTAGGAAGTTCTGTGCTTGTATCATAATCAGCTGAAAAAATTGAACGAACATTTGCTGTGATGTGTTATGCACTACACTAGTGCATATGTCTTTGTATTTTTTCCATTGCTAGATCAGGCAGTCAAACTTACTTGCACATTATTAATTTACGGTAGCATAATATTGCGGCTGTGAGTAAGTGGTATTCCCAGTGCACTGAGTTACACAGCTGAGCTGTTTTACCTCCCTCTGGCCATGTTCTCAATTGCTTGTGAATGTGATGAATTTTGGTAACATTTCATACACACTCGCAGTATCTTAAAGATGTTCACACATGTCTGCATCTGCGCTATGACTGATTTAGAAGAAGTCCAGAGGTGTTAACCATGATGACTTGATTCTTTGCTGGTTACTTGTACGATTGTTTTCTTAACCTTCTTTTCTTTAGTGGTGGCGATGACAAAGAAGAATGCCAACGCTGCTCTTGTGTATTCCTTCCTTTACAAAATAATCCAGGTGAGTATCATCAGTCTGAATCCTTAAAGAAGTGAATACTCTTATGCCTATTAAGTATGCTTATAGATCAGAAGTTTTAAAAAAGTTGTGGCTTCAGGCGGTTGAGTTTCTATGTTTAGTTTACTTCCCGGAGACACTGTGCAGAGACTCCAAGAAAAGTTTTATTAAACTTAACAAGATATATAATTTTGTGAGATTTAGAGGCTCTGGTGGACAGATTTTGTTACTTTTGGACAGAGTGAGGATAAGTGGCTGGTTACGCAAATGTTTGGCAATAGAGCAACTAAGCGCAATTTCCAAAATGTCAAATCTACTTCTTTAACATGTCCTCATGGGAAGGAAAAGCTGTAATGCTGTAACGCCCTGCTCCCCATGTGCAGATGTGTTAACAACTAAGATGGTCTGATTCTAATTTAGTTTGATCTGCATAAAGGTATAGCAGCAACAATACTGAACCTGTCCCTTTGTGCACCAAGTGCAGCACATTCACCATAACGTCATACTTTATTAAAAGTTGTGCGTTCGGTGAGTTTACTCATGTTGAAAAGTATTGTTTGCTATATGTGTTTATAAGTTTTTTAGAGTCACATGGCCAGCCAGCTCTGTCGCACAGTCTAACTACATCTTCATCTAAGTGTTTAATGCTGTTTTAGAGAAGTGCAGCTTCAGGTAGACGTAAGCTTAGTGTATCATCACACCTCCATTACAAACTATTCTTGTTTCCGTGTGCAGGTATTTAAGGAGTACTTCAAGGAGCTTGAGGAGGAGAGCATTCGTGACAACTTTGTGACTGTGTACGAGCTGATGGACGAGGTGATGGATTTCGGTTTCCCTCAGACGACTGACAGCAAGATCCTTCAAGAGTAAGAAAACCATCGCACTATAAAACTCCCCCCAAGCACTGCTACTCACGTGCATAGAATGTGTTCGTGCGTGGGCAGGTTAATCTTGATGCAGTTACTGAAGAATAACTTTTCCTGAAGGTGGGAGAAAGTCAGTCGTTTATGTGCGTTGGCATTGTGTTATTGCGTTTAAGGTTAACACTAATCAAGGTGATGAATGCATAACATTTAAGTTTCAAGCTCTCACAGGCTGTAATTGCTGCACTCCAGTCTGATTTTAATGTAGCCACATCAGCTCAAGTGGCGCCTGTATCATCCATCAGAGGACAAAGCGTGGCAACTTTTCAGCGAGATAATAGCTGTGTATTTCATACTGTAAATGACCAGCAGAGAGAAAATATGATGATTCTGTTTGAAGTGATTTTTTTTTTCATTCAACAAAGTACAGCTGAGCTTTATTCACTGAGCGAGATGAACTTAAGCAACCGCTATTCTTGGGCTCGACAAGTGTTTGGTGTTCTCTTTGTGCTCAGGGTTGTTTTGCTTTTGCCTTTCTCTTGGTTCCACAGAGAGGCATTTGTTTCCATAAACAGGCTTAACATTCACTTTATAGCCAGCCAGCTACTGTAGCACTATAACATAGGGTCTGTGTTCACATGTAAACTCTATATCTGAAATGTTCAAATGGTACATATTATTTACTCTTTTTCATGTCTCTGTGGTAATTTAACACGTTTAATGTTAAATTCAAACAAATGTGTGTGAGTGTGCGAGTACAGAATTACTTAGTTTATTTGCGGGTCTGAATAGGGCTAATAATTACCAGGCTCCCGTTGGCACTCACATACAATGACACTATCAGCTGGACACACTTGAGACTGTCAGACTCTCAGAAAAAGGCCTGCCCTTCTCTTCTCCAAGTGTCGTCTCTCTTTTCGCACGCACACATTCACTGCCTCTCTGTCTGCAGGCTGTCCTGACCTTTTCATCCACCAACCACAAAACTGCTCGTTTTCTCTTACATTATAGTGCTACGTACCTGGTGAGCGTATAAGTGTGTGTGCGTGTGTGTGGGTGTAACAGAGTGATGAAGTGAGACTGCAGATATGCATATGCATGTGAATGTGTTCGTGTGTGTGTGTTATATGATGCTATTGTTATTCTGATATCAGTTTAATGCCAACCCGACTTCCAAATCTTTTCATTTACGTTTGTAAGGAGAATCAGGGCAAAACAGAACAAACACTAAAGCAACAAAACAACCCAGTGTCGACCCTGAGCAAACTTGTTGCTGCCTTTCATCTGTCTGTCAGACTTTGCTGCATGTCAACATACATTCAAGACCTTCTAGGTGGGAGGAACTGGGACGACAAACGAGGGAGAAAAATGTTGCCTCAATCCGTCAATCAATCTAAATCTCGTTTATTTAGCACGTTCTGTGTTGACTATAGTTAAGAAATGTACAGTTTAACTGAAAATAAGATGCTTTAGTTAATGTTTCATGTTTTGTATTTGTGGCACTTGCAGCAAATAGCTAACGTTGTGTAGAGCAGCATATGAAACGTGTTCACTGCTTGGTTCCGTTACCCACAAGTATTAGAAAAAAACAATCATTGCTGGTTTAAAGTAAAGAGATTAAAAGATAAAAGGTTTGAATAATTCATTCATTTCTATTCAGATAACTCAACGGGTTTTATAAACTAGACATCGCACAACACTCGTTTCACCTCTTAGGTTGATAAATCATTTTAAATTTGCTTTCCAGACTCACATGGCAATCTGGAAAGTAATCTGGAGCAAGATGGACACATTATTAGTACCCAGACTGCAGTAATGATGGGCAGCCCATGTTTTAAATTAGAAACTACAAATGCAGCACACATACCACCAACTGAAAGGAAAATTCTCATAGACATGCACGATACACAGGGCATCTTACGACACTGATGTCATAAAGGGAGGGGGGGGGTGAGAGGTAGTGTCAGTTGGATGCGTGCACGCATCAGTTTAAATCTGTTTGTCCTTTTTTTTGTGTCAGCAGTATCAAATATTAGTGCACATTTCAGTACTGTTTTCAGTTCTGTACCATATCCTTCTGGGATTGTTAGTCACTTCTTCACACCTGGTTCAAGTGCACGTAAGCAGCACCAATTCAAAATGTTTCCAACTGTCTAATGAACTATTTGTTGTCTTAAAATGTGTGTTTAGCTTACAGTAGTGTGCAGTAAAATTAATTTTAGTTTTTCTATAACTAAATGTGCTAAATGAAAATGAATTCACTGAAAGTACGTAAATACGTTGAGTAGACACATTTATTTGGTTTTACATCCAGATCTTGAAAAACTCTTGCACATCTCTTATATTTTAAAGAGAAATGAGTCAGCTGTGCAGTAGAAACGAAGCGAGTGAGACGTGGCAGGGGGGCAGTTGTTAAAAACAGGCCTGCTCATGTGTTGTTTATCTTAGTACAGCTCCCTTCTATTCTCATGACAAGTCATTACGTCTCCCTGGACACAGTTAGGCAAGACTGGTGCAACAAACTGGCTCTCCAGCTTTCTGTGTAAACTGAATTGTTTTCGACAAAACTAGTGACAGCGGTGGTATGGTGCCCTTTGCAGCTCAAGAATCAACAGTTAGGGGAAATCAAAACACAGGAACAAAAGCAAACTGTCCATCAACTGGAAGGTTTTGTCCAAACTATAACCAGCAGTGCATCAGATAATATAATGGTTGATTTCATCGTTAAAAAAGTTTTTAAAAATTAGGGTTGTTTTTTTTAAAGGAAAGACAAAACCTTGGAAAGTAAACATATTAACAATGTTATGATATTTCCTTTTGACCCCAAACCACAAAACCATTTTAAGTCATAATCGTGGGGTTTTATTTCCCTAATGTCAGGGTGTCAGGTATTTACTAATTACTAATTGTCTTTGTTGTTGTTGTTTAAGGATGTTAAGAGATTAAAATATAATGTAACACTTTAGCCATTAGTTTAACTAAGATGATGCATTAGCTTCATGAGATTTCAGTTTTTAAACACAGCAGGATTACAGACTAAATCTGGTAACAGTTTCAGCTGAACTTCTCTCTCTGCCTTTGTCTCTTTTAGGTACATCACACAGCAGGGTCACAAGTTAGAGGTCGGTGCTCCACGACCTCCTGCCACTGTCACCAACGCTGTGTCTTGGCGGTCTGAGGGCATCAAGTACAGGAAGAATGAAGTTTTTATGGATGTCATTGAGTCAGTGAATCTACTGGTGAGGAGTTAGTTAAATTCTAACTAATATCTAACTAATTCCTATCATTTATGGACCAGGTTGTTTTCACATTAACCATTTCTGATCATCCAAACCATCGTTTACATTGATTGTAAGTAGAAATCAAATCAGTAGAAATAAATCATGATTGATCTTCTGATTTCATGGCTACCAATGGTGCTGTTAACTTGCTCTCGGGATTTACATGTAGTTTGCTATGAATAATGCAGTATGTCTGTGAAGGCTTGTGTCTAGATTTACACTAAGTGAAATAGATGTTGCTCATAACTGCACATAGCAGATTTATCAAACAGGTACACCATACTGAAAGAAACTGCTGCAGCAGTCTTTTATCAAAACCATTGTATGACAAGTTGGACTAGACAGGATGTATCTGATACTATCATAAAGGGGACATCTTTTATTTTGTGATATTAGACATTGTTAGTATGTTTGGGTATATCTATCTGATGTTTCGTGATGAATTCTGAGCAAATTAACTATGGTATATACATTTTCTCTGTGATAGCTGCAATAAGCAATATTAAACTTCAAACATCATCACAGTGTTAATTTTCCGTTCTGTATCTATCTTCATCTTTTGTTTAATCATTCTTCTAAAGCTGATGGATTTTTTTTGAACAGTTCTATTTAAGATAGATGGTCGAAGTGCTGAGGCTGGAGGCTAAGCTGCTGTGTCAGTGCTAAAACTGTCTTTGTCAAAGCCCCGGGACTCTTTTGACTTCACCCAACAATTTTCCTTGAATTGAATCGCCAAGGGAATGGTCTCTTTAACACTAACAATCCTCCATTTTTTTCTATTTCAGTGTCATATTTTGTAATATTTATGTGTTGATGTTAATAAGCTACATAATAAACCCATTTATAGGAAAACATACCTGAGCTTACTGCAAAGCTAGAAAGAACAGAAACATCTCCCCTTTCCAGTTTCTCGTCCTTGATGCAAAACCACAAGGACAAATGTGAAAGTGATGAACTGTAGGTATTTAACCACTTTGCTCCAGTTGCCACTTCCTTTTTTGTGACATTTTTATGTTTCGGCGCTTCTTTATTCTTCTTCACACCAGTGCCTTGCTTACATTTCTCACACTGCATGCTGAGAGCCTTTCAGTCGTGTTCCTAGCTGCTGAATGGTTGCTCTGGGTACCAGTCTGTTATTTCTCTCGGTTTATGACCATGGGGCTTTTGTGATTCTGTCTTACTGCTGATCTGGATGCTGTAGCATCATTATTTAAATAAAGTCAAGTCCATATGTATTTTACTATTAGTAAAGCTTGTGTGAGGTAAAGTTTCGCCTACCAGATTTAACTGAAAGGCCGATATATATACGTGATGTTTAATGTAATGCTCTGATTCTTTTCATATAGGTGAGTGCCAACGGCAGTGTCCTGCGCAGCGAAATCGTGGGCAGCATCAAGCTCAAAGTAGTCCTGTCGGGGATGCCAGAGCTCAGACTGGGCCTCAATGACAAAGTGCTGTTTGAAATCACAGGCCGTAAGTAACAGTGAGTCGAGCTCAGTGCCTACAGGTAATTGTGTGTAGAAGCATGAGAAGGCAACATCACATACTGCGCACAGTGGATTTTCACATTTGGCAAAGAAATAAGTGGAGAACCAGGAAAAGATGAGTAAAAAGTCATGTGTGGCCTTCACCTCATTTTGTTCAAAATGTGCTGGAATAATGCTTCATGATCCCCGTCCTGTCACGTTTAAAGAAATATGGACTCCACATAGTTCATGTTGTTAAAATACGTTTTGCAGTTTTTAAGTTTAAATTGCTTTAAAGTGAAGCGACAATGACCAAAAGTGCATTTTTGAGCGGATCAGGACTTGAAATTACAAAATTGCATACATGCCACTGTTCAGTGACCGACAACTTCATTCCTACAATCCCTCACTCAGCTTGGCTTTCATCCTTCCTTATCTTCCTTTTCCTCTCCTCCTACTTTCCTCAGTTCCAGTAATGTCTCCCACTGCTACACCCACCTTCCCTTCCTCATTCTCCTTTGCCTATATTTCTTCCCCCCCAAACACTCCTTATTGAAGGAGAAAGGCTCCGTCACTGTCTAGCCTCTTTGCCTCTGATTTAATCCTCACCCCAGGCTACAGCCCTGCAGATGAAAGGTGAGGGTCTGAGGATATCCTGTATGTGCAGCTCACAATCCCCCTGCTGTCTGTTGCAGTCTGGGAAATAACACATCCTCAGAAATAATGATCAGAAATAATGATCAAACAAACACACTGGCAAATTCAAGAACACACATGCCCACACGCTGAATGTTTATACAGATATTTAAATGTATTTGCATTCATCTTCAGCAGATACATGTTTTAAAAATAATTTTGCTGTCATTTGATGATTTTCATTTTGCACGGTGTGCACTTTTTTTATCACAGCTTGATGCATCCAAAATGAGTATAAATCATTAAACACTGCCCCCTGCTGACAGAAATCCAGAGTTGTGATCTAAATTTCATACAGGCTACATTTTTACTATTTACTAGTTGAAACTGGTAAATTTAATTAAATTGTTAATATAAAACAGTGGTGTAGACATTGTTTAGCGTGTCTACAGCTGCTTATACAGTGCTTTTGTTGGTGCATGTGTGTAGTCTTGTGTATGCCATGAATGCCATGCTTTGGGCAGAAACTTTTACCAAATGTCACTTTTTTTTTACTGTAGGAGCATATAGAAAACAGATTAGGTATCTTCTGTCTTCTGTATATTAAAAGCATGGAAACAGGTGAGAGCAGCCTTAAATATAAACCACAGGGGAGAGTGTTACATCTTCAGTCCTTCTCTGACATGTACATACACACACTTGTCTCTTCCTCAGCCCCTGAGGTCTCAGCGATGACAGTGTCCCATATGACCTTTAATTATTTCCTTGTCTTGTCTTCATAACGCAGCATGCAAATGCGGTGTATGTCTAGTGAACAGAACAGTCAGAACAAGAGCAGCATTTCTGAAGGGCGTCCCTGTTTTGCTTCTCCAGGAGTATTGTGTTGTCCCCAGAACTGACCTCAGCCATTCAAAACTCATGTAACAGGAAATGATCCCCTCCCCCCCCCCGCACACACGCATGTACACACAACACACAAGCAAAATCAATAAAGAAATGTGCAAGTTAACCACATCTGTAAACACAGGCATGCTCAAACCCCTGCACGTACACACACTCGAGACAGAGAACAATGAACAAGGAAGCTGCAAACACAAACACACACACACACACATACACACACAGTCTCTCGAACAGGCCCGGTCCAGGGTTGCATTCAGAGCAGGGGAAAGCAGGCGTTAGCTGACTGTTGAGTGGCAGATTTAGCTACGGTTACAACAGTTTTCCACCACTCAGCAGCGTTCATTAACCACAGAGGAGGAGAACAACGGCCTTTCTACGGCAGTATCGCCTCCCGTGTCTGGCAGTTTAGGCACCCCCTACTGACATAAATGGTAATGTTCTTTTTCAGTGACGGTACATTAATACATGTACTTATATACCGAGTAAAAGAGTGTGACATCTCCCATTGGTGCAAAGATATTTGTATTTATTATTAGATATATTAGTGCAGGTGTGGGTGTATTGCAGAGGCAGCTGATTGGGCTTCAGTGGGGAAGAAGACACTGGCAGCAGGTTTTGAAGACAAACTATGTGTTTGTGTGTGTGTGTTTGTGGCAGCTAAATGATTGTTTAGTGGGGGACAAGAGGAGGACAGATGGATCCCGTAGCACATTGCGCTTATTCTGTGTGTGTGTCTGACTGTGTGAGGGAGACTGAGCGAGTGTGTGTCAGTCATCATTACTTTGACCTTGATTTCCCCAAGGCTGCGTGAAAAGCTCTCCATCTTCTTTTTGTGCACTTTTGTGTGTGTGTGTGTGTGTGTGTGTGTGTGTGTGTGTGTGTGTGTGTGTGTACCAGGAGAGAAGAGTAAGACAGTAGAGCTGGAGGATGTGAAGTTTCATCAGTGTGTCCGTTTGTCACGCTTCGAGAACGATCGGACCATTTCTTTCATCCCCCCTGACGGCGAGAGCGAGCTCATGTCCTACCGTCTCAACACTACAGTGAGTAGGACACACAAACAAATCTTACACCACCTGCAGTACCACCAAGAACACACTCCTTCTTTTCCCTGCAGTGTCGTGTGCTCAGATACCATCACAAATTAGAATCTGAGGCTTATTTTTCCCAAATTTATATTTAGAATATTTTTTTGTATTTATTTAAATTTATTATTATTGATTTTCTTCCATCTTAAAAAAGATATTAAAGTTTATTGTTTAACTACAGAATATCTTTTTCTCAAAACAGATCTTTTGCAAATATATTTGTGGTTATTAGTATTTATTGTGGTAGTACTGATGATTCTTACAGCAGGATCGATAACAGTAACAGTAAAAGTCATTAAAAGTCTCATCCACAAGTCTGTTGTAGTGATGCACCTCAGTGCTGTCTTTGCCCTTCTGACCTTGTCCACACTGTTTCTCTGTGACAGGTGAAGCCTCTAATATGGATCGAGAGCATGATTGAAAAGTTCTCTCACAGCCGTGTGGAGATCAAGGTGAAGGTAATGATGAGCGACACATACAGTACACACAGTATAAACACACAAATAGTTCCCACAATGCCCTTATTCGTTTAAATAACTGCATGCTCTTTATTGTTGTAAAGGTCTTCGATGACATTTGAACTTTGTCACTTTCCACAGGCTCGAAGTCAGTTTAAGAGTCGGTCCACTGCCAACAACGTGTCTATTTTTGTGCCGGTGCCTAGCGATGCTGACTCGCCCAAGTTGAAAACCAGCACAGGCAGCGCCAAATGGGTGCCTGAGAAGAACGCGGTGCAGTGGAACATCAAATCTTTCCCAGTTAGTGTGACCTACAAACACAATATCTCAGTTTATAACCTAAAGTACATTTAGTATAAGTTGATGCTGCATATGCTACAGTGCTGTTCTATTCTACCATTAAAGGCGGCGCAGCATCAGTATTATATCCAGGTGTTGAAAGTAACTAAGTACAGTTACCCAAGTGCTTAACAGTTTTGAGGTACTTGACATGGCATTGTACTCAATTCAGAGCCAAATATTTTAGTTTTCACTCTTTATTTCTATTTATTAGATACATTTAATTGGTAGTCACTTTACAGGTTCTGATGTATATATGCAGGATACTACAAATAATTCATAATCAACATTATTTTATATTAACACACTACCCAGCAATATAAAGTAGTAATTAAGAAGACTATGACGTACACATGAATAAAATGTGCTACCCTCTTCACTAACAGTGAGTCGTTTTGGTAATTAAAGTATATTTTGATGGCGCTTTTACTTTTGAATGCAGGACCTTTACTTGTAAAGAGGTTATCTACACTGTGGCATTGCTACTTTCAGTTGTGTAAAAGATGTGAGTACTTCCTCCTCAATCTCTGATTATACCTTATGTGTACATTAGTTCTGCCAAAAAAAGTGTCAAAGAATGAAGCTGTATTTGGACAAATATTAGGCAAGATTGTGATTAAACATAAACACACACTTTCCCCTTTTATCTCTGCTTTTCTTGCTGTTCCTTTCATAGTTTCTGTGCCAGTCTCTGCTATCACCAAAAGTAAAAATTGAGTGCCTTTTAAAAAAACCTCACTGAGCATTAATTCACTTCAGGTTCCTTTTATCTGTCAAGTTCAGATATCTCTTCAGTAATTCATTATGCCTTCAGCCTGTCAAGCAGGGTTAAGAATTGCCAGTACTGGTGGCATATTGTTATCCAGCTTGTGTATGCGTCTGCAGAACATTTTTCTTTGTCACTGTCGACGTCTGGATGCTATAAAATCACATAGTTTTATACGATTTTATACTTCACTTATAATGTTTCATGGAGGTTTGTGGACAGAAACATAAGGCAGTGGGGTGTTGTGATAAGAAAGTGGTAAACACACTAATCTTCAGTCCATTAGCCTTCAGCTCCATCCAGTTTTTTTTAACCATTCTGTCCTGCAATCAGCCTTCCTCACAAAGCGTAGTGCATAGAGCTCTTATAAATTAGTCAGTTTGCTGTTGGCTAGTTTTGAAGCAGAAATGTATGTATCATTTATTGGTTATGGATAGATTATGCAAAAATATGTTTTATAACAGCTGTAGGCAAGAGTGAGGATAAGAGGGTTTTCCATAGCAGCTGTGTCATGGCAAGCAAAAATACACTTATTGACCACTTTATTAGGTACACCTGTACAATCTAGTATAATCCAGTGATCCAAATAGCAACTGGTTTCCAGTGAGTAAAACTGAAATACAAACTTACTCAGTGCTAGGACTAGAATACAATGATTAGTGAATGAGTCTAGACATGTTTGCCAGATTCTAAATCCCATAAACTTATGTCTTCACCTTGGTGTGACATGGGAGTTGCCTCATGTTGCCATGAATATAACATTTGTTTTGATTTTATACATAACAACTGTGTAGTCTGAGGATTGAGTCATGGCAACTGGACTTCTTTCTTCCAAGTAGAGACGTTTCGTTCTGCATCCACAGAA
>JAUYWH010000020.1:19250561-19336608 GCA_034779795.1 Ctenopoma multispine | reverse complement strand
AAGAAAGAAGTCCAGTTGCCATGACTCAATCCTCAGACTACTTTACCTGGATGACTGAGAATCTTCACAGACATAACAACTGTGTATTTATCTGATTGTGATACCTGGAAACAGAATTCATCAGTCAGAGTTTCATGTTTTACCAGATGCATGAACAGGTTTTTGTTTTTTTTCCTCTTTTCTTTGTGTGTGTATTTAGGGTGGTAAGGAGTACATAATGCGGGCACACTTTGGGCTACCAAGCGTGGAGAGTGATGAGATGGAAGCAAAAAGACCAATCACAGTTAACTTTGAGATTCCCTATTTCACTGTGTCTGGAATTCAGGTTGGACCTATTTTTTCATTTAACACCCAGTAGACAGTGCTTTTTAAAAATCACACTCCTTTTCTATCCGCACTTTCAACAATGCAGTAATTCTTATTCACGCATGGCCGCACTGCAATGAGAATGCAGTGGCCGTTACTAATGCTAGAATAAATAGATAACTTATTAAGTCTTTTCACATTTCTGAACATTCCTGCTGTTTAAAATCTCCTCATACACTGTGCCACACCTCACTCTCCGCTGTGACAGAGTAAACGCTTAATAAATATGATAGAAATATATAATTTTTCAACTGATCCCTGCCTATGTACAACAAACATTTTGTCATTCTACAGGATGTGACAAAATGAAACATCTCATGAGAAGAGCAGCTTCTAATGTAATGATCATTGAATTCTTCCATTATTTTAAGATGAAGAAGAAACTTAAGCCAGTAATGATTTACATCTGCCAGTGCGCTACCAGGAACTCACTAAATCACACATTGCATACAGAAAATGTGGACTTTGGTCAAACCTGTTAAGATGAATGAGGCTTAGAAAAAGCTAGGATGTGTTTAGACATATTAGACAGTGAAATAATTCTATTAAACTGACTGTATTCCCCAGGTGCGTTACCTAAAGATCATAGAGAAGAGTGGTTACCAGGCATTGCCATGGGTGCGGTACATCACACAAAGTGGAGGTGAGAACAAACACTCACTATCACACACCAATAGATCCTCACAAACACACACATCTTACTGGCTGTGGGCTGTTTTTAAGTGGAGATGTGATGACCACACTTTTTATTACTGCTACAGACTATATTAAATTGTATTTCTAAGAACATTTTATGCCTGTATTTAACAGGCTGGAGAGAGAAAGCAGGAGCAGAGAGAGAGGCCATGACATGCATAGGATAACAGCAATGTCAGACTGTGCATTTGGAAGTTATTGGGTCACTGGGCACCATGATACTCACTTGTGATACCAAGAACAAATCTGACACAGTTTTTTCACCACTTCGACTATGTATATCTGATCTTATGGAATTAAATTTTTTTATGTAAGGTAGATACATTAGAAAGCAATTAGGAAGGTACATTAGGTCAGAGATTGTGGTGCCAAGAAACTGCTACTAAATAATGAAAACAACTACATGAGGAACAGTTTAAATTCAGATTTAATTACATTTAACCTGCAAAAACCCAGCTAGTCTGTGGGGGGTTGTTTGATTGACAGTGGCATTAACCACTGGCAGGTCTTATTATTTCTAAAGCACATTTAAAAAACAACAAATGTGTTTAAAGAGAACTTGAAAATATAATCACATCACTAATGCATGATTCATGAAGTTAACATTAATTATAAATACCCAGTGCTAACATTGTGTATTATGAACTCCAGTTTTGCCGTTTTGATTTTTATTTATTTTTTTTGGTCCTTGAAAAGCAGGATCAAGTCCAAAACACATTAAAAAACCAGAGGTTACCCCCCAGGTTAAATGTGAGGTTTTCCTTGTGAGACCAACATAAGAATCAGACTTTCTTCATCACTATTCAGTGTGTGCCCGAGGAATGAACCCAGCAGTACAACGTCCATCATATCCATTACCAGGCTGTGTCACCATGAGTCATAGCCTCAGGGGCTTAGAGTGACACCACACATGGTTCTGAGATTAGAAACTTTACAAACCTGCTAGCTTGTGAGATAGATTTCTTTGTCCAGGGTTGGTTAAAATGTTTTCTGTCGTCCAAATTTGAACAGGGCTACAGCAAAGTCAAGAAAAGGCAGATAAACTTGTTTGCAAAGCTAAGACCAATGATCTTGAGATTCATTCACTGCCCTGCGAATAATTCTAATCTGTCATATTCAAGAATGACACCAAGAGGAGACGAGGAGATTCTTATGTGTCTGTGAGAGATGGACGTTTATCAAGACACTAACCTGAGATTTTACTTTTAAAACATGTTGAAATATATAGAAAACAGTATCTTTTTGGACAGGTTGCACATCACTGTAAATTGTCACATTGAAGTTACAGTATATTGATGAGACTGCAGCAAAATCCTCCTTACTAACTCACTAGTTTCAATAGGTGAGGGCAAATGCAAATGATGTAGAGATTGAAGCCCAATACCTCTGCTGGACCATCGCCAGAAATCCTTAAGTTCGGTACCTGCCCTACACCCTAGGAATGAACCTGACACAATTACATCAATCATTTCCATTTCCTGGCTTTGTCAGGTACGAGTCAAGGGCTGCAGAGGTTGAATGATGCCACTGAGTGCCAGGAGGCTCCCAGGTTGGCACTCAGCAAATGCCAAGGTTACTGTCGTCTTGTTGTAACATCAGCAAGGAAGCGAAGGAGAGGGAGTGAAAGGGGAAGGACAAAAAACGAGTATGTGTGAGAGAAAGAAGAGCGATGAAGTTAGGGGGACTGGAGAGGAGGCTATCACCCTTCTCTTATTGTTACAATCAGCAGCACAGGGAAGGAGGGGGGGGAAAGAGAGTTATCACATTTCACCCAGCACTACACATATACACACTCTCTGATTACACAATACCCTGGTACTGTAGACCTACTGTGCTGACTTATTAATGAGTGATGAACAGGCACTTAGCAGTCGTGCTGTACAGCACTAGGTGACGGCTTGATGAATATCCGTCACTGTCACTGGCTTGAATATGATCAAACACAAGGTATGCACCAAAATAAAACATGGAGAGTTCTACGTTGGTGTCACAGATCGGGGAGTGTTGATATGGTCAGCTGAATAAACAACAATACTAGATTGCTTTTTAAATATACCACCCTCATTATCTGGGCATTTTAAATGAACAAGTGACATAATATCAGCTCCATAGTGACCTGTCAGGCTTTCCTCCAAAATTATTACCACACACTTGAAAACAAACAACAAACACAATTGTTTAAAATGTTTTAGCGCTAACATTTCACTTGATTGAAAGTAAGAAGTACACAAGCATATGTGGACAAGTTTGTCGTAGGACCACAGCTAGCGTTATCGCAAATCTTGTTTATAGATTTAACAAGGCTTAAATTGGCAGTGATGTGACGTGCAGTGATCATAAGGGGAAGAAAGCTGTGCTAAAACTCTGCTGTTACATTTCTTGGCAGATTACCAGCTCCGGACAAACTAAAGGGCATCTATGCTGCTAGACGATGGATATTTTCTTTCTCTGTCTGTCCTCCTCTCCGCTTCTCTTCTCTCCTCTCTGCTCCCCTCTACTCTTCCCTTTTCTTCAGCTGCCCGTCTGCAACAGACAGCAGAGGACAAGTGCCGTCCCCACTCTGAATGGAAACAAGACATCATCTCTTCCTCTGAGACTAGCTCAACTCGGACGGAAAAGGCTGTTGCATCAACTCTGACCTGTGATTTATTTTTTTAAGGGTTCCTCAGGACTCCAGCAAAACAATTTCATATGTGAATAATGAACTGACAACTTTGTGACACTGTCTGCTCCTGGCAAGTTCTAATTTCCTCACTTTTAATATGATGTCCCTCAAGGTTAATTCGGAGCAGGATTCTGGGAACAAAACATTATTTTTAATCTAGTTTTCCTTGAAAAAAAAACATATTCAAATAGAAAAATTGAAATCTTATTGGCGTGCCAACTGTAAACCAAGAGATTATATTGTGCCAGGATAGAGGAAACTGTGATGGTTTATTGTAAGTTTTTATCAGAGATGTTGTGGATTCATTATTATTTTTTAACAATTCTAAATCAAGTGTGCCATGTTCTCCAGCTGAGACATTTGTGTTCTGTAAAAGTTACATTACTCCATCCAGCATTTTAACGTCGGCACATCTGTGAGCAAAATAACTATAACTTCATATATTTTGTAGTCAATTTTACTTTTTACCCTTATATATAGATAATACATCGTTCATCTTCATCACTCTCAAAAGCATGTTTTGTCAGAGCTTATATATTCTTCTTTCATTGCCTTAAAAAACTGTCACCCTTAGCACTGTGAACATAATCCCCAGTGCACTGAAACTAACACCAGCAACCAGATCAATGATTAATAAGGCACAATATTGTCAGAGGCGTTGGCAGTGAAATATAATACCATTGATACACTCCCATGGGGCCTGTAACCTTGTCCTTTCGCTTGGAATCAGCTTGCAGCTTTTGGGGAGATGCAAGGAATGAGCATGGAGCATTTTTTTTTATCATATTTCTATCTGTTGTTCATACTGTACTAGTTAGACCCCTGTGGAAAATACTTTGAAGGACAAGAAAGTGTTTTCTACAGGATGGTGGGTATAGGACAAAGGTAAAACACCCTAAGGGATTTATCTCTTTGCAGAATCTGGGAATATTGACAATACAGTATATTGGGGTAATTGTTTTTTCATGACTCTTTTTTTTTATATGTCAACCTCCCCAAGGCCTGTATTCTTCTTCAGAGCCGTTCGTGGTAATTCACTCCCTCAGTTGTGCATTCTTTGCACCCCAGTCGTTCATCTGCAGTGCTAACAGCACAGAAGAGAATCCTGATTCGATTTATTGCATCTCTGCTGTTACAAACAGAACTCCCTGTTACAATCAATCCATTATCTTTTCTGGGGACATATTTCAGATACCAATGAGGGTTTTTAATAAGTGTGCATTTTTTCTTAATTTATGAACTGCTGTTTGTCCGTAGGAAGCAAAGGGATTTATTTGGAAATAAACACTTTTTGTATCTTATTTTGGAGAATGATTTTTTTTTTCATGTAGTTCTTAACAAGACTGTTCCATGAATTTAACATAGTTTCAATTGCTTTAAAATGTTTAGTTTAGTTTTGATACATTAGAGGGCAAAACTGAAGTAGTTTGACACTTCTGAAAACATGCTTATCCAAGTTTTCCAAGAGTTAGATGGGAAGATTGACACCCCTATCACATCTGTGCACTAAATATGATGCCAGAGGAAGCAGCTTGTTCACATAGCTTACCATAAACAATGGGGAAACAGCTTGTCTAGTTCCATCCAGAGGTAACAAAATACCAAGGACAGCAAATTTACACAGGGAAGTGACAAAATGTTGAACTATTCTTTTAAATATGTGTTTTTTTTCTCTCTCCTTGATAGAAAGACTGGACAAATAAAAGTATATGTTCCTGCAATCATAATGACTTCAAATGACTCCAATTGAGTTATATATAGCTATAGGTAACTCTAATAGAAAGAAAGAAAGTCGAAATCATAAGTACACAGTGATACAGGTAGAAATAATCTTGTACACTTATATAATATAAAAATATACTGTCATTTTGGTAAAATACATACATTTCTTATTTGGACTTGTAGTAAGCTATAGGAGAACACATTTTGTCTGGTTTATGTTCTTAGTTTTCAAGTATTTTCCTGTGTTGAGTTGACAGAAAAGCTCTGAATCCTCTCCTCCCACACAGTTCTCTCTCTTCAGTATCAGACCTGCCTGCCTGTTCCCTCTGCTCACCACTTCTTGCTGTCACGCATGGATACACAACGTGCCATTGCTACTGTATACTGTAGGTCAAATGAAAGATTCATGTGATTAAGGATTACAGGAATTTCTGTATGTGATTTAAAAATGCAGTGTGGGCCTTTTTTCTGTGTGTGTTAGAGACAGAGACAGAGAGAGAGAGAGAGTGGTGCTAGTCTATCCCAGCCCCTACAGATCGCTGCCTTGTGCATTGTGCCTTCAGTTTGCTGCCCGTCATCACACCAACAATGGTTAACTGTGTAACCCCTTTTGTCTCAAGGCAATAGACTGTGCGTATGTGCATACAGATAAAGAGGCACAACTGACACACACACACACAGAAACAAACACAAATGAGGATCTTTTTTGACATTTCTCTGTAAGGTGATGTAGGGAAGGACTTTCTGAGGCTTTTGGAAACACTTTACAAACATATTCAGTGAAATATGATAAAACATTTAGACAATGTCGTTCTACTGTTTTACTGGCCATGTTGTGATGGATTTAATGTCACTGATTCTTTCCCAACAGTTATTTCTCCCTCTAAGAAATGATAATGAGTCTGAGCCAAAAATACATCTGATAAATTAAGTGAAGCAAAGTGCTAGAACTACAATTTTCCTGTCCAACCACAGGAACATGCTTAAACACCTAAATAAAGTGAACCATGTTTTCTGTTGAATGAGTTTCAGGTAATTAAAAGAAGCTAAGTTGCTATTCTGAACAAACATACAAACATTTACTATTCTGAATTTGGCCCTTGTTTCAGATTTCCTAAAATCATTGTGTAGAAGGATCTCAGTTACTTGAGTATGACTGTGTCACATTTGTGAAAAAGAAACATGAAAATGAAAATTATCATCATCTTGCTTAAAGCTGCATTACTCGTTTTTTTTTGCCAGTAGGGGGCAGTAAAACAAACTGAGAGACATGCAGTACTGTGTTATCACCAGCTTACAGTTTTTGTTTTCCTTTATTTATTCATTAGCAAATACAGCACTTGCAGAGACTTATCAAGAACTGTGTATTTTAAGCTATCCAACTGTTCACAACATGTAACCCCTTTAGCTTATTGCTGCATCTTTAGGTCTGATTTAGTACCCACCTACAAAAAGTGGATCACTAGCAAGATGCTAGTTGGTGTGACATGCCGTTTATCACCTCGAGTATCAGTTTTATTGTTTGCCAGCAGGAACTGATGAGAACAATGAGACTTAACGTAAAAAACAATGAGCTAACAGACTGAAAAAATTAAGTAGAACTTGGTGATTCCCCTTGATTCAGCACAATTGACAATTTTGTACAGTTGATTTAGTGTTAATAGCAAAAATAATGAAAGAATGAAGCACGTAGAAAGAAAACATGGTGCTGCAATATTATATAGATCAAACATTACTGTGTTGATTTGCAAAAAAATAAAAAAAGATACATTCTAAAGTGCTGCAATGTTAACAATCATATTGTCTTGTATTGTGTCTGTCACAAATACCACAATCACTGCATGAATTATGTGATATGACAAAATATTAAAATGAGCAAATAAATTAGAAATAGACCATCCACAGGTTTTAACCACAGTCAAATTCATCAGCTGAATATCTTCATAACTTCATGTGAACGTGAACAGAGGGAGGTTGGTACATGAATCATGAAAAAGATTTTTAAACTTTACTTTTTTTATATATGTTATCCCATCTTTAGTATCACTTTTTCTGTCATTGCCATTTGCATGACAGCCAGTCAGTCAGATCACTTACTAATGACAACTTACAACCACAACAGGTCATATGTCTGGTCCAAGAGCACTTTGACAGGATGCTGTACATGTTTGCAACAGATACATTGTCTTGAATTTGCACCCTTCTAATTTAAATATGGCTCCTTTAACCATAACCTCTTAGCACTTTCTTTTTTTTGTTTTATAATCATGTGGGGAGAAAACCTTAATTTTAATCAAATGAGCCATTTCAGTCGTTTGAAGGCTATGCTCTCCCCCACAGATCTTTGTGTTCATTCCGTAGTGAACTTAGCCGATAATGATCGCATCAAAACATGTTACAACTGTTATGGAACAGTAGTCGCCTTAGTGATGTATTTCAACAAAAAATTGTGCTTTTTGTTAAGTTGAATCCCCTTAAATACCAATTAAACAAACCTTTCCTTGTTGGCATGCTTTTGTGCTGGTGACCTGCATACTAACACTGTCTATGCCATGCTGTGACAGGCACCAGTATTTTTTGGCATTTAGTCCCATGTAAATGGTGCAAGATTTACAGTGTAAAAAGTTTTCTGGTTTTAACTGTCACATACCACTTACATGCAAATGACATGCCACAGCGTCCGACTTTTCATCAGGTCATGTGTAGAAAAAAACCTGAATTGGGACAATTTTCAGCTGTGAGCTTTGCCATGTAGTAATCAGTTCTTGTGTGTGTCGCTCTTTAGTCTATTCATCCTTACTCTGTGAGTGAGATTCCACCAAGCAGATATTCCAAGTTCAACTCGTTTTATCTCAAACAAATTCTACTCAGCTGTCGTCAAAGCTGAAGCATATAAGGGATGATTTGATCTCAGTATTTGTGTTCTCGTTTAGCTAAAGCTACATGTTCTGACATGAAGAGCAAGAGTCCAGAATATACAGTAGATTACATCTCATATGAGGTTAGCCAAACTGGAGGTAGTCTCTCGGCGACCATGGCGGTCCATGTGTCCTGAAACAGTGAAGATATTCAAAACCCGGTCCACCAATCTTCGTCCATGCCTTGTCCTCTCAAGTAGGACCACCACAACAGAGTATATCCCAACGCCCACAACTGCAGCACCCCCTCCAGCCACCAGAACCACCCCAGAGATGTACATATCATTAAGGGCTTGGCCAGGCTTTGGCATGTGGTTAACCAGGGCCAGATGTAGTAGAACCCCTCCACAAATCAATAGTGACAGCCCGGTAATCAAAACCACAAGGAGGTCCGATAATCCGCCACTTTTCAACATGTCAATTTGCTGTCGGCTTCGAACACAATTCATGTCCTGCACAGCAGAGCTGAGCAGTTGTTTAAGCAGGACCCCCAGGGCTAGGAGACAGAGTGCTGTACCCGCACCCAGACGCCATTCACTTGAGACACTAGTTGTAGTGGAGAGAAGTCCAACTCCTCCTAAACCGCAGCCCAGGATTAGAAGTACAGCTACGCAGTAGCAGAGCAGAGACTTTCCTGGATCTCTAAACCACCACAGCTCCACTTGCTCCTCCAGAATGCTGTGCTGAATTTGAGCTGGGTCTGCTGGTCCATTTAGGCCCAGCTCAGGGCCCCTGGGGCCCCTCACGGGGGGAAAGCTGTCCAGTTCAGGCATCCTGATGCCACTCCCAGCCTGCTAAATAGAGTCGCCACCACCACAGAGAAAACAGAATTCACGTAAGAATCTTTTGGTCCTTATTTCATTTACCAAAGGCCACCTGTGGGTCGGGACCAGCACAAAATTCCAGAAGTGTTCAGAGTTGTTCTGTATCTTATCCTGAATATCAGAAGTGTTGGTGGCAAATCTACAGAGCAAATGAAAGCAATGCACCAAATGTGCAATGTGCACCTAAAACATTCTTTCTCTGCCTTAATATATGTATAAAAGTTCCACAAAGACAGTCCAGCTCTCCAGCTTCTGTTTGAATAGAAATCCTAGAAGCTCACTGGTGGATACACGGATAATCCAAATCAGCCTTACTGCATCAACATCCAATCAAGGAATCCAAACATCCACAGAGTTTTGCATTTGGTTTTGCAGGGTGGCAGCAATCACCTGGAAGAGAAGACAGATTTAGATGTTACGGGGTTTGTAAAGTTGCAATCCAACTTGCAATTTATTTAGAAGTGTAGATCTATTTGCTTATGGTTGGCTTTGCGTAACTTTGCTGGCCCATAAGAAATATGCATGAGGTAGATTGTTTGCTCCACACACATTTGATCAGTTTATATTAGCATGAGCCATGTTAAAATATGCCGTTATTGTAATGCAACAACGAATAGTGTATTCAACTAAAATAATATGATGAAGAAACAAAATGTGAGATAAATGCTTAGCAGACCAGTTCTATTTAGGCAATAAATGACAGCACACAAATAAATGCAGGCCTCCCGTCCATCTAAAACAACACAAAGCAGTAAAGCAGAGTGAACAGGATGCCCCCTCTATGAGGAGATTCATTATAATGTCTGTTTTGCATTGTGAATGATCTGACATGCACAATGAGTTAACGAGAGACTTTACATTAGATAGAAATACTATTTGTGCTAACTCCCAGTGCCTTGTGTCTCACTTAAGTTATGTTGTAGTGTGCTAACAAGATTTTCAGCAGGCCTTGTCATCCCGTAGGCGCTTACGGCTAGATTAGCGCTGCTTGTGGCCACACATAACAGTGCTTCTGGATGTGAAAATGTGCAACCAAGAGGTCAGGGAAACAAAAGTTGGTATGAAGTTACTCCTTTAATATTCTAAGTTGGTATATCTTCGCAGTATGTGCTGGATGAGAGTCCATCAAATTAAGAATGCACACACAGTTTGCACTTGCTGCTTTGACTATGTAGGAAAAAAATGTGTGCTGACACAGGCAACCTTTTCTATCTCTCATTATCACTATGCTAATGAGTTGCCACTACAGGGGCGGCTGGATAAAACAAGCATCAGCTGCTGATAGAATAAACAATGCCCATCCACACATCAAACAGCTAATGCACAAATCTGATTTTGTCTCGCATCCTCACAAACACACCCACACTAGTTCACCTGATGAATTCTCCCATTTGAACTTTCCACTATCTTAAGTGCAACTAATCTTTTTTTTCCTCAGTGCTGTTGTACTGTTGTATATTTTACCACATACCAGGTAAAAACTCATTATTTTTGCCATATCCAATTCCCTCTTCTCTCTTTCTTCAGTATTTGCCTTAACTCAGCATATTGATCCTCTCTACTGTAGTTTGCAACCTCATCACACCCCCATAATACAATCATGTAAACATGTACAGCACACACACGTACACACACAAACAAACACCCTCAAGGTTATGGCTGTCGACAGCTTGTCTTTAAACCTGTCAGTGGCTTTATTTCTATCAAAGTCAGCAGTGCGCGGTACAAGCCCACGCGACCCAACACAAGCTGACAGGAGTTACAGCTTGTCATCGGCCGCGGATTTTGCAAACACAATCACCGCTCTGAAAAAATGAAACATATGTCAGTGTGAGCAAGCATAAAATGATCTTGCATTCTTGAAATCTTGAGTACTCGTGGCACTTCTATTAACCATTTAAAATGCAGTGAAACAAGTTTCACATTTTTTTCCCAACTGTTTAGAAAAGACTATAAACCTGATGGAAGATCACATTTTGTATTAGTGTGGAGAAGTATTGACTTGTACTAAAGCAGAACAGTAACGCCGTGACACGGGGAAATATGAGGTGCTTACACAAGGTGTGAAATGAAGAGTGAGGTAATTACAGCAGAGCAGGAGGAGTGTTTATTGGCAACATGCTGTTCTGGAAGCTTTTCATATCCTGTATCTGATGAATGATGATTTTGTGTCTGTGCCTGTGTGTTGTGCACAAGTGAATAGTTGTAAATTAGTAGTAAAAGGTGAAAATGTGAAAACTACAATTGTTGGCATGTGTGTTTATTTACTTATAATGTGTGTTTCACACAGAATGAGAGATGAGGGTGCTTTTGTGTGTGTGTGTTCACTGAGTCACTAATTAATCCCAGCTGGTTTGAGCACAGTGTCACTGACAGGTAGCACCACAGAAATAGCACAGTAATTGAGGTGCGTATCTCTATGTATTTGTGTGTGTCTGAAACGGAGGTGCCAAAGGTGTTAAGGCGACAAAACAACACGTGTGTGATACTTTCCTTTTTTTTCTTATTACGCTTTTGAAAAGAACACTTTCCTTCATACGAGCTTATGAAGGATCATTTTCTGTTCACTGTAGCTCACAGTAAAGTGTGGCAGGAAAACAACTGGATGAAAGAGTGAGAGGCGATGGCACGCAACAGAGATCATAAGATTAAATCGAACCCTTAATGATGTGAGTATATCTTACTCCATGTTGTTTTTCCTCTCGGATCCCCATAGACACATACACACACACACACACACACACAGAGCTGCTGGACTGTGTCTCACTTTGCTCTTTTATCACTTATATGACCTCTAGACTCTGTCATATCAGCTGTGTCATATTGGCCTCATAAATATCTTTACAAAAACACTGACTCACTGCTTCACTCTCCGCTGGGCTCCTTTTAAGTAATAGAGGGACAGAGGCACGAACAATTTTCACAACAATTCCACACAACATCACGCCACTCAGTTTCAGGTCCAAGGACCGCAAGGTTGTGCTTATCTTCAACCAAAGTGGCAAAGAGAACCTCTGCACGGTGTGATTTCGGACCGTCTCAGTCAACAGTTTGTAACTATGAGAAATATCTGATAAAATCGTCAGCTGTCAATGCAAAATGGCGGCCCTAGGTTATTCTGTGAGATGGCTGATTGGAGGTTAGGCTTGTGTTTCATTACTAATGAAAAAGTTAGTGAACACCATTGTAAATGAGGCAAAACGAGGCTAAATAACAAATACGTTCTCATGGAGCTGCAGTGCAGATGGATGACATGATGAAGCACCATTTCCTTTTGTATACGTGTGATTCATCATTCATGCACTCCACAGTCTGATTTGCCTCAGTTTTATACCAGAGTCTGATACCGACTACAACCAAGATTTTACTAGCCCCATCTCACACTGTGTGACATGCAGTCCACTTGCATGACCATTGTTTTGTGCGCTCTGAAAACACCTTTAGCCAGAGATGAAACATTTCCGCCCTTAACACCTGTGTCCTAAAAACCTCCAGTACTTTATGTCTAACAATGAATCTTCACACCTTAGCTGTGAATTTTCACACTACTCCCACAGTACTTTGCATATTCATAAAATATGGATCCTCAGATGTGCGGAATTATTGGTGTTCCGCTGTATCCCTTCATTTGGCTTAATTACAGAGTTTTGAGTTTTGACAATTGAAACTTCTGAAAAATCAATGAAAAACTTAACGGAATAATAACTTAGGCTACTCATTAAAATGGTTATATCATCATATTTCACTATCTAAAGGATCTCTACAGAGAGCTGCATCCATAATCATTATGACAATGTGAAACAGATACTATATCTGAAGAACATCCTACAGTAAATGAGTTTCTTTTAAGTGACAGGAATAGTAAGTGTGTCCTGGACTCTCAGCAGTGCACTGAAAACTGAAACGACTGAAGACAGGCTGATGCTAACGATCTATTCATTGTCTGTTATGCGAATGCTGCAGAAGGAATGATGAAAAAAAATCTATAAAATCCTAAAGATTATTGTAAATGTCAGCAACATTGTCTCTGTATTGCTCTCTGTGTGTCTGCCTTGTCTATGTTTGCAGCCTGCAAGGTCACCAGAGGAGCTGTGCTTTGGAGTAAAAACACTATACTGCACTCCAATTACCTGGGACTGGGTAATCCCCCTCTCTTATGTTGGCCCACTGAATTCATTTCGCCAGCCATTAGTGTCTCATTTTAGTTGTTGGTGCGTGGTTCTTTTACAATTGGCTGTCTGGCATTATGCACAAATCAGAAGGCTGCTCAGTAGGGCAGGTGAGAAGACAGCGAACAACAGTCAAAACTGCATTTTTAGTCAGAAGAGTTAAACTGCAAATGCCCCAGCACAAAGTAGATGTTGGATGAGTTAGCAGAGGTGCAATGCAGGACGTTACGGCTTAGATAAAGGCATACGTGCACACCCAAAGATGCTTCTACCAGAGTCTTGCATGTATTTCTTTTTCCCTGTCAGGGAAAAGCAATCTCTGCTTCATTCAGGTGTAGGAAGCAAAATGTTAAGTGGCTTCTTTACTGTATCAAAAAAAATCTCCTGTGTGTTGATTTGCATTGTAAAACTGCAATATTTTTGCAATGCAATTTCAGCATTTATTACTTTATTCTAGATCGTATATGCCAGAGGGATGAAGGAGTATGGGGCTCAGAATGAAACTTTTGAGGTGCTCAATAAAACTTCAGCAACACCTTAGACTGATGAACAGGGTTTCCTTCAGCATTTTTAGATCCATCTTCTTGTGATTTCCTGCTTGAAGTGATGTTTGCTGTATTTAAAATTTTGTCATGTTTGCAACTTCTCTGCATGGAACAAAATATCTCTGCTGAATAATCAAAGCAAAAAATATGTCAGGCACAATTTAGAGAAAAAAAAAATTAGGTCCTTCTGGTCCTGCTGCTGAGTTTCCTGCTGTGTGCGTTTTTATCCAAGCGCCTCGGGTTGGGCTGAAGGGGAGTCCACGGGAGACTGGGCGAATGTTGCTGTGGTGACAAAGCAATACTTTCCTTTTCTCTCCTTCCTGTCTTCCCCCACGTATACACACCCCCTCTCTTGTAGTCAGGCGTTGATTCTCTTGGCGTCCCCACGGGCAAGGAGAGGGGTCAGGGTTGGCTCCATCTGTCTATATGATGGTCACTGGTGCCAAGCACCGTGGGGGCTGGAGGGAGAGGAAAGGACGGTTGCGCGGAGTGGCAGGGTAACGGATGTTTCTGAGCTGTCATCTGGGACTCTGAAGGCTGAGACTGAAGTTGGGGCTGGAACAAGGGAAGGAACTGAGGGAGTGGAATACGGATAAGGATATGATAAAGGGAACGGCTCAGAGCTAGGGACAGTTGCTGTTCTAAAATGTTTGTAAATGTATCTAGCAAAGAGAAATTATGCTGAATTGGTCTTTATGCAGACAAGCTGAATCTTTCTTTCTTGTCTACAGTCACATGGGAGTGCTGAGACACCCAGGGAGCTTCACTCTGTCTGGAAACAGAGAGGAGACAATGGCCGAGTCAGTGTCACTGTCCTCACTCTGTCAGGAATCACGAGGCAAAGCCTAAGACAGAAAGTGAGAAAAAAGACCTTTACATTAACTGTACATTGTTTTTTTCTTTTCTGTTCTGCCAGTAGATTTTAGCTTAAATCCATCCAGGTGATTTGTGATTATCATCCTGACTTTCAAGCTTAATCAAAATAAGCCACTTACACATGAAGAATAAAGGCCAAACACAGATAAGCACTTCAACTGAAATCGTGTAGACGCTTCAGCCATAGTCATTTAACAATTAGCCACACTACCAACATGGCTTTAGGAATGGAAGTATTAGTTTATCAATTTATTAGTCAGACCAGTCATTTGGTCCACAGTGAAATAACTCTACAATTATGGGATGGATTTCCATTATATTTTGTACAGATGTTCGTGCCCGAGGATGAAACCCTGACCGTTTCATCTGGTGCCGTTATGTTTGTGATTTTAAGGGAAATGTTAAAGTGAACATTCATGTTCTCCTTACAATGAATCTACAATAATGACATTCTCATCAGCGAACTGAGCATGCTGGCTGAAGACTTGCAGTGATATATCTGAAGGCTTTAGCCAGACCCCCCTTCCCATTTCAATTCTTCCTCTCAGATGGTTTAATTCCACCCTTTCTGAGCGAGCTCATTTCTCAGCTTATGGCACAGCATCACCCCAACCGGCATGACCAGCCAAGACTTGCCCCCTGACACCTTATCCGCCGACAAAC
Organism: Ctenopoma multispine; assembly: GCA_034779795.1. NCBI lineage: Eukaryota > Metazoa > Chordata > Actinopteri > Anabantiformes > Anabantidae > Ctenopoma > Ctenopoma multispine. The sequence continues at coordinate 19,321,164 of JAUYWH010000020.1, read as the reverse complement.
ACAAGCACACACAGTCATCTCTGTCTGCTTTACCTCCTTTGCTTCACTATCTCCACTGCCCTGCACACCTTGCTTTCTTTCTTCTACCTTGCTCCTCTCCTCCTCTGTCTCGCCATGAATGTTCCTTTATCTGGCCAACTTCTTATCTCTGCTGTCTGCTCTGGTGTTTTGGTGTTGTGAGAAAGGTGGGGGCGGGATTACCCATCTTTGCCCCTTGTAGCTCCAGGTAAAAAGCTGCCTGGATCAAAGCTCCTGTGGCATTAATGCACACAAGCAAATATGTACACACAGCATGCTGCATCTGTTTGCATGCTGTGGTGTTTATATTGTTTTCTCAGTGAGACTCTGCTGTCATTACCCCCTCACTGCCTCCTGTATTCGCACCCTGTCATACCCAGCATTAAAAATCCAGCTATTCGACAGCCTCAGTAAAATGTCTGAGCATTGTGAGCTACCAACACCATTAACCCATTAACAATATAAGCCCATATAATAAAAACACGATTCATGAAAATGCACAAACATTTTCAGTCTGTTATCTAATATGGAATATGGCATTTCCTCATTTTTAATAGAGCGTCCTCTTCTCAGTGGTGGCAGACACTGCTGTTGACAAAAATATAGCAGTGGGTATGGATGCCATTCAGTTACTTTTCTACAGCAGGAGCCAAATGGGGCTCTTAAATGCTGGGACCAATTCAAAATAGCTTGAATAGTTCTGCTTCCATTAAATACTCTCCATTACCAAACAAGAGCAAAGAAATGATTATGTTTTTTTTTGGAAGTTGGATAGAAATTAACTGGATCATATGCATAATGACTAAGCTGTATGATAAACCCCTCAGTCTCAGCATTAGCAGACTGACGGTTGATTTAAAAAAAAAGAAGAAAAAACTCTGGGCAGCCGGTGCTTTCCTATGTCACGCACAGCTGCAATATTAAAACACTAATCAAATCAGCAATTAACATGCTGGTCTCCTTCTGCTTCACTCCTGACGCTGATGATCAGGAAGGGACTAGCTTTTCCCTTTTATGTTTCAGTCTTTATTTTTTAAACCTTCCTCTTGTGGGGTTTTTTTTTTTTTTGGAATATTACTAATTTCGGTATCTGCTGTCTAGTCATAATGATTGTGATGGATGAGATGTCTGACTGCCTGTCTTGTTTGTTGACTACCTGAAGTGACATCTCCACACTGCAGCAGCACCTTGTGATTTAGGCTGAGAAAGCTGTGTTTTGGTATTTTTAACCACGGGGATTGCCACGAAAGTTTGCACAGAAACTTTCTGTGAATGTCTGAAGCCGTTGGGATACAGACATTCATGTTAGCTTAGTTTAGCACAATGATTGGAAACAAGAGGAAACAGCTAAATAGTTAACATATTACATCTTGTTTGCCTAATAGAAAAACAAATACAATAATTATATATATATACTATATTACACAGGGTTATAAGTCAGGCTACACTCTATACGTGTAACTTCCTGGGTGCTTAGCAACTAGTCCTGGCTAAGAAAGAGTCTGGTCAAAGTAAAGACATTTTGCACATATGCTTTAGGTTAAGATGAACAATGGGAGACATGTACAAGAGAGAAACACTTTCCTCAACACAAAAGTGCCCATGTAAAAAACACAAACTCCAGCTCCATCGAACTGGTTGTATTGAACAGATCGCGTATATCGGTGGATGTGTAATATGCTCAGGGACAGAGGAGGACATGGTGAGTACAGATACTGTACACACACTACATACCTGACTCTGTGTTTCTGCTGACTGTGAAACAAAATGCCTCCTGGGGGATATTTAAGATTCTACTCTGTACTCCGCTCTGTGTCTAGCGTCTATGTCAAACACACACACACACACACAAACGCAGACAGACATAGACGTACACCCTCACCTATACACAGCACTCATATAACTCCTCCACTTTACACAGTCATCCACAGATTCAATCACTGACTCACTTTGTTTTTCTCCTGTGCTTTCATCCAGTGCTGTGCGTTGACTCGAGGCTCTTTTCTAATGAGGCCTATCACATGTTGTTTTCAGCCTGACTTATTTTTAAGTGGTACCTCATGTTAAAAGATCTTTAAAGAGTTTTTGGTATAGTGGGAGCAACAGCCTATAAACCACCTCAGGTTGGTCTTAAGATTACTATTACGACAGATCGTCTGGCGCAGAGTGGCACATGGGGTCATGCCTGGACAGTTTATAGGAGAATCTGTTGCAATCACAATAACTTAAATACAGCATCAACCACATTTCCCCTCTATGTGGTTTATCGATTTTCCACAGTGCAGCAAAACCGACCTCTGTCTCTTTGACAGAAGCCCTATGAATCGTTGATCTCCAGAGCATAGGAGACCTTTACTGTTACAGTGTGTGGTACATTTAAATGCAGTTAATGACGCTGGTGCAAAGGTTAGGGTGTGAGTCAGTGTCAACATGTTTTACTTCCCTGTTTTAGTGAAAATAAAATATGCAATTCACTCTTTCGGGAAAACCCTGAACACATAAACATTATATTGCTGCTGCCGGGGAAAAAGGTGGCGACATAATCCAGATTCCTATAATTTATGGATACATTTTCTGCCAGAAAAATTAAGGTAATTAAGAATAGATGTGTTTAGAGAATATTTCTGTATCTTCAGTCTGATAATGTATCACTTTGTAAGACTTGAATAGGCTGTTCAGTCATAGATAAGAGCATTACACAGGGTATGCATAATAAACAACATACGGCTTTTATGTTTGAAAAGTCTATTGTAGTTGAGTCTCAACAACAAAGGCTGCTTTTCATTTCAGCACGCCGGATGACTTTTAAAGTCACGGGGGATAAGGTGGGGTTAGAGGTAAGACAACACAACAAACAAACAAAAAATACAATTAGTAATAGCCAATACATCAGCTAGAAATATGGCATTGGGATTCAGTTAGGTAAAAGCACCCTGAATTTATTACAGACACAAAGACCTTCAGATATGTAGTGAACAATTATAGCCTATATTTATAACACTAGTATACTTTATTTATTTATTTTGTTACTTTTATCGCTTATAATAAAAAATTAAAATTAAAATAAAAACAGTTTATTTATATCAGAAAAGTGCAATAATAAAGTTGCTAAAGCATCGATTACCAAACATTTAACTGCCTACATTTTATCTTATTTTATTTACGTGTGTGCCTCACTGTCGGATGGAGAATAAGAGAAAAAGGGATAACTAAGTTTAAGATGAAAATAATAATACAAATAAACTGCTAGAAAAGAAGTTGTCTTGTCTGTGTGTATCATGTTCATCAGGAGCCTTTCTTACCTGTGCGCCCAGCTGTGCAGAGTCCGTGTCCGTGTCCGTCTCCGCACCGCGCAGCTCGATCCGTCTTTAATTTTTATTCACAACCAGCGCCTACGCGTCCAGAGGCTCACTACCGCCGGTCGCTCCGACACCTCACCTGCACCCTGCTTCGGATCAAAGTGTCCAGAGCAACGCGATGAGAGCTGCTGTAGGTGCTCCGCTTCCTCGCTTCTCCCCCTATGCACTCCGACACTGTCTCTCTGTCTCTCCACCAGACGGACTTTCCCCGTTTAATGCAGGTGTGGCCGCGCACGGCGGCAAGGGGACGCCGGTGGGAGGGGACAGAGAGTCGACCGCCGTGCCTGGGTCCCCCGTGGGGAACCGCAGCACATGACGCCGGGTGTGACAGCTCAAATAAATAAGAGGCACACTGTGACTGTGATATCTGAAGCCTGATCGGTTTTATGAGCTGAAGTGGTTTAACCCATCTAGTCCCTGAAGACAAAATATTGTTTATCTCGGCGCTAGTCACTATTGACCGAATGGCACATTATTAATATAGTCATAAACGATTACCAATAAGGTCATAACACATTGTGACCTTGTTTTTCTGCAGCTGATCACTTTTTAGATTGATCTAGCTCACCACTAAGTCTATTTTGTGGCTGTTCGGAACCTTTCGTAATAATAATATCACCTAATGTTTAATCATCATCATTTGGCCAGTGTGATGCAACTGTAGGTGTTTTCCGAGTAATTTTGAATAGATTTCAAGTGTTTTATGTGTCCAGCTCTTATTCAGCCACTCATTCAGACTGAGTTTTCCTCCAAAACTATACAGTCTCATCTCATTTACAGAGGGTTTGTCTACCATCACCTGTCACAGAGATCCAAGGGCAGATCTACAGGGTGGCAAGGGCAGGCAGCTGCCCCCTTATTGTAGTGTTTGCTCTCAGTCCTTTCACATCTGTTAATTCCTAAAGCTAAGAAAAAGAGGTTGCTAACCTTAGTTGGCTCTAAAATAGTACATTCATACACACATAAAATAAAATGCATTCACATTCACCCCCATCCATCCTATGAAATCGTATGCCACCCCTTGGCCACCCACTGCAGAATTCAATAACATTAACACTTATAGGCAAATTTCCGATGCAACATTTTGATTAATCTGTTTATTTCTCAAACTGTTTGTACACTTGGTTCATACAATGTCAGAAAATGCTTATCATAATTTCCTGAAGCAGCAGATAATGCCGTTATGCGTACCAAAAGGTACGTAGTTTCATTGCATAAGAGACAGACATGAAAAGCAGAACAATGTCAGTTCTTCATTTGTATCACAGGTGTCATTTTCCTGTCAACTAATCAATTCATGTATTGATTGTTTCAGCATGTGTATCTTCCTCTTTGAGTTGGCTTCCTCCTCTATTACTCTTTTAGGTTCCATATTTTCATCCTCTTCAGGGCCACAATCCAAAATTAGATCAAGTGCTTCATTCACAGTTAGTCACTAGCACAATGTGGCGCTTCCACAGAATGGCATGTGCAGACAGAGAAGTCTTATTTATAGACCAAAGTTAGAAGAACTGATCAGTGTGTTGTGTATTAGGGAGAATGTGAGAGAATGAACAGTGAGATTACAGCTAGATGCGAGAAATATGAATACCAGTTTGTGTAGCCAATATCCAGTATGTAACTTATAAACCAATAAATCCCTGTGGTATAATCCATCAGCCATGGCATCTCTGACACAAAGCCTATTATTGATTGATTTGTTTGAGCCAGTACCTTACATAGGTTTACCTCCTCTGAAGTGAAGGGTAGATTTAAAATGTGTTTAAATCCAAAATTGAATGTGAGAAAAAAATGGCACAATCATTCTTACTGCCATTTGTGGTCAAGAACCGTGCACAGTGATGTATCTGGATCTTGAAAACAAGTTCAGTATTTTAATTTGAGTTGGCTCTATGCAGTTTAGTGTCCACTACTTTTATTTCCATTTCTTCATGTTAATTTTTGGCTTTGTTTGTTCACAATGTCAGGTGTTAACTAGGTATTTGAAAGCACAGCAATATAGTCCTATTTTAACAAGCTACTGAGCACAAATCACGTAGAAGGGGCATTGTGGTGTTCGTTAAAACATCAAAAAACGTTCAGCTACCTTCAGATGGTTTGTATTTGACAGTAAAACGTGTTATTGAGTTTAGGCTGTGAGTTCACCCGTCACTGTGTGAAGCTCCAGATATTCTTAAAGCAGTCTATTATCAAATTTAGGTGTCTGGAACTTTTTTACCTTCTGACATAGTCGGACAACATGTACGAACTAGATCGTTTTGAGTACCTCCTGGCTTTTAGTTTCCTGGTCGGAGTCTAACAGTTCTCTGCAGCAGTGTGGTTAATAAATGTCTGTTTCCCACAACAGTATGAGAAGCAGCTTCCTGCTCTGTTTTTGCTGCAAAGCATGTGGGTTATTTGACATTTTTAAGACCCGTCGAGTGTCAGGCAAGCTGAGGTAAACATGAAATGAAATGAAATGTTCTGTTCCAAAAACCTTTTCAGGCAGATGATCTCCTGTTTTGCATCTACAGCTACTGGTACTTGATGATGCACTGTGGTGCTTTCAATCCAGCGAGCACACTCTCTAAGGGAGGTAAAGGGGGTTATAGTGGGGGGTGTCTGAGAATAACAAAGACAGTCTATCATTTGGTTACATTAGCAGCTGACTTTTTTTTAAATATTTTTTCTACTTGCATTATGTAGCCCCCTACTGAACTAAACCAAATATCAACGATGAATAAATTCAAATGACCCCAAAGTGCGAAAGTGAAACATCAGTGGGAAGAAAAATGTTACGGAAATGTATTCTCACAGCAGTATATTTTATTCAAATTGAAATTAAAACTGCAAAAGGTCATGCTTTAAATACTTCCACACACCAACAAATCCCTGGTAAGATTACAGGCTACACACACACACACACTCATCATCACTGGCACGTTGTATTGATGATTGCACGTTTCTTTCGTGGTGCAAAGTTGCTTATTAACTCACTAACATACACAGTGAGAATTTGGCAAAGTCAAGTCTAGATTATTTGCACATTTGAGTGATAATGTAATGCAAAGAATTTGCTTGTGTGTCCCCGTTGATTTACTTACAGAAAACTTGCAGACAACCTTCAAACACCTTCATTGAAATGTGGGAAGTATTTTCTTAGAACAAACAACAACTTCACAGCCCTTCGAGGCCACGTACAGCCATGAGATGTTCAAATAAAAAATACACTGAATCAAGACATGGACATATTTGTAATTATTAAAACGAGGTCTTGCTGTTGTCGCCTACACAGATCCCACCTTGTTAGAAGTTACTGATGCATGCAGGAATAAATACAGTTACTTCACTAACTCTTTGATTTACACACATGAATGCAGATTAACACCCACACACACCTGCGCACACTTTTAGCCAGTGTATGACACACACATGCAAATTGTCTCAAGATTATACAAACCGATTGGCACCTCCCCCTTTATTGTTACATGTGCATCTTTTTATTAAGCTTTTTTTGATGGAAATATGTGCAAACTTACAGTAGCTCTTTCTGTGTAACAGTCTGACATAAAGCCTTAAACACTGCTGTGAAGAACAGAGAAATGATGGGGATGACGTAATTTCAATGTCTAAAACTTACAAAGACAGAAGGAGAAAAGCACACACACAGAGGAGAGGCTGATCAAGCAATGATCAGGCACCTGATCCTCGATCCATAAAGACCAGTGTCTCATTTCCATTTAAATTAAAGATGCCTCAAGTTGGTGGGATGAAACACACTATCACTGAAGACGAGGGGAGCACAAACTTTTCTTGTCCAATAACTGCTGCAAAATTAGTTTGTTTTTTTTTAAAATCAATAATAGTTTGTTTTAGCTGTTTTTAATGATCTGACATAATCTATAATAGCATTTTTGCAGTGGTGGCAAAGAAAAAAAATATTTTAATTGAACTTATAATCAATTTTAGATATTTGCAACTTCATGATTCCACGTAACTTATTGTGCGACAAGCTAAAGATGATGAAATAGCAAAAATAAAATTGATCACAGGTTAGGAACAAGAATAAAAAACATCATCTCAAAGTGTTGGGTTAGTGATATGTTCTTACATTTCAGCTAGTTATGTTTTCAAATACTAAAAGAGATCTAATTCAAATTAAAGAATCATTCTTTTCTGCTGTGCATCTGAACTCTGGTTGTGCCTTTAGCTCTTTTGTATGTCTCCCCAGCTATGTACTCCTCTAACATTTTCTAGGTCTGCTCCATGAGCGTTTATCATTTGGATGTGTCCAAAATACAAGGGACATTTTCTACAGATGCCAGATCCATTTAGCTGACACGAAGAGGCAAGTGATTCTACTTCACGTTTTTCCCAGAGGTCTGAACTCCTCACCCCTCACCTCTACGCAGGTGCTCAGACTCAAAACGGTTCTATGTTAAAACAATGCAAGGGGCTGCATTAATGGTTTTTCATGTAAGAAGATAAAATAGAGCTTGAAAGGTCAGACGTGTTTCGTTAAAGTAATAAAGAGTCTGTGCTTTTTCGTGCAGGATGTAAGTTGGCCTGTAGGTGATCTCAGTCAGCCTAAGTCATACTGACTGGACAATTCTTCAGTCAGCACCCAAAACATATAGGAACAGCTTTTTCATTCATAATGACTCAGTTGCACAACTGGAATACGCCACATGCAATACTGTCATTTTAGTGGTGAGTGGTTAAAGTATTCAATTGTATTTTCATTTCTCCTTGAAAGAGATAATGATTTGATATGTCATGAAAAAGAACAAATGTAACCTCTGTTTTACCAACACAGCTTCTGGCGGTGTCCATATCTGGTGATATGATCAAATCAAACCTAATTCAAATGTAATGTGTGGTGTTCGAAGGGTTATAATTCGAGAGAACCACAAACCACTCTGACAACAGAGCATGTGAACAGCAGCTGCTGCACTTCTTTATTCATGAGTGGGTGGAGGATATACTCAGTCTCACTACACACACACACACACACACACACGACATGTATCCTCTTTATATTCAAAAGAAAAAGTCATTTTAATTTAGTTGTCCAATTACTTTTTTAGATATCACTGGATGTCACCCCCCCACACACACACACTTCTCCCTGGCTCACAATGGAAACCACAGACAAACATCAACCACAGACAGGATATAGATTTCTGTCCGTTTGCTGGACAGTAGTGTGGTGGTACTGATGAAATACGAACTTGTTCTTTGCAGTGTGGGCAAACGACAGACATACACACACATGCACAGCCTGCTAAGACAGACGGATAGTAGTGACTATTGTTATAGAGGACCTGACTATTGCAAGGCTTGTGTGATGAATGGGTAAAGTTTTGGGACAATGTTAATGAGCTGTGTCAAGCAGGGAGTCTGCACAACACGCCTGCATTGCTTAAAGAGGTTGATTAAATGGACTACTTGTTGCCAAAATCAATTTTAACCTTTTCATTTTGTCCCTTTTCACTTTTCACATTATTCCTCTCAAGTCAAAAATGCTTTCACTTTTCAAGACACGGTCTTGGAACGGATTTGGTCACCTGTGTTGAGGTATTTACACAATTTTTCAGAAGTTAGCTTGCAAAGCTGAAGAGATGAAGAGGAACCTGAAGAGAAAACAGTTTATATTAAATCCATTATGAACATTTACAGATCAGTCTTTGTGTTTGTGTGCTGATTCAATGTGATTTTTCATGAAAAGACTGCAGCTCAGTCACCGTTTGATGTATGAGACTGTGGCTCACTGAGCACAAACAGGCAGAAAACTTTTTGGAGAATTTAGAAAGGCACTTGCAAATATGATTGATGATGAGATGATCCGATGAGATGAGATAGTTCCTTTGAGTTGAATTTCTCAGAAAGGATGGCTTGCACCCCAAGCAACTTCATCCGACAGATAAGAGTTATGAAATGTCACAGCAATTACCACGTTTGATTACTGTTCTCTATCGGAAATGTGTGAAATAAAGCTAAATGGAATCCTCTTTCTCAGTACAATGCACATGCACATATGTCATGGCTTTTCTATCAATGGTTCCTACATTAACCTAACCTAACCCTAACCCTTACTGCAGGGGTCCATGTAATGCTAAAGAATTCAGACATTTTATGTCACGACTTCACTTTGAAATAAAAGGCTATTGTCATTTATCTTTCCTTCAGTCTGTATGCGTCTCTCAAGAAATCATCTGATATTTTGCTGCCAAGACTTTTCAGTTTTCATATTTTATATTAAGTGTCCTTCTCCAGGCGGCTGAACTGTAGCATCCCCAAGCTCATGTCAGTCCCATGTCAGCCTCAGAAATGCAGCCAGTGACAACTTGTCCCATAAAAGTTATAGTGACTGAGACTAAAATAATAAAAATAACTTTCTAAATAGGCAGAAAATAACTTATTTTAACAATTATTTCAGTCACAACACATTTTCACATTCAGATAAGAAGCATTATTATCACAGTCTCCTATATTTTCTAAATTGAGGTCACATTTAGAAACAACAACAAAGCTATTTTGGGGTTTTGGCACTGTGTTGAGCAGCACTTATCGTGTCCATGGTGAGAGATCTTCATTAGCATCACAGCTGGTACCACAGTCAGGCTTTTACCTGGAACTGATAATTACAGATGTGAACTTTCAGCAAGTAGATTAATGTTCATTTACACTTTCAGATACACTTCAGAGCTGTTAACTTTTATGGCCTAGTGGCTCAAATCCATCACATGACACAGCTGAGGGCCTATTTTACAACAAGAAACAAGGATACAGTAAAAAAATGTTCTTAATTTCTTCTTCTTTTGACAGAATATAGTTTTCTTTATCAGCCTAATGTCCTTACATTTGCCTTTACCTGTATTCAAGCAAATGTGTACAAATGTTATTCAGCAACTTTGGCATCAGAACTGAACTCAGCTTGTTATTTTATCTTTTTGCTTGGCGGAGAAATCTCTCATCACATCCATAATTATATCTACTAATATTATTTTACTGGCTCAAGTAGCAATATAGAAAACAGTCGCTTTCCTTGCTACGTCGGTAAAGAATTGTGTTGTAGCTGTAGGTTCTTACTGAAAGGGATGACTTCCAAAGGGACTACCCTAACACTATTAAACTGTGTGTGTCTGTAAGCAAGAAAATAGGCAAACACTCCATTATTGGCCCAGTCGAGAAAAATAAATGAAGCACTAGCGACTTCATTTAGAGTTTAAACACTATGCCAGGATTTTCACAAAGAGAAGTAGACAGGCAGCTCTAACTGGGACTGAGTAAATATACAGGCTAATTATCACAGTGTTGATTTGTTGTATTGCATTGCAGTGTTATCATTTGCTAAAAAATATTTTTTAAGTGGCTGAAAAGCAGAAACATCATGCTAGTTTTATGGCCACACTACAAGATAAGCTTCTACTTAAATGGGAGCACATAGTCATTTTGAAAGCCTTGCATACCCACACGCACTGTGTGTGGCAGCAAAAATGTGAACAGAACTGTTCAGGACTGTGCAGAATTGGACCACGTAGCAGGGAGTGGTCATAATGGTCAACATCATGCTGGCTCTTAACTTAAACCTCAAACCCAAGCAGGGTTTAACCTGGAAGTGAAGGGTCACTGTCCACTTTCAAAGTAAAGGCTCAAACAGCTGTGTATTATGATCACACGAATAGGTGCTACTTGGTGTCCGTGTCTGTCCAAATAATTAAAATGTGCTGACACTCACACCAAGAGAAAGACCCACATGATTGGGATTTCAAAATCTCAGAATGTTGATTTGCAGACTGAGTACAGCTCAAAAATAGTTTTGTTTCCCCCCCATATTGTGTGTGTACTTCCATAGAGATGTCAATCAACCACAGTGTTCTTACACCCACGCAGTCCCGGGAAGAGGTCTAATCAGGCAAGATAAGTGCAAACACCTGTGTGGGTGTGTTGAAAAAGATAATTGTTAATTTAACATTCAACACATCAACACAATACTTGGATATTTTGTTTCCTAATGGGAACCACTTGTACCTGCAAATTAAATAGTGTTAGTAAGTAAGTGAAACAGTGAATGTACTTTTATTACTGTGAAGATGGATATATGTGCTATATGCACAGTAACTATAAGTATTGTATTGAATAAGTATTGTTATCTATTCAAATATAAGATAAGCTCTTATATTTGAATAGATAACAATACTTATTCGTCTGACTATCCTAACAGTTTTTCCTAGTAAACAAAGCCATAGGAGTCAATCTCAGCTGTCTGTGGGTGAGTGCACCTTGAGACAGGTCGCTAGTCTATCAAAGGGCTGACCTCTAGACACAGACAAACATTTAACATCCAACCAATTTAGAATCACAACTAACCTAACATATACATGTCTTTGGACTTTTTGTGGAAACCTGAATACCCAGAAAAACCCATGCAGGCACCACCACGTTGCTGCATACTAATATAAAATATGTATATAAAATAGATTTTGTCAGATTATATACTATATAAAAACAAATATATATATATATATATATATATATATATATATTTATGAATGAAAAGATAAACAATAGTGGATGACCAAGTCCAAAGAAGGTTCCACATGTACCTGGCTAGAGCCCAAACAACAGCATACAGAAGTGCAGAGAAATTATTGGGAGGAACAGAAGGATGGAGAAACCAGATTTGCAGAGCAGTAATCAGAAAGATAGGGAGACAGGAGATAAATGAGTGGACAATGAGTCAGAGAGTAAGGCAATTATTTGGGGGGAGGAACACACTGAAGGGCAGAGAGATGGAAAAGAGAGGAGCGGGCAAGGAGATGACGGACAGAGACAAACATGGGATGAAAACAAAAAAAAGAGAGGAAGAGCCAAATGGAAGGGAGTGAAGGGGGGATGAGAGGTAAAAGTGAGAAGAAAATGTCACCAGTCTCTCTCATAACTCACACTGCCACGGTTAATGCTCCATGTTTATTCCTTTGTGATGTGGAATAAACACAATGCATGCACACATACATTCACTCAGATCGTAGAAATGAGAAAAGAATAAGGAGGAAGTGTCAGGTACCTATGTGTGTGTAAACCTTGCTGCCAGGACATGCATTCAAGTTATTCCCAACAAATGAAAGCGATCTGTTAGCTTGTTATGAGAGAGTTAGTGGAACACAGAAGGCCTAAGCATGGCCAGATGGACTAACTGGCTGGCTAGCAGGATGTAACAGGCTGTACGCTTCTTTTTGATTGGCTCTAATTATGATCTACTGCCGTGCCTCCCGGAGAACTGCTGACTGGGAGATGTGTGTTTACGTGTGTGTGTGTGTGTCCACACACTCGTCTGTGGTGAATCCAGAGTTTTCAGAGGGAAAATAGGCCAGGTTAAGAGGCTGAGCATGTAAAAACCAGTTTGTATTGACATACAGAGTTACCATATGGTTACAGTTGGCACAGGTATCTGAAATATCTCAGCAATGTGTTGCAGTGTTCCAATTACGCGGTAGTTTATTTTTGTTAGGAAGTTACTTTTACTGGCACACTATTGTCTTGAGCTGAATGCAAATTCAGACACATTGCGATTTTTTATTTTTTTTTCAGCAGCAAATGCTGTGTCAGACAGTACAAACCTATGCTGTGCAGACAGACGTTGTTCAAACACAGAACTTTATTTTAGAATCTTATGGAGAAGATGTTTCCAAAAATGAATTTTGAGAAAACATGAATAAAATGATTCACAAAATATAGAAAGTTCGCAGACTGCATCCTTGGACTGGAATATTTCACGTGGCTTTGTCGAAGCTGGAAGCTGGAACAAGCTTATACTGATGGCATCAATGCAGTTAGACAATGTGGAGTGAGATGACTTTTCTGACTTTTCTGACTTTATAGCTGTTTAGCAGGAATGCATTGTGCATCTTTGACGTTTAGCAAACACAATAAATGTATTTCCAAATCTTATAGTGTTTAAAACTTTTATTACACTGCATTTTCATTGTGGAATTCTGATTTGCCCTCATATCAACCTCCATAAATGGTATGAACATGGGATAAAGAGTCACTGTTGACCGTGCATTATGCCAGCAGGATTATACCTGCTTAATGTCTGTCTGAAATGAAAGAATTGGCCTGTTGTCAAAGGGGTTTCACATATACTTATAAACAAGAAAGAGTGAAAATGAGAAGTGATCATCAGTGAGATTTAAGACCTGGATTTGTGTGGGCTGGAAATTCAACTCAGACAACATGGTAGAGCTTGAATGTGTCTCAGGTTGAGCAAGCAAGCAGGAACAGAGACACCTTTAAAAAAAAAGCGTGTCACCATATGTGCTCTCAGTGAAACAGGGACCGACTATAGACATATAGACATATAGACATAAATAAAACAAGATCAATTTTTTGTGGAGAACAAATCATCTGGAAAAAAAAGTTGTATGACTTTGTATTCTGGGAGAAATGTGCCTCTCACACTGACTTTCATTTCTTGTGAATCTGTTTTGGTGCCAGTGACCAGCAGCTGTTAGAAGAAGAGCATCTCAATTTACTTTCTCACTGAGCTTCAGAGTTTATATTTGACATTGGAAACAGCCAGCAAGGACAACAAGTGCTCAAAGTGCTCATAACATTTTCGTACTGTTCCATTATTACGGGAAAAACATCTGCTGAGGAAGATCGTGGGAGTCAATCAAAATTTCCACAACAGCCATTAAATGGACATAGAGATGAGATTGCTTTCTCCTTTCTATGTGTCGTATCGGCTGAAATCCTTTTCCATCCTCATCATCCTTTCCTCTTTTAGCCTCCATTCTCTTCATCTTCTTTTACATATGCTCTGCTTGTACTTCCATGCCCTCCCTCATCCTCCTTCCACATCTTCTTCCTTCCTTCTCTCCTGTTTCCTCCTCTTTCATGGGAAGCTGATCTACATGCCAGGCCTCTCCCCTCCTCTCTCCATCCTGCCTCTAATCAGATCAATTCACTATTCCATTCACAAGAATATAATAAGGTGATTATGTATGGGCCCTGCACTGCTCATACTTTAGCACAGATGCATAAACACAAACACACACACATTCACACACCTTGCTCCTTTAGCGCTGATTGAAGCTGACGACGAATTTCCCTTAAATATTCTGTGGATGTCCTCCGTCAGAGAAAGCTGGCAGCCTGGTGCTCCCCCTATTAATTTGTCTCTTCGCTTCTAATCAGTGTCAAGATAAAGGAAGGACACCGAGATGAGGAATGAGGGAGAAAAGGAGGAAGCGAGGATGGAGCGGAGCAAAAAAGGGGAACATGCCTCTAAAATGTTTCATTACTCCACCAGGACACCTCTTTTGATCAAATCCCTGAAGCTCAACCTTCAAATGAATGAGTTGCAGTTCAGCAACCACCCTAGTTTATGCTTCTTTACCAATCTGTAATGTCCTTGTCCAAAACACACAACCATTTTTTAAGTCAAGGTTCATGTTATTAACCTTAATCTAATAACACACTAAATGTCTTGGTAGGAAATTGTGGGTAATATCTCTAGGTAAGGTGGAGATGGTAATATTTCACTTATTATTTCAATATATTATGGTAATTATAATTATAATTATGTAAGTAGTAACCAGGTCATAACTTGTGGATGTAAGTAATAACATGGTTGTTTCTGTGCAGTAAGAAACAGTGATGTAAAATGCAAAACTACTACTTTATTTCATGGTTATATTTTCTAAAACAACGTCCAAAAATACACATTTGAAAAACTTTTAACTGAGTGAATCCTGAATTTTCCAACAAAATCGTTTGATATGTGGAGAGTTCACTGTAAACATTGGCTGCAGGACTCCTACAGGATCTTCTGTCCTGTACTGTGGCTTTGGCAAAAGCCATATCTGTAATCACAACACAAATACATCAGTAAATGAAGGATTACTGCCTCATGCTCAGAGTCCTTATTTTGAATCTGTGCATTCAGATGGATATGCAATCCGTCCACATACAGTATCAGTCAATATTTGGAGAGTTCACAATCAATAATAATCAATAATATCAGGACATGTGTTTAGTTGAAGCTTTTATTCTTACCTCTAAAGCACTTTAACTACTGTGCCTGACCTGGTTTGTGAAAGTAATGACAGTTACAAAAGGTTACAACGAATTACCCTGTAAAAATTAAATATTACTGTAATGAATATTAACTTGTTATCTCCAAAATATTACCTCATCATTAAACTATTATTACCACACTCTGAAGTGCTATTCCCGTAGCTGCGGATTAGATATGTGCAACTATCAGGAGGAATGTTTGACCATCCTCTCTTGCAGAACTTTCACATCAGCTATGGTGTGAAACACTTTCTTTAGGTCATTCTGCAGTATCTTTGTTTGGTTAAGGTCTGGGCTTTGACTGAAGTCATTCTGTAGTAGTTTTAATTCAGTGTTTAGGTTCACTGTCCTGCTGCATCACCCAGCTTCTACTGAGCATCAGATGGCAGACACCCAAATCACAAGGTTCCCTTCACAGGTACTTTACCTGCTGGGTTGATTTTCTCATGTTCGTATGCCCAGCCCCTTTTTTTATCTTATAATGCTCCATGTTCTCTTCTCTTCAGGTCAGCTGTGATGTTATTTGGAAGAGAAGCAGCTTTCTCCACGGTGTCTTGCCATGAACACGCTCCACACAACCACCGCACTTTAATTTGCATATGGCAGACTCATGAACATGGATGTTAACCAGCAACCAGAAAATTCTGTCACCCTTTCCAGTGTTATGCAAATTCTACATTCTGCAACAATTCTTGATCTTAAGTCTTCAGAGATTTTTTTCTATGGTCATGGCTCACATCTGCAGATGTTTCTTATGAAAAGCAAGTCTCTAATATTTGAGTATGTTTTTAAGTCAAAGTAACTCTAACCCACACCTCCAATGTGGTTTGGGCTGACTCTGCTTTTGCTGAGGTCATATTGGGTTCATGCAGTTTGGAGGGATAAATTCAAGCATTTCAGTGATTTGTGTGGTAATATCAGACCCACTCCATTGTTCATAATACTAACTTAGATGACGATCTGACCACATTTTAGGACACATTCATACATTAAAAAGGCATTTTTTCACAAAGGGTTCAATTAGTTGTCTTTACCACTACTGGAGATATGTGTATGATTTTATTATTACATGAAAAACAAGCTGAATGTGTTAACTCAGTGTGACAGATGATTTTAGTTATACAAAAAGTATAAGTACTATGCTTACATAGGTTGAGAAACATACAGGAATGAGAAAAAGACAGAAACATACAGTAGAATATAAGAGAAGCTGTGTCGAGTCACAGATGGGGGTGCTATTTTGTAATTTATTTGTGTCCTATCCTAGTGATACACCAGGACACTGCAATGCAACTATGCAATTTTCACTTCATTTAGACAAGGGGAAAGCAGATGATGGGAGAGACACGAGTACAGAAAGTCACCGAGAAGTGCTGATACATAAAATGCCTCAGTTGGGCAATAGAACACCTGGTCATATGGGGGAATAACACACTGATTGGTTGGAGAGTAAAACACTCCCATGAAAGCAAACCATGCAGCCTTATGAAGCCTATTATCACATACTGTACCTCACTCTGTATAGGTACAGTATGTTACAGCTCATATAAAGCATTGGAGGTAGTAGATGGTGAAGGCAATATGTGCAAGACTATAAAATGCAAGCTGCTCGGAATAGAGTCATAATTACTTAAGGGCAAAACATATTTATGATATATAAACCCTAACCCTAACCCTAACGATAATTTTAAACCACAAATTTTAAACAGCAGATCCAAATCATCATCATCAAACAGCAGGCATCTGATAGCTTGTGTAATGCACATTTGAGCCTCTAGAGGGTGTGACTAGTTCAGAAAACTTTCATCTTGATAGAGCACCCAACCTATAATGTTTTCTTTATGAAGGGAAAGTTGCTCCTTTTGTATGTACATGTTGTATCCAGCTCACTGCTGGTCAGCTTGCATCATTATCGCCCTTTGCTGGATTTCCATTATTGATTTAAACTGTCTCTTATCATCCCTAGCTTCAGAAGAACACAAGCCCCTCATACCGAATGCAACCACACCAACCTCTGCTCATTCTCTGACTAAAGCATCACTCACATGCGGTTTTAAAATGAAATATAAGAAAGAAGGTTACTGCTTTCAAATACAAATATTTCATGAAGACTTCAGAGGAGAGGAGAGGAGAGGAGAGGAGAGGAGAGGAGAGGAGAGGAGAGGAGAGGAGAGGAGAGGAGAGGAGAGGAGAGCTCAATAAAAGGCACAGCTTTTTAGCTGTTTACAAATCTTGGGGGCTGGTTGCTTTTCCCATTTGAATGTAGCCCAATAACAGTTTTCTACAGTCAGGGAATCTGCACAAAATGTTAAAAAGCGGCACCATCTGGAGAACCTCTGATAAAGAAAGTGCTGCTTCTTATAATCTGGCTGAAGTTGATGCATAAATTAAAATTTTTACAATTACAAGAATTATATGTAGCCCCTGTGCTGACTATTCCCCTCTCCCCTTTATCACAGCATGCTTTTCTTCACTGTGGGAATAATAGTTTGATGAAAAGCGCTGATCCAATAAAAACTCATGTAATGACAGTTTAACCGTATTTAAACAAACTCTTCATGATGAAGACCATGAGATGTGGCTGTGTCTTTTCAGATGAGCAGAACTAACATGCACTCGTTCAGATTTAATGCATATACAGCTGGTCCCTCACCTCACCTCCATTTCAGACTTTACGTCTTATCCAGAGCTGGACAAACAGGGAACAGAATGTAGTGAGTAACCTATAACAGCCCATATGAACATTAGCTTTCCCCTCTTGTGTCTGCTGCTCATCTTCACTATTGTTCACTTACTTTCAGTTACGATGGCAGCATTATTAAACACCCAGGACAGACACCATACACCAGCAGGAAGGCCATTCATGAATGCTGATTTGACTAAATACAGCCATTCTAGTTCCTCTCTCTCTGTGGTAAAAGCTCTGAAGATAAATTATACATTACCCTCAGGAGCTAAAGTCAGTGTTTCGCATACACTGTAAAACCCCAAAGTCTTACTGTGCAATGAGAAATCAATTCATGCATTTGCCTCCACCTTCAAAACACAAAGACTGTGTGCGTGCTTTCGTATTCGGTTGGTTTGTGAAAAGAAGAGCCAGAGAGGTTGTCCTCCTATATAAAAACATGTCAGTCATTAACAGGCCTGGTGTGTACTTTTTACACAGTCCACTCCTTCAATGTACTGAATGTAGTGGACTTGAATGCTTAATTCCTCTCTTTTTGATAGGTACAAAACAACAGCATATGGCCAGTGACGGACAGAGTCATTCACGGGTACAGGCCAACCCTTCAGCAGTCATGTCACGATTGTTTTGATGGAAGGAGAGGGAATGAATATCCACTCAAACAGGACAGATCGGGAGAAAATGAACTAAAATAGTATTCTCAGTCATTTAGCTTGACTAGTGTTTACTTGCACGTCATGAGAGCTCTTGATTGAGTGCCATGGGAGCTAAGGCACTCATCCAACTTAGGCCCATGCATTCATGACTGTGTTTTTTGAGCCCAAAATCCAGCAGCCAGGAATAACAAAAAGTGAGGAGCTTGACAGAGTGAAACCAACTTATTTTTGATCTCCTGTCAGGAAGCAGTCTGTCGCTCTGAGATGAAGAGTGACAGTGAGATGAGAATACAATGGACTGTATTTCTGTCTGGCTCATGTGATTATAGTGACAAAAATGGAAATTATGGTATTTTTCCTTTTGAAGATGTCTCAGACTGAGGATCTAACCGTGCAGAGAATTGAAGAATTAAGGATGGTGAAGTACAGATCCAAATATTGATTTCCATTACAATGGAAAGAATGTCACTGTCAGGGGAGATCAAGCAGTTTCTGCTTTGAGGACTCGGGGGATAAGCCACTGAAAGAGAGTGATGGCATCTAAAATGAACAGTGGTAGTCATCACAGAAATCCTTAGTCTTCTGTTTTTACAGTTTCAATATTTTTGTTAAAGTAACTTCTCTAATGATTTGAGCTCGAAAAAAAAAGGAATTTAGATGATTAAATACTAAAAATCTTTGACATGCTGCAGAACGGTCCGAAGACAATCTTCTCTTAGTGAATTTGGCAAACATGTCTCTAATTAAAAAAAAGACACATTTGAACTCCTAATCAATATGTAAACAATTTTAATATAAACTGCAAGTCGCACAACCAGCTGGAGCATGAGGGCTGAAAGCTTTTCAGTGGGGAGAATACAGCATCACATGGAACATCTCTGAATCTACTGTATCATGCAGCAGTTATAATAAAAAATGATCCTGCCACTTGGAAGATGACTGCACACGTTTTTTTTTCTGATCGAGGTGCTCCTGTTCAATCCTGCAAACCACCATCAAAGAAATGAAGACTCTGACTCTGACAACGACCTGACAACGAAAAGCCTCAGTTTAGTGTGGGGTGAAATAAATGGTTTAAAAATTAATACAATAATACAAAACCCTGAATAATATAACATACGACCAAAGAGAGGGCATGATGCCCTACAAATCCATTTAACAGAATATTTTTCCCCATGCCAGTACATTACAAACATCTTTTGTATTTTTGTCAAACTTACATTCAGTTACATTGTGATAAGATCTTTGTTTGTTTCAAAAGACAATAATTTCATCTCTGTGGAGTCCTGCCAGGAATAACATAGCAGAACAGTGAAAACCAGCAAATTACTGAAAAATTACTGTTCGGGTGCCAACTGCAGCTGACTTCCTAGTGTAATTTCTGGTTAGAAGCATGTTGATTACTAATTATCTGATACTGTAATTAATGGTTGAAATGAAAGTCTGCAGATGCATTTGCCCCCCAGGGAATACAGTATCTTTTCAACACAAGCACAAATAGCATCCCGCAGTATAGTCACAGTAGAATTTGTATTCTCTAATTATAGTTGTTTTTTTAAACCCTGAGTGACTTATCCTTTCAGTGTTTTAAATGTGAAAACATTTTAACCATGCACACATGATTTTGGTTGTGTATGTTTTACTGTGAATGTGACAGCAGTGTGTTTGTACGGTGCCTGAGAATTGTCAGTAATTGAATATGATTTGTTAGATTTATAGTACAACATCATGGCTGACACCTCTTTGCTCAAACACTTGAAATGAACTTTTTTCAAGTGACATTTTGAGTAAGTTACTTTCATGGTCACTGACAAAAGCACACCATTAGCATTCAGGATGTGCACAGTCAGGCTCTAACTGGAATCCCTCCACTCACAACTGCTATGTGACTACAAAAGATGAATACAAACTGTCTAAAATATAAACGTGAATGATTGTGATTCCTGTCTTCTCTTGCAGTATACAGTGACTGTGCTTCAGGTTGCACACAGTAATCTGACCTTCTCAGTACTTCAGAGTTTGGACATTTCTGGCCCGTGGCCTTTTCATACATTTCTTAATTCTCTCTAGGAAAAGAAACAAAATTCATGTGTTTCATGTGTAGAGATTACAATAGATTTGTGTTGAACTTCATCATGTTTGATAAGATATTCAATTGGCAATTACTAGTTAAAAACTAACAAAAGAACTACTGACAATGTAGTGACAGTAAAGTGAATGTTAAATGTCATAAAATCTCTTAGAAGTCAGTGACATTCACAGGAAAAGAGAAAGAACAGATGCAGCAGGAGACAAGTAGACATAATGTATTCTACACACAAATGAAGACCAGTCACAGAAAGATTGCAGAAACTTTTGCACAGGTTACTGGCCAGTCCAGCCTTGATCTCTTCTGGAGGCCAAATCTACCCTGACACGGGGCTGCAGACACTGCAGTCGTTTCTCTCTGTCGTTCCATGTCAAAGTGATAGAAATTGACTCGGGAAGGAGAGCCTTGAAAAAGTAAATGTCAATAGTATCTTTCTTGATGAGGTGGCAAGCGACACTCTTGGCGCCTCATTTACACAATCACTCAGGTAAAGATTTAAAGGAGGTAGATTCTTTGAGAGAATGGATTTGAGACTTTGATCTGCATAATCCTCTTGGCAAATTTGACAGTTTGATGAGAAGCTGCTTGTTTACAAATTGATTAATATTGATCTAATAAAGACGTTTAGCTCCACCTCGGTGTGTATGTGTGTATCTATATATTTTTCTCAAATTTCTCAAATCATCTTTTTTAAAATCAGAATGAATGAATGTTAATGTAGCTCATTTACACATTGCTGCCATTACAATCTGCTGAAGTGCACAAATTACGTAATTGAAGTAAGTTTAAGTTTAGTTTAGTTTCCAGTGGTGAAGTGGCATTAAAATTTATTTGTGATATTTTCGTTTAATGTATTACACCGAGTAAAATCAATAACTTCATAGATTTACATTGATTTCTTTTTTTTTTGTCACGTAGGAACCTTTGATGTAACGCATCCTTCCCGCCGGCGGACTGTGTTGGTAGAACCATCAACGGCGTCACTTCCTCCCCACGTGAAACGATCACTACATGTGAGGAGCTGAAGCAGCGCAACAAAACCAAAACATTTCATCTGTAAAGGCAATCACATTTTCTCATAGTACTGGACGCATGGCCATGGATTTTGAAGAGGAGGACGAGATGCTCAGTCATCAGTCAGATGATGAGGAAAATAGCGATTTATCGGACAATGAGGTGAGTTTACTCCATATAAGCTAACAGTGGCTAATCTAACCTAGCTAACCTTATCCAAAGGTTTTTAAAACATTTCTGTATCACCTACTCGCACACGAACCGAGTTCTATAAGAGCTTTTATCATTGTTAATGTAAAACTAACTCTATAAAGTTCATTTCTGGTCTAAAGTTATGTGAATGAGATGGACTTGACACTTGTTTACAGTTGGGCGAGAAGGCACCGTTACCATAACTGAAGCCTAACGTTAGTCACAAAGTTTTCATACGATACTTTAAACTGAACAACGGCGAATTCTGCATGTTTTAGTTTTCTAGCGAGTGCTTTGGTTGTCGTGTTATGCATCTATTAATACACTACGTTGTTAATTTACTTTCCAAACTGATGTTTCTTTAGCTTCAAGAAGCTTTCGCCAAGGGTTTGTTGAAACCAGGGATGAACGTTCTGGTGGATAAATCCAAGAAGTTTGTCAACAATGTGGTGAGTCAGTAATGGCGTGAAATCTTAACGTCATCACGCTATCTAGAGTTAGTCGTAGCATGTGACTGATGTCCTCTGTATGGCTGTGGAAATATCAAGTTCAAGCTTTATTGTCACTTCAACCATATACCGTTAGTACACAGTGAAGCGAAACAACGTTCCTCCAGGACCAAGGTGCTACATACAACATAAAGAGGTCTAGTCAGCTGGCCAGCAGAGACAAGACAGATTGACCTAACATAGACAACATAAAGTGCGCATGCAAATGTGCAAACAAGAGCAAGAATAAGTAATCCAGTAAAGTTATGTTGTGCAAAAAGTCAGTCCAGTTCAATGTTTTAAAGTAGTTGAAATATAAACTCATTTCATAAAGAAATGCCATCTCATGTGTATGCTGTGATGTAGGAGGGGATGAAACGGTGCCTTGCAGACTTACGTAAAGATCTTCCCTGGGTGGAGAGGTTGGACCTAACCAACCCGCCAGTCGAAGATGCTCTTTCCAAGATTGAAGGGAAAGTTCCAAGTCAGACCAATGGAGACGTTAACGCCGATGACGATTTCCACAGAGAAATGTTCTTGTACGTGACTTAGCGTATTTATTCCGCCTTGTGCATTGTACTAATTGATGCTTTCTGACAAAGCTTAAGTGTTTTGGGGAATATATGGAGTGTTCAACTCGCTATAAACATGCAATCATGTCACCTTTAACCTTTAAGTGAGAAAAGACTGTTTGCTGATTCACAGCTACCGTCAAGCTCAAGCTACAGTTTTAGAAGCATTACCTCTCCTAAACAAGATCGGCATAGCCACAAAGAGGCCCGACGATTACTTTGCAGAGATGGCCAAGTCGGACCAGCACATGCAGAAGGTGAGCAGTTTGTATGGGCCTTGCCTTTTTTTATATGAATACATAAAGTTTAATAGATGTTTAATATAAATTAATGTTGATTAATGTATTTTGTTTCTCTGTCTAGATTAGGAAAAGGCTCATTGCAAAACAGATGATACTGGACAAGTCGGAGAAGGCCAAAAAACTGCGAGAGCAAAGGAAGTTTGGCAAAAAGGTTGGCCCCTGTTTTCAGTTTATTCCAAGATTAGTTCTTGCTCTTGTAGACAGTCCTTTTTTGCATGTAGGATATAGTTGTCATTCCATGTGTGAGATTAGCCTGATCAATGTGTCTGAGGTTGCAAATGTTCAGATGCCAAACTAGACTTGTTAATAAGTTGAGTTTTGAACGTGTGCCAGGTCCAAATAGAAGTGATCCAGAAGAGACAAAAGGAAAAGAAAGCTATGATGAATGCTGTAAAGAAGTACCAGAAAGGTGAGTTCTTACAAGTGTGAGTTTAATATCTTCCTTAAAATTCTCCTGCACATTCTCCAGCTGTGAAACTTACAATCAAAATCATCTTTGTAAGGGTTGTATTGTTTTGTTGAGGTTAGACATTTCAGCTTATTTCTTCTCCAGGAATGACTGACAAGCTGGATTTCTTGGAGGGAGACCAGAAGAAGGGTAAAGAGTCAACTCAGGGCTCGAAGAAAGACTTAAACAAGAAGGGGTAAGGTGTTAAATTTCAGCATCGCACACTGCAATCATAAAGATAAATCCTAATATGTCTCCTGACATTTGAGACAATTTCACAAAAAGCTAAAGTTTTACCGGTGTTTTCACAGCCCCAACGCCAAGAGGAAATTCAAAGACCAGAAGTTTGGTTTTGGAGGCAAGAAGAGTGGAAAGAAATGGAACACAAAGGAGAGCTACAACGATGTTTCCAGTTTCCGTGCCAAAGTGGCTCACGCGAAGGGTGGCAAAGGAGGGAAGAAAGGCAAAGGAGGAAAAAATGTGAGTCGTACACAGAAAACTCCTGATTGAATTTATTTTATCATTTATTTATTTACTTATACTTATTACTGTTGTAATAAACCTAATGTTAGTGTGTGGAGATCTACTGCTTTGAGATGAATACAATAAACAGAAGAGACTGAACAGTTGGACTCTGTAGTTGGTTTTTCATTGTCAGGTCAAATTCTGGGCCAGAGTTCACACTTGTAACTCCTTTGACACACACAGTTTTCTTCTTTTCACCTGTACACAGTTGTTGACAGTAGTTCCGTGCATATACCAACACCTAATGTCCTATTTTTGTTGTGTTTTTTTACTTTGATTTTCAGAAGCGACCAGGCAAGTCTGTGCGCAGAAAGATGAAGGCTCGCTCATAAAATCCTTCGAGAGACTGAATTAGTTTGCTTCTAGGCAGGATTCACCACACCTGCTCCCCGTCTCCTCTCACAACACCTCAGGAGACTCAGGAGGTGATTCTATGTTGTTGTTGTTTTTTTTATAACATGCCTTTATATAAAATGTGTCTGGATCAATATGGAGGAGTTAAACCCCCTACGAGCCAGAGAGAGAGAGAGACGTCCTGCCATATTGCAAATGAAGCAGTTTGAAGGACTTCACTGGTGAAGAAAAGACAAGTGGACTACACATAGCCGCCTGAAATACGAACTTCTTTTTTCACCTGCATTTTCCCCACTGCTTATAAAGAATAACACATTGCCATAGACCAACTTTTATTGTTTGTGGCTGTTATCGCCCCTGTGTATCCGGAACATTAGGTGGTTATAACGCCGCTCTCTGTGAACACCTACACCAAACTCTTTGCCAGTTAATTTACACTGTGTGTGCTCTTTGGAGTTTGGTGTGTACTGTTTTTTTTTTTTTCTAACTCAGCTCCCTGACTCATTGATTCCCTCCCATGTGACATGACATTTTATATTATTGAGCAGCTGTCTGTTTTGCCCTTTCCCATTCATTAATATGATTAGTATGTGATGGGTGAGTGTGCTTTGTACAGACCTGTGATTCTGCTTCCTCTGCAAGTGTTTTTCTTAGTTTGCAAAGATGGAGATGTAAAAGGGCGACTTTAGGACGCTGACACCTGTGTTTGTGTGAGAAACAAATAAATGTTCACTCTATGGAGATTTCCATTTTTTTTGTTTTTTTATTGTCTAATTTGATGATCGTAGAGCAGATTCTTTGTATTTGGTGACGTCGGTGCTGGATCGGTAGAAATTGAATCTCTTGTCATCACGGTTTGATATCTGTGGGGGGGGGGGTCATAATAACCAGTTGATGATAAGTAAGTGTTTTGATTAATTACTTTGCTGAAATATAAGAAATTCTCTAATGTTCCATAGAAATGTCTGAATGTAATCCTCAACATCAGTGTAACACTTTCTATACTTTTCTCTCTAGTGTCAATTCCTACAGTAATACAGAGAAACATAACCGTGTTTTCCTCACCAGTGGAGCTGACACCCATCCTATCTCCTGACTCTCTGTCAGTGGCATTGTATATTTTTTGGTGGGTTCCTGGCGGGCCTTGTGGAAAGCCTCAATAAAATCCACTGTAGGGGGGAGAGAGACACAGACGCATGATAACATTCATACTCTCCAACTGCACAATCCTGTCATGAAATCAGTGTAAACTCACAGTTTTCTGCAATGACTTCAGTTGGTTTCCTAGACATGGGTTTGTCTGGCAGGATGTGCACTAAAAGACACACACACAAACACACACAGTAATTCATATAGAGTTAAACGTATCCAAAGACCACAGTATTTATACTTCTACGCATTTTCTTTAACATTTGGATCACAAGTAACGATGCTTTTAATGGACAACTGGTGCCAATGGAAATCTCAGTCATTCAGAGTGAGTTGAACATTGTTTCTGGGAGGACACGTCGTCGTTGAGGTTCCACTTAGCTGCCCATGAAAGTTACGTTTGATATGAGAGGAAATCAGGGAAATCCGTGGAGGCTGCCACGCTGCTCAGCCTGTGAGCGCGCACTCTCCTTACGCACAGGAACGAATGACAGGAGGTGAAGCTCAGACTCTTACGTTTCCTGTGTGGATTGATGCTGAACTCTGTGTGCAGCTTCTGCTGTCGTTGTTCTTTCCGGATGGTCTCGACGTGAATTGCGTTCTGATGGACCAAGTCGCGTTTCTCGTTTCCTGCCATGGCGGTCGAACGGCGATCGGACCCGGTGATGGTGCGAGCAGCTGCGAAAACACAGAGGCTCCCAGCTCCACGCGTGGAGGTCTCAGCTTCAGGTGGGATTTCTGCCTGCGTTGCCTGGCAACAGTAAACACTGCTTCTAGCTGCAGTAGCAGGATCCGGACACGCGGTGGCGCAACGCGCTCAGGTTTCGTCATTAGCTACTCATGGCTCCATGGTAATAATACTTTACACTGCATAACTTATTTATAGTCTAACATTAAAGTAAAAAAACAACAACTCTGCAGCAGATACAAACATTTAAATAGTTTATAATATTTCATCAAACAGCTCAGTAAAGGCTGTAGGAGTCAAATTAGTTGATACATTAAGTGCTATTCACGACCTGCCCGCTGGGTGTCGCTGTGTGGGCTGCATTGGCTTTTTCATACAGGTAACCTGCACACTGGGGTCGTCAGGTGTTTGACCCGGAAGAGCTGAAGAGTTTTTTTGGACCGACAGAGAGCAAAATGTTTGATTTATCATTAAAACTTAACTTGATTCACACAAACGGCTTCTTATCATGCAGCAGCAGGAGCAGCAGCAGCAGCAACCAGGTAAAAGTAACTTTATTCTTACAAAGATATTGTTTTATAGACTTATATAGACTTATAGACTTAACTCATATAAAGGTGATAAATCTACTTTTTAATAACATTTTGTTAATATAGGCCTTTATGTAGGTGACAATAGGCAGAGATGAAAAATTTTAAGGCCCAGTAAAAGTGTGGTGAAGGTTTTTCTCTCCATCTTCTTTTGAAAGCTTTATTTTTCTGGTTTAGGAGGAATATGTTTTGATTTTGCAATTCAAGACACAAACTAAATTGCAAAATGTATTATTATATTAATAATTATACTCTGATATTTAGAGATAACCTTGTTCATTTTTTATTGCAGTGAGGAAATTACTAATCCTGATGCCGCACATAAGATGTGTGCAAACAATGCTGATTATTTCAGGATTTGTCAGTTAGTGGTTTGATAAAATAGTGAAATAAAATGTCTGAAAAAAAGGCTTAAATGATGAGTCAATTATCAAAATAGCTGCAGATTAAATTTCTCTTAATGGAATTGGTTAGCGAAATAATTACTTCAGCTCCAAAAATCAATAATATAGTTTTTGTGCAGTTACAAATATCTGCAATTGTTGTGTTGTGCATTTTACTTAAAAATACTTTTACTAAAATACTGTACCTTGCTGTGCTGTCCTCATTGAAACAAGTTAAGTGTCGACTACAGTAATACTGTACCATACTGAACCATGAATATTTTATATATATATATATCTATATATCTATCTATAGATAGATAGATATCTATCTATATATAGTTTTATTTAGTTTTACATATATCCGTAATAAATTCAGTGTTGGATCCAGACATTCCACAACATTTTAACTCAACAGATTTTAAGCTCTATCCGCTCTCTCAGAGAGTTGCATACCTCCCACCAACCTCGAGAAGACATTTGTTCAACCCATTATAGGATGTGTTTCCCCTTAAAGCACTATTGGTTTGTGCCATGCTGAAAATGTTTTCCTGGAGCAAACAAACCATCATAATGTAGTGCAAAAAGCCGTGAGTGACTGAATTTGGCCAGACTCAGTGTAAATGCACCCAGCCTGAGCACAGCGTGACTTTTGGTTTTTCTCTTGCATATGTTCAACGAGAGCGACATATGACAGTTCAGGCATTCGTCTCGGTTTACTCACTAGGACTGTCAGCGCAGACTGACAGACTTCTGTGGTTTGTGCACGTGTACATGTGCGACGCTTTAATGGCTCATAACACTTCGCACTAACTAGAACAAAAGATTTAAGAAGGGAATAAGAGCTACTCAGAAGACAAGTGACCTTGTGACAGGATAGTGTGTGTAAAAAGAAAAGGAAATAGTGGAGTGACATTTCTTCACATTGTCTTGGAGTACACTTGACTTCCCCTGCTCTCCGTGGTGTCACAACTCACACAGCAATAACAGTACTTTCACATCTCGTAAATAATACTTATGGTTGGGTGGCTGCTGTGGGTGTGCTCGTATACTTTCAAGGCTGCAGTGACGATCCTGCACTGTCCGCTGCCTTCTCACCACTTGTCTCCTCACATGAGGAGATCTTATTTCATATCCCTTTCATTTGGTTTCCACACCTCTTCCTTCAGCCTTCCTCTCCTCACTCCGTCTCATCTGTTCTTCACTGAAGTAATCATTTTGTTTTTACGCTCTCCCTCTCCTCTCTTTGTCAGCTGTGTGAACTTTGTGCATGTGTGCGCGCTCGTGCTCCTTCTCAGTAACAGACTAACCTAATAAAAGTTGAGATGTTTAGCTCTCGGTTCCTGTCTCATAGCTTGATTCAATGTGTATAAGCCCTGCTCGAAAGATATAATGGAAACAGGTAATAACTCAGAGGCTGCCGGTGGTGGGGACAGATTTCAGTGTGGTTGGGTGACAAGTCCCCTGTGGTGTTTGTGCATGTGTGCGAGCAAGAGTGAGCAATACGCATTACGCGAGGATGGGAGGGCTTGTGGTGTCAAGCTTTGTTCCCCCGTCCTGTCACAGTGTCAGACCACGTTAGCATCAAGGCAGCTCTTCAGCTCCTCAGGCTGGGAATAGTCAAAGGCCAGTTCGTGAGTTTGTTCAAACTCTCCACGCCGGAAAAGGCGCTACAGATGGTGTGTGAGCTGATTAAAAATGACAAGGTTTGAGCCAGCTAGTTCCCATTCTCCCACTCTAACATATGTAGTTAAAGAGGAGGCTTTTTGAGCCATTTGTATGTTAGATAATGTGTGTTAACAGGGGGATCTAATCTCCATCATCCCCCTGGGTGTAAGAAGGAAGGAAGCGTTTCATTTGGTGTAATGTGGCTGAGGAGAAATATTAATGATTGACTAATGTGAGGTGAAGTGTGGTGAAAGCATTATCCTGTTAAGATATGAGGACGTGATTAAATGGCATGCCATTTTGCTGTTGACGCCACTTTATCAGCGTGCTTCATCAACAGAAGATTTAAAATGCACGGCTTTCAAAACAATATGTTTGGGAGCCTCAGTGCTGTTATTCATGTAAAATGTTCAATTAATTTAGGGATGATTGTTTTGGCCCAATCATTACCACATTTTCTCTTTCTCTGTCTCTTCCTTTTAGGTTTATTGTTTATATATTGTCTCTCATTATTTTATTCCTCAGTCGCTCACTGGGTCGCTGAGTTATCAGCAGGTGGAGCGTTGCACACAACTTAAAACGTATGAAATGTGACACTGGGATTGTTAGCAGAAGGCAGTGTCATGATGTGACACCCTGAGGCCTTTTTTTATTGTGGGGATTTTTATAGCCCTGTACAGAAATCAAAATTCAGGAATTTATTAAATGGCCAACAGTAAACGCAGGTGCTGTACTCTATAGTGAATGTTGAGATTTCAGACACGGTAAATTGAATCTATTTCAGTTCATCCTCAGAAATGAAAATCAGTTCTCAAGTCGAAAGCAGTCAGAAAACTTTAAACATAACTTTTAGGTGTTGTAAACCCCTGTCGCAATCTCCATGGTTCCTGTTCTTGAACTCTAAGGATTAAATTCATGTCTCTTTTGAAAGGGCATGACTTCAGTCACTAAATTTACAAAGTTAAACTACTGCATGACTTGATGTGATGATGGATTCACACCAAAACACATCAGTTTTAGTAGTCTGAGAATTGTACACAGAATTATCAAAAAAATATATATCAGAACGTGAAACGACTTCTTTCCATCAACACTGTTTTCCATTTTTGTTCCTTGTTATCTTTCAGGGAAAGCAGACAAAATTGAATCAACAACTGGAACACAGGAGATGCACTTTTTTTTTCCTCCATTACAAATTATTTGTTGAAATCCTCTCCTCTCTCGTGTACCTGTTTGCTTTCAGCCTAACTCCATGGCCCTTTACCAGCCTCTTAACCTTTCCTAACAGGACTGTGTCTTAATTACCGTGAGTTCATTGGCTAATTAAAACACCTTGTATTATTCGACCATTTTCTCCACCATTGCTCAAACATAAAACAAACAACAGGTGCACACTTATTTCTGTCACACTCCACCTAATCCACTCTAACATATGTATGATGACTAATAAAAACTGACGGTATTTTTTAAAAGGGGGCAATATTTGCGGAGGTTTTTTAAACCTTAATGAAATCCTTATGTAGTTGTGTTTTTTTTTCCATTCTCATAGCTGCTGACCTTTGCTTGAAGTGTCTGTGACTAAGATTCAAAGGAAGCTGAACCATTTTCAATCAAGCACCACTTAATAAAAATGTAAATTGATTTTCAGTTGCACAAATGAAGTCTGAAATGGAATTTTAAAGAGCTACTTTAAAAAAAATGCACCAGTGACAAGCTAATGATGGAGGAGTACGGTAACCTTCAAAATTAAGATAAGCACATGTGTGTTTGAGTCGACCGTGCCGAGCTGTGGTTAAAACTGTCATGTTTTTTGTTTAGTGTGCAAAAGTCTGTGATAGCAAAGCACTTGGTCAACCTTAGGAAAATATTGGCCTCCTGTTAAAGTTGTGGCAAAGTTAATAATGCATAAGCAACAGTAATTTAACAGTATCAACACTGACAGAAACTGAAACCATGATCTTTTCCTAACCTTAACCAAGTTTTTTTTTTTGTTTTTTTGCTTTTTTGCCTAAATCTAACCAGACACAAGACTCAGGATCCAAACATCAGTCTCACCACGCTTCTGTGCATTGTCACCACACATTATCTGGTTAGAAGTTACATTTGTTCTAAAACATGTTCGGCAAAATGAATTGGATACAAAAGTAATTTTAAGGAAGCAGATTCACTTAAAAAACAAATACTGTAGACATCAAATACCATGGAACAATTTTCACCTTTAATTAATGAAAAACCTGATTTTCACACATAAAAATATAAATCTTGGCTTAAGTTTCTCAGCTAGCAATACAGCTAAGAGGAATTTGTTTAAGATCTCACTGAGTATATAGTAATTTCCAGCAAAGACTGTGAGAATGTGGTTTTGTGGTTTGGATCTGGACCCCCGTGTCTGCTCCGTCTGTGGCTGCCAGTCAACCAGAACACTAATCTAACAGCAGATAGAATCCCACCCAGATCAGCCTTTTGTCTCCTCACGTACTCTGATAATAATTTATCTGATTTTTTTTTTTACCTCTGTAGAGAGACTGTGGGTGTTTACTTATCTGATTATGGATTTTTATGCTCTCCTCTTTTAAACAACCCATGTTTGGAGAAGCAGGGCACCCGTGCTATGTGACTTTTCTATCTTTTCACCTTGCACTAGAAGCAACAGGTGATAGCAGCCTGCGTGTTCTGGTGTGTGCATAAACACACGCATGCACACTTGTGCTTTCCAGTTTGTTTTGATAGTCTTGTAGGTGTCTGGGGCTCACTGGAGACACCGTGGTCGTGGGAAAGCTGCACTTCCATCAGATCGTAGCTCTGTGTCACCATTGCTCTTGTCTGTAATCTCCTGTTTTGTCTCACTGAAGGAGACTTTCTCAGGTAGGACAGAGCGCAGCCATAGATTAGAACGCGCCTCACTGCAGATGGCTATATCACGCTGCCAGTTCAACAAAGTACGTTGTAGGACGGTAACGAGCAATATTTGCCCGTTGCCAAGTTGCTTTCTCTTTTCCTACCTAGAGCTTCCTCACCTCAGTTTTTAATGTTTACTGAGAAAACAAAAAGGATATAGTGAAGTTGAATTAATTAGCTTCTTTCAGCAGGAACCCACGTATAACATTATATTTGTGCCTCAATAATGAGATTTCTTTTAGCTAGTACATACAGTAAATTAGATTTGTATTTCCTATTCTACAAAAAATATTCAGTTCGAGCAAATATAACACTACAACCAGAAAACTCAGGTGTGTTCAACGGAACCTGTCTGGAGCTGCATTTAAGGGCATCATAATCCAATTTTTTCTCATATTTGGCTCCCGACTGCAGAATCTTGTTTTCATCAGCAGCAATGGCCTGGAGTGAACGTGACAGGGTGATGGGTTTTCTATGTCCCACCATGCGTCCGCGTGACTCACTCGCCACTTGGCTCGGTAATATGTATGTTTGGTCTTCTGGTGAGGACACTATAACACAGATTTCATAACACAGGCACAATTTGCACAAACGGAGTAAACGTAACCGCAGATGAGACTGTGAATGTGAACCACACAAAAATCTCAGTGCTCATTTTCCTTAGAGTTAGTGCCAATTTTAAGAAAAGTATTGACAAAGTATTGCTGCCGGTCTGATTACCCGCTTTCCTGCATCAGCTCATTTTGATTTGTTTACATTAATCATTTAAGTGTGACAAATAAGCGGGAAGAAAAATCAGGAAGGGGGGCAAATACTTTTTCACAGCGCTGCATGTGGCTGCAGGCCAATTAGTGAACCCATGTCACAGTGTCTGTGTCTGCGGTTTTGATCAGTTGCACCTTTCTAGGTTTAAGACAACCTGTCTATCACACTATTAAAACTGAAAAGTCTGGCCGTGAGAAAAGTCATGCAATTGAAAATCACGAGCAGTGGAAGTTTCGTTTCAGTAAGTTCAAATGAGTTTGCAGGCACAGCCAACCTTTTAATTTGTTTGGGAGAATTCTATCCAAATTAATTCATATCAGGAGAAAAGACTCGCCTTAGGAAGGGGAAAAACTATTTCAAGGCTTTGTAATGTTCCCACTGGTTGTCTGTGCAGAACCAAGGTCTGACATCTCACTAAAGCCTTATCGTAACATGAAGCAATCTTCTTTTATGATTTCACATTATTTTTTAATGGACTTTTTTTTTTTTGTCACTGTGAAATAACCTAATCAATCCCACTGAGATTTTAATGGCGGTCCTCCCCTCCTCTTCTCAAAACATCTTGTGAGAGAATAATTTGGACAGTAAATGTAGCCTGAGAAAGTGAGATGAGCCATGAATCCCTGTCCATGCATTTGTTCTTACAATTGTCTTCATAATGACTGGTTTTCAGCCCAATACTTAAATGTCTTGCCATTTAAAGGGAATTTTGGTATTCACAGCAGTAAGACCATAATACACAGGCTACTATTTCAGGCAATGTCAGTTGGTTATGATGCCAATTAAAAGGGATACATAGAAGAAAATTGACAATGAAGACAAAATACTTGATCTTGAACATAAAATAAACGTCTCGTGACTTTGGCAGCAAAATCTACATAAATTCCCTCAATGTGTTGACAGATATTTAATCAAGACTACCAATGGCCCAACAAGATCTGTTAATGCAGATCTATCTTATTTTTATCAAGATATAAAGTTGGGAGTTAAAAGCATCAGTAACACCATGACACAATTTTACCATTTATTATTATATTTTCACAGCTATTGCTTGGATTTAATTTAGAGTTAAGGGCATTTAAGAAAACTTGTGGCATTCACCACTTTGCTCTGACTTAGATTTTTCTCTTTGGTGAGATAAAAATTCATGAGTGGTCCAGACCTGTCGTACCTGTCATGAACAGACATGAATTAACTCTGTGTGTTTCATCACCTTAAACATTTCTGTAGTTTCGTAAAGTAGGAAAATCCTTTCCTCTTGCTTTGGGGCT
This sequence comes from Ctenopoma multispine, assembly GCA_034779795.1. Classification (NCBI taxonomy): domain Eukaryota; kingdom Metazoa; phylum Chordata; class Actinopteri; order Anabantiformes; family Anabantidae; genus Ctenopoma; species Ctenopoma multispine. The sequence goes on along the minus strand of JAUYWH010000020.1, from coordinate 19,286,986 downwards.
ATTTTGCAGATTTCCAAATCCACAGTTCAGTTCAGATATAAATAAAACAAACACAGATAAATTGTTTCTAATTATCATTTGCTATTATAACACTGCCATTTTTGAAAATTACAGCTTGTAATTCTTAATTGACTTGTTCAAACAATGGATTGCTTGTGATTGTACAGACAGTGTACACGTGAGATTTCTTAAGCTTTTTTTTTTTTAGGTCAGAATTGGAAGCATTTTTTTTTTACCATCAATCCAAGAATGATCTGGAACCTGTGTCAGTATTAATAAAATCTGAGTGACGCAGAATGTTTCTCATATCCCTGTGGACTCCTCCATTCTCCATTCCACCTTTAGATTAACAGCGTTCTCTCTTTGTCTGTGTTGTTGACTGCCCCACTGGTTTGCATCATTAACCCTCTGTAGCTGTGGGGCTAATAACACAAACAGAGTGTCCATGGCTCAGATCTCCTGAATAGGGAGAGAGCGATAGGGTTATCACTCATGTCAAATTCCTGGCCAAAGTGGCCACTTTGTCTGGGGGAAAAAGATCTGGCTTTGTCATGGCTTGGAAGCCATTCATTCCACTTGAGTGAAAGGAGTTGAAGACAGTGGAACGAGCCCTCAAAATATCGCACTGCAGCAGTGTGGAAAAATAATCTAAATTTGAAGCAATCACATTTTTTCATTACATTTTAAAAAGCATGTGGTTGTCTTTGTGTTCAACAGGTGTATGGATTTGGGAACCCATTAGATACACTGACATTAATGCAAAATCCGCCACATGATTTCTCTTGTGATCAATTAGAAATTATTCTGCCTCAAACAAGTCCTGCAAATGTGGTTCCATGGAGATTTTCATCTGGCAGTTGATTCGAAAGTCAAGAGGGCCACTTAATCACTCCCAACACGGACTTAGTGAAAGACTCTGAACCAGCCATGACACGCACGAGTAATAAATACGTCAAGCCATCAATTAGGAAACTTAAAACGGTCCGTATATAACTTGGCAGCAAGTTTAAGGTTCAAGGTGCAGTTTGCCAGCATTGAGTGTGTATCAGCACAGATATAATAAGGTGTGATGATGGCTAAGGTCACACAAAAGATTATGTTTCTTCATCTTAGAATTAATGTACGTTTATTGGATGAACAACCTCAAAGTTAAAGGTCCTTAAATAGACCAGAAATATAATATGTAAGTGGTGCATTAGTTGCAAGTTGGATTTCCCCTGATCTCCTGGAAAATACTAAAGTGCTTTAAAAATATTAAAGTGCTGTGTGTTACATGTGAAAATATTTTCTCTCTCCTTGAATGATCACTGCACTTGGACTGAATGTTGAGAAATCAGAACCAAATTGTGGCTCCAGCCGTCTTTGCTCCTGTTGACAGTCCAGCTAAATGTCAAATCTGTCAACAGCTACCACTTTACCCCAAGCGACAAAAGAGGGTTCAGGTTGCTACTGTGGTTGTGTGTTTGCTAGAAACACGGAGAGGCTTGACACATGAGAGGCTGCTTCACATGAGAGGTTACAACTTTTGTATTGAATCTTGACATTTATTTAACCTGGTATGACGTTGTTGAGTGTGAAGCTCTTACTAATGTTTCTTTTTTGTCTAAAATTTCGGCTTTTTTCTTTCCAATTAATCTTAACTTATTTTAAATTCTGTAAATAAGCCCTGGTATTCACACGAAAGGTCAAGTCTCAGATAAATGTCTATCAGTAGTGGAAAAGCGTGATGGATTTTGCAGGAAGGTTTGAGTTTCATTATACTCAACTTAACCTATTAAGCCCTAGGGTGCTGGAAGGTGTGGCTCGCCTCAATTGGAATATCTAAAATGAGAAAAAACAATAGAGAGTTCAGTATTTGGTATTACGAAGTGGGTTATTCATTAGGTCTGTGAAGCCTGGGTTTTCCTGTACGACTATGAACATACAACACGCATCACCAGAATCATGTGAAAATGTGATGTTCCACAGGTTGTGGGAAAATACTAGAAATCACTTTCAAATACTCAAGTACAGCAGAGAATAAATCACTGCCGGATTATTGTAATGGTTTGACTGAATGATTTTTTTTTTTCTCTTTTAAGATGTGAGTGACGCACATAGAAGATTAAATTATTACTATCCGACTGATTGTGATGACAGAACAAAGAGGAGATTGTTTCTAATCCTGAAAAAAAACATTGTGTGAATTCTTCATTATTATTAATTAATTCAACTACAGTGTTAATCATCACTTTGTGGTTATTTAATGATAAACTTTGCCTTGTTAGAAATTCTGTTTTAGAACCAAAGTGACCTGTGAAAGCCTGGAACAAAAATTATTTTGATTAATTAGGTTTAATTTTATTGCTCTTTATTATTTATTGATTTTTTGTAAACTCCTTTTCAGTAATGATGATTCAGGTTTCCAGTGATCTGACTGGTCAGTAATTGGACCGTTGAAAGGTTTTGATCTGATACACCATAAAAAAATTAATACAACCCTAAAGCAAAAAGAAAAAAAAAATAGAAATATAGGACTGTACTTGATATACACCCTTCCCAAATAAAGGTGTGCTGCTCTCTGCCACTGAGGTGAATATGTGAAACAATTATAGAATTTTTGGTCACCGGGTCATTGGTCAACCAGGTGCCTTTCTGTGTGGAGTTTGCACGGTCTTCCTGTGCCTCTGTGGGTTTTCTCCGAGTACTTCAGCTTCCTCCCACTGTCCAAAAACATGCAGTTAGTTGGCGACCTTAAATTGTGCATGGGGGTGAATGGTTGTCTGTTTCTATATGTTAGCCCTGTGATAAACTGACTAGCTTGTGACCCATCTTATGCCCATAGGCTCCACAACTCCTGCGACCACTTGAGAGCAAAAGTGGTTAGGATAATGGATGGGTGGAAGTATGGTAGCCAGCCAAAGTTTTTTGAGAAATAAAGCAGATAAAAAGTGAAGTCAGAATGGAAAAAGTTTTCCACAGGCTTTTATATTGTGCTGACACAGGCTGGGTGTGGGCAGCAGATATTTTAATGGATTCTGTTGAGATACCTGAATGACGGCTGCTGTCAGACCCTGTTTGACTTATCATTGTTTGGTACTTACTGAGAAGATGGCCGATCAGACGCCCACTGAAAGACACTAAGGTATGGTGTCATCACTTCCCAGTTTTCAGCCATTACATCAGCCAGTCAACCTGGCTGTGACTCTGATGTAAGTCCTCTCACTTTCTCTATCTCATACTCATTATTATCTCTCAGCATCACACTCTGTCTCTATCATTTCGTTCACATTTGTTTTGCATTCAGACATCACCTGTCTCAAAAACATTTTAACCAGAAAATCTTGAGGTTGAATGAGTAAAAAATTTCAACCTCAAATTTCTTCTTCTGCAGACTTCAATTAGACTATTTATCAATAGGAGTGTCTGGCTGTAAGGTGAAAGATGGGAACTGCATTCGTTCGCGTTTTGATGTGGCTGTGCCTGGAGGAGAGCAGATAGAGATTGATGAGCTTATTAAATCTAAACAGACTCCCAGACAGACGGCGCATTAAACCTACAGTGTTTGGAGCCCTTCACAATGCATGTCAGTGGAGTAGCAGCCTATCAAAATCAAGCTTGTCCATCATAAAGATACTAAGGCCATTCAAAAAGAAGATTCCATTTGTTTTTCAGCTGCCAGCCTAAGTACTTCAAGAAAGATTTTAATGAACATATTTTTCAAAAGTTTTTCTATTGTCATGGCAATGCTATATCAGTGATGGTGAAACGTGCCCTAGTATTTCACTCGGTTAGAGAGAGAGACACTGAAGTTCATTTTGAAGTGTTGCAAATCAATAAAAGAGTTGAACGCTTTGGTCCTTGTGAAGTCCCTGACAGAGACTGAACCTGCGCTGTGTGCTCATGGTCTATAAAAAGATTGGTTTAAATAGGCCATATGCTTCATTTTCCTAATTATACATGTTTTAAGGTTATTTATAAATAATTTTTCTGCATTGTGTTGTTAAATTTTGTGGGTTTTTTTTGCTTTGACATAAGAGTTTAGGGACTGATTGATTGATTAATTGATTGTCTGCTAGTGTTTAGCGTCACGTACCGGTCGACTTATAAAATGACGACTCAAGAAACAACATTCTTTTCATCTACATCCAGATTCTTGCTCCTTTAAATAAATAAAAAAGGTTTAGCTGACATTTGCTGTGTAACTGGTTTGTACAGTGTGTGGTAGCATTATGTAGAATGGTATAGTCTGTGTTTCATTGTGTCAAGTGAAGGGAGAGGTGCAGCACCTTTCTGTTTGTTAAGCATTCCCCTGTGCTCTTCCATGGCGGCTAAACTGCTGACTGGCACTTTCCAGTACCAAGATGGAGAACATGTACAACATTTAGCTTCACACGCACACACGCACTTACTGTATACACACACATCTGGAGGGCTCAACATGGCTTTACATGGTGTGCTGGTCCGCTGCCAGCAGCTGCTGCCAACAACCCATCATCACACTTTTCACCTGGCAGTGTCTCGACAGTCCGTCCTTTTACAGCTCTCCTGTTATAATGCACCAGTACAGTGTGTGTCTCCATTTGTGTGAATGTTTGCACAGGTGTTAATGTATGTGTCTCTGATATGGTAATGTGTCAGAAAATAAAGTGCTGGCAAAGCGAGTTGTATGCTATGAGACCCAGAACATGAAAGGCTGTTTATGAGCACAGGGCCTTTTTCCAACCATATTATGTCTGTAATAGGCTTCCGTTATACCTGATTACATTTCTCACAGGAGCAGCTGCTAGTGAGTGTACTTCTCTTTATGCATTGTACTAGGATCCTTGGAATACAGAGAGAGGAAAAAATACAAAGACAAGTCAGCATGTTAAAATGCAAGTCATGGGTTGCAGACAGCATCTTTCCATGGAGAGTTTTTGCATTCTGAAATGATTAGTTCTTCAGTGATCAGTAGATGCATTAAATAGTTAATGGATTGAAACTTAAGTACTGTTAAGTTCTGTTATATTTATGTTGTTTAAATGTATTTGTCTTTTTAACAAATCGGATAAAACGAGCATTTCGATGATGCCACATATGGCTCTGCCACGTTGGGATGAGTGCTTTGCCTAACTTCAAGTCCAAATTTCCCAAATGCTGCCACACCCCATAAAAACAACCTTTGACTGAGTTAAAAAATGCGTTTTTCCCTAAAAGTCAGATCAGTGCTGGGATTACACTCTAGTCTCTTGAGATCCTGCAAATAAAAAGCATAGTTATGGATGAAGAAATAATATTTTGAAAACTAAATAATTAATCAGCTATTGGAATATAAAGTAATGGGAATAATCAACAGATTTTAGTTGCAGCCTTCTGGTTTCTGTCAATTCTTTTCCTCAATCGTTTCTTTTCTGGGATCAGTGGACAGAGAGAAGTCCTGCCAGTCCGTCCTAGTGTCTGTCACTCCTCACCATCCAAAACGCAGAGCTCTGGTTACTGCTGACATCAAAAACCTCCACTTCACACGCACACTCAGCTGCAGAGGCCTTCTTTGTCCAGGCATGTGTTCTGCCACGACTGGCCTCTTAACATACCAAATACACACAGACAGAATTTGATGTGCTGCAGCGAGAGGTCTGTTAAGTTGCACAAACTGTCAGTAACTGGTACAGTGACTTGCAAAAAAAAAAATCGTGTGGTTAGCTTCTATATGGTGTTTGGAGAATGAAATACAGTTCAGGGGCTCATAGGGCACTCACAAGATCATATGGAAGATACACAATTTATCAGCAAGTGTCGAATTGTTTTACTCAGCAGATATTCACTTTATTCTTATTAACCACTGACTTGACACTTATTGGATTAAGAAACGGGGAAAACACAGAAAATGCAACCATCCTGTTTCCCTTACAACATATTAATGAAACCATATTAGTAATATATAAATGTGTTTGTAGCCAGGGAAGATTAATAAGTGCTATCAGCATCACAGGGAGATGATTCATCTCTGCAGAAGGAAGTTTGAAAGTAAAAGTCAAGGTGATTCAAAGACTTCTGTTCTTGTCAGAGTGGGTGGCTTGTATAACTAATTTTAGAATCAAGCTTATTACCTTTGTGGGTGATTCATCTCAGGGAAACTAAATTTGTATTTCTAACCTATTCTGACATCAGCAGAAGCATAGAACAGTGGCTGATTCCCACACACTGTTTTTGAAACACAAAAGCATGCTTTTTGTTGGTAAAGGTCTGAGCTCTGTCTGTATACAGCAAATAATCACCTTTATTTCATTCTGGAAGCACAGTTTGACTTTAAGATTGGCTTTGAAGTCTCTGAGTTAAAAATTTTTTTCCCTCTGCTAGTTTTTTTTATTAAAGTTTCTTATCGGCCAACTGCTCGAGGCCAGTTTTGTGACAGCGTGCTGGATTTGTGTCCTCAGAGAATAGATCCCTGTGTAAGTCCTTTTTGCAGAGCAGACACACATTCATCACATGCCCTGGAGATCTGTGTATGTGCTTACAGAAATGGTGAATATGAGCAATGGAACGTATCAGGACCTATGCCTCCATATACACTGTGTTCATTTGTCCATAAACAACCAGACGCACTCCTGTGACTTACAAGTGAGGAAAACACAAATGCACACCAGAAGAAACTGGTTCAGTGTCTTGTCCAAGGACACTTTGACACGTAGATCAGCAACCCTGTCTCTTAAAAATTACGTTCACATACGACAAAACGGCGATCCTGATTACGTTTGACAGTTGACGTATATGACAAATTGCATATACGTTTATGTTGAACATATTAATGAAATGTCTGCAGGCAACATATTTTTTTCCACCAAAATATCCAATGTTTTCTTTCGGCTAACATATTTGACGTTGTGGTTCAGCATACAGACATGTTACTGTAGCGATATTAAAGTGTTGGGATCAGGCATAAGCAGTGGGTTAGGGTCAGGGAACGACAGTGGGCTGATTTTGTGATTAAAAATGTCACACAGTGACTTTCTGACCAGTCTGCTGCTACGCAACCCCACACACAGCAAGCTGTGGTGGCATGACCAGCATAACGTTTTTCTTCATCAAACCAGATGTGCCATACCCTTCACTCCCCATGTCCATCAGTGAGCCTTGATCTTCCATGAACCTGTCGTCAGACCATCTGTTGTTCTTCCTTGGATAACTTTTGGTACATACTGACCAGGAACCCTTCACAGACTTGCTGGTTTGAAGATGTTCTGACCAAGCCATCACATTTTGGTCCTTGTCATTCAAGTCAAGTCTTACAGTTTATTAACCATTTTTCCTGCTTCCAGTATATTAATTTGAAGAACTGAGTTTTCACTGGCTGCCCACACTTTCTCAGATGCATTTGAAACAAGACAATCAAGATATTTACTTCAGCTGGTTTTAATGTTTTGGCTGATGGGTATATAGTAGAATATAGTTTAGTAGAAAGTTGTGGAGTTTCACTCTTCCAGTCAAAATAACCTCAGCACTTGAGAACAAAATTTGTGTTTCTATTGGAATGAAAAGCTCAACTTATAAAAGGCAATCTCACATAAGAACATAAATCACTGTGGAATAATTTGCCCACAAAAAGCCCAAACCCATAACTCAAAATCTGTGCCACAGGTGATGTGTATTGTATAACATTGTATTATTTACATTGTGTTGCACTATTTTGTGGCTGCATTGATTTCGGGCAGCAGTAATGTGTCCACAGCAAATTTCTCCCCAAGGAACAACAAAGCAAATGTTCATTATTGAATCCCCAAAGAACTCCCAGGCACAGTGAATTGGAAAAAGAAAGCCGATTTATTAACACGGCTCACTGGCACATTCATTCAGCAAAAATGCCTTCATCGGGGAACCGTTGTCCCCATCCTGCGAGTTTTTTTCCCCCTCTTTCAGTGTCCTAATTTGTCCCACATGGATTATCATCCATTCCCTCATGGCTGCTATGACACTCTACAAAATGACAGATGTCGAGAGCTCAGTCCCAGATTTATCGTCTCTTTTCCTCCGTCTCTCTCTGACAAACACACACTACTTGTGCCGATAAGTGTGCATTTCTACGGACATGTGATTAGTTGTGTGGGTTGTATTTGGATTTAAAGGCAGTAGGTGGTAACACAAAATGATGCATTGCCAGTGAAGCAAGATCATTAATTACAGTCATTATATCTATCCCACCAAAAACACACATTTACACACAAATGCACACCTACAGTCATTGTTTGACTGCCCCCTACGTAACAGTCTAATCTCATAGTACAGTAAAATAAATTGACACCCTGGAACATACACTTGGTGTGTATATTCTCATATAACAATAATGAGGTAAATCTGTGCATGAATTATCTGTGTTTGTGAATACTGAGTACTACAGTTTCAAGGCACAACATGCAACAAATAGATTCACACTCATGCATCACTGCTGAGTAATAGGTGGTGGCTTTGGTGGTTTTCCTCTGACAAATGTCTTTCTTCGTTGAACTCAAAACCATTCTCTTTCTCACACATGCACAGGTGTTTCCTTGAGGAAAAAAGACTAATTTGCAGTTACAGTATTCAACATATTCGTATTTTATTTGACCATATATTTTGTCCTGTTTGCTAAACCTGATTCTTCTCAGCTCATCTTTCTCACAGATCTTGAGCAAATCACCACCTAACTGTGAGCCTGGAGCCAGATTTAGTACAGGCTGCTGCACACCGGCTGGATAGCATCGGCCTCATGTAAACAAAACACAACAAAGCAGGCAGATAGGTACCAGGCAACAAACAACATGCATTTGTTTGAACCGGAGAGACTTACATTGTGCAGAGATTTCAGATAATCTAATCATATGTATGTCCCTTCTACTTTTCTTGCACTAGACCAAAATCATCAGATGTCAGATTCTCTGCCATTTTCTCTATATCAGGGATTTATTATTTCTTACTACAAGACATTGGGTGGGGATGTACAGACTGTGCAGTGATGTAAGGGAAAGATCAGGAACAGAGGTGGAGGCGCTGGGTCTGACACACAGCCTTGCTGTCTCCATTCTCTTTATGTCTATCTGCCTGGTTGCTATGTCTTTTTCTCTCTGTCTATGTCTGGCTCATCTGTCTCTCTTTCACATTTGCTTTTGCTTACACATACCACAGGTGCCTTTTTTTGTGGAGACTGACACCAATGAAAAGCAATGATTAAGTTAGTTTTTATACAATATCTGTTCTATTTTGAGTCTGTTTTAAATGTCTTGCAAGTTAACTAATTTTGTTTGAGGTTCTTTGAAATGCCTCACCGATTTTTCAGTGATAAATTCAATAACTCAAAGTGGAAACAAACACGATCACACAATCACACCAAAGATCACATATAGTGTCTACAGCTGCGGGTTGGCTTTTAGAGCATATTCTCTTCACAGTAATAAGAAAAATGTGGAAAATAAAAAATGCTTTTAACGTTGATCCAATGCTACAACATGCATTTTAAAAACTACTAGGATCCTAATTCAGAGTGCTGATCTCTCTGGACCCTTCTGAAAGTTAAACAGGACTTGTTAACAATGTCAGTCCTATTTTTGACAGTCATCCATCCACAAACTATAACGCTCTCATTCTCTGAAAGGAAAGTAGCCCCATTTGTCAGCACTGTCACCGATGTGTTTTCTCATTTGTCTGTCAGTGATTCGACTCAGTGAGTTAACAGCAACCTAATTCCCGCTATTCGTCGTTCATTCTCACTCGGGTGTCTGAGACCCGCTGTAGTGATTTAGTGCTCAGGAACTCAAGTACTCCAAGTGGAAACTCGCAGAGGGAAGGAAGGGCTTTCCCTCTTCATATGGTGATTGATAAATGATAGTCAGGAGGCCTCCTGCCCCACACTGTAATAAGTGGTTACATAGTGAGGAGAAGCCTGCGACTAAATCCTTCCACTGCTCTGTCTCTCAGTTTGCTGTCTCACTGTCTTTTTTTTTGTTTATTTCTGTTTCCCTGTAACAGCGTAGCCACTGTCTACGAACACACTCCTAATCTGTGTTGACTGAAGCTTTTCTGTTTAAATTCGGGTCAACTTTTTCTGGCCAACACATTAGTTTGATGGATTGTTAGAAAATAGTGGTGACCACACTCTACAATTTCAGGCCAATTTAGGCCACCTTAAATTTACATCAATTTCCAGTTGGACAGAGACTGAAGTCATTTTTACACTAAAGAAACAGCTTGCTGCGGTAGAACATTTGTAAGTTTTGGAAGGCACATCCCCAACTGGGTATTTGACAGGTTTACAACTATTACAGTTTTCTCAAGCACACTTTACAAAGTTGCTTACAGTTTTTGTGCATATAAAATATATTTATTTATTTACTTAGTTAGTTTTTTGTTTTAACAACAGTTACGAATGCAACAATTCGGCGGCATTTGAGTCGCATTGCAGTTGTATGTAGTATGTTGTATTTATTACATTGTAGGTTGTAAAATGAAAACGGCTTGATTGAGAGAATATTTTCACCCCTTCAACATAAAGTTTCTTACTCAGCAACTCGCATTAAATTCAGATGATGATCCACTCATTGCTTGTAGTTTCAGGTGTGGGAATGTGAATTCCTGCCTCTTTCACATGTTTGGTGATGATTTTTTTGCATTTTTATTGTATTTAATTTATTCTTTAATATTCTGTGTAAATTATGGCTGCATCATTACAGTATGTACATGCAGCCACAGTATGGTTAAGGTTAGACAATTAGAACAGTGACACGTTGTGGGGATGGTTTAAAAGGCCTGAGCACATAATTGTTTATTGTTTGTTGGTGTATTTTTTTATTATTTTTTTTCCACATGAGACTCCCCTCTCTATATTGGCTTTGATTATTGGAAGGAACACGTACACGATAGAACCATCCAATATGAAGAGAATACCTAGAGACTCTGTGCTGTGTTTATATCATCTTTTTTTTTTTTTTCTTCTAGTCTTAGTTATAGTACTGTTGTTCTGACAGATGGTTAAAATCCCAGCTGGTACACGTGGGAGTGGATTCAAAGTCTTCTAATTGCTCAATATTTTTAGTGTAGGTGAGCAGGTGGGTAATTATGCTCTAACCTTTCCAGGGTCATGCTAAGCTAATTGAAATATTACTTGAAGTTTAGTTTTCTCCGTTCTTTGCTAAACACTGTTTAAAGAAAGTTGCTGAACTTCTTGACATGACTTGCTCAGTCCAGTTGAACATAGGGGTCATAGAGTAGCTCATATTGACCAAATAAGTGATATAATCATGTTTAATTCAATAGGATGTTCTTAAATTGGTTCTAGTTATCAGTTTGAGTTCTCTGCTGCCCAATTTATACCATTCTTCATCCGTAGCTGATCTAGATCTTGAGCCACAACTGCTGCAGCGTGATAAGACCTGATGACTCATGCACCCGTTTTTAATTCCACTTCATGTTTCACAAAGAAATGCAACACTCTACGATGTAGATATCACCCAGCAAATGCCACAAGTGTGTCCGATCAAATCTGCACTTGTCCTCCTTGCTGTCAACAAGCACACTTGGCATCATTTGCTGTGATTGAGCTCATGAGAGGCTATAACGGAGGAGTGCCACAAACTGTGTTCAAAGGAACATACCTCCATCTTGGATATCAAACATTTGGCAGGGCACCCAGTGAGAGTAACCCGATGAGCAATCGTCAGTACAGGGATAAAAGCTGACCCTGCGGGTAACCTTGCTAATCTCTAAAAAAAAAGCTGGTTATCTTGAGATCCTTTACTGGACAGATTTAGGCTCATTTATTATTTTAAGATCTATTGAATTAGTATGATTTTTTTGTTAGAAAATGTAAACTATGATAATGCTATTTGCCTTTCTTATTCCATTTTTTAAAAATATGTTATATATAACAGATACATCTCTGTCCTGCCAAGAAACCTTTCATGTTAAATAACAGAGGCTGTTTCTTTAAAGATAAAGTAGAACATAATAGACTTTTTCTAATAAAGACAATGTTAAACAGGGTTAACAGGGTCTAGTTGTCCAGTTTTAGTGATGTCAGATGACCAATTATAAATTACAGCAATGTGTAGTCCTGTGATCGCATTCTGTAACAAATGAAGAAGGGCGAGATGTAGTCCTGTGAAGAGTGCTAAAATCACAATGCAACACCTTACATTAAGTGAAGTCAAAACAGGATACTGATATGTTATTTTTTTTGGGAGAGGTACAATTTAGAAAACTTGTATTACTGCCCTATAGGACTTAGCCGCTGAGTTAATGTTTGACAATTCAGTTATTTATTGATTTTTATTTATTACTACATACATTTTGCTCAAAAAAGGTACAGTGCATGGGGAAAGCAGAAGCAGCCAGCAAAATGAATATTGCTGTATGCTTTCAGAATCTGAACATATTTGTGACAACTACACTGTCAACAAGTGTTTTGTGCTGCTGTGCTGCGGGGAGCATGCTGTATTAAACACCTCAGTCTGAGACACAGGTCTTGCATGTGTACTCACACAGCTTTGGGCACATGCTTTTCTCCTTTAGCCTCCCTGTGACTGTTTCCACCGTTGCCCTCCAGCTAATGTTTTGTCATCTGAAGCTGTGATATTATGTGAATTAGCCCGTAGCGGAGATTGCCTTGTGGTAGTGATTCATCACCTGTTTGGCAGAGGTGATTGCATGAGTGACTGAGCGGTCGGTTACTGCTATGACGTGCAGAGCGAGCATCTGGTGTAGGGGGTTAATTGAGGGCGATTAAGGTGATTAATGGCTTTGTTTGAAGTGAAAACACAAGACAGACTAGCTTGTGTTACAGAGCAAATATTTTTGGGAAAAAATCCATCAGTGGCAAGAGTGCAGAATGGCTGAAGAAGGTAGCAGTCAGGTGGCAATGTGAAAGACATACATAGTGTGCATTTGTGTGAATGTTTTGTGTGTGTTGGGCTGAAGAGCTGGCTGTGTGCATAAGGAAACAGACACGTAGACTTATGTGTGATCACTGAAGGGAAAAGAGTAATATTGACATGGTACTGGGTAAAAAGAGTTTCTGTTTCCACACTGCTCCATTTATATTATTGTCTACAAGAGACACTTTCTGTGTGTGTGTGTGTGTGTGTGTGTGTGTGTGTGTGTGTGTGCGCGAGCGAAAGAGACAACCAGAGTCACTCTCACATATCCATGCTCAGTGCAAACATGCTCAAACACACTACACGTGAACCGCGGTTGTGGAAATCCATGATTTCTCACCACAGATGCACCCACCACGCCGAAAAGCTTGTTGCTCTGTAACAGGAAGGAATTCCACTCAAGTGGATTGAGAAAAGGCTGCATTTTTTCCCAGGCATCAAGGTTTTGAAAAGACGGAGGTCCAGTACAGACAACAGCTCTTTAGTTTCTTTGTTACTTGCTGATTTGATGCTCTGATAAAGATTTCAAATTAGTTTTGTGACATTTTAAACCATAATTTCCGCTGTTTGATGCTATACAGAATTTTAAAAGATTTGTTTGCTTTTTCCTCATCATAATTTATCAAATCATGTAGTTATGTACTCAAAAATCCAAATTTTAATGTAAATTAAACACCCTTATAGAGTGAAGACACATTAAACAATTAGTAACAACAGTAAAATCCCTAAAGATAAAGTCAGATCATCTGACACAGGTTAACAGTCCTAGGTTCTGCACAACCTCAGCCACTGATGACCAAACGTCCTCACACTCAAGACACTAGAGTCGAAAAAACAAAGTCCTTAGCTCTTCTTGCTATACCACTGTAAAGCTTGTTCAACTTAGAAAATAAAGTTTGCAAGACAAGACTTCGTAGAGTAATTTTCTTATATTCTCTGTGTCTGCGGACTGAATTCATCAATGACCTTTATTATGGTTAAAAGTATTATTATTATTATTAGAGTGTCATATATTAATAATAAAAAAATCTTAAATGTTTATGTCTAAACAATGCATGCTGGGAAGTCAGCTAGCTTTGTTTAAACATTATATAATGAGTGTAGTCAACTCCCAGCCGTTCGTTCATTCAGTCAGATCACCTCATGTTTCCTGTAAGCTGTAAATTTATTTTTATTTTAATTAAAATTATTTATTTCATTAAAATTTAAGTTAAATCAACTTGAAATTAGTAAATCTTACATATTTCACACATTAAGTTAAAAATAAAAGCTTAATAATTCTACTAAATTCCTGTAGAATGTTTTACAGGTTATTCAGTCTGTTTAAAGACAGAAAGGCGGCGCAAAAATGTTAAATATTTTACTGAAAGGCGTAGTAATTATATGCAACTACATATTCCAGTTTGTAGCAAACCTTGAGTTAAAAATTAGAAGCCAAAGAGAAACCAAAATACAATCACTAAGACATGATGAGGATTATTAGTTTTCTTTGAAAAGCTGCTTTTTAGCACCAAAGAACAACTTTCACAAACTGAGTAGTAGTATAATGGATTTATTACTAGAACATCATACAGGATCAAAACATAGTTCTCATTCTTTTTATTAATGTTGCTCTATATGAAATATATCTTGCGGGCCAGTGTGCAGTTATTCTAAATAGTACTTACAGCATTAAGTATCATTTTTAAATCTTTGTCATGAGTCCTACATGAGATGAAAAAGGGCGATTTATTAGGTATTAATCTTGCTGAACATTTTCTATTTGTGTTAATGTGGGACACCCGGTTCTTGCTCCTCCTTTTAATTCCTAATTACACATCAGGCTGAGATTTGGAGATTTATGGGAATGCTTCGTCATTTTTTTTTTTTTTTTTTTTTACGTTTTCATCCCGCTCCTCAGCTGTTTACTTCTTCGAATAGCTTCGCCTTACGCTGAACCCTGTTTGGAAGAGTTGTATACAAAGCATCATTAAACTTGGGCAGGTGATTCATAGCATCATGTGGTTTGAAAGTGGGCAGTCCACTGAAGCAAAGAAGGATACAAAGCGGATAGCCTTACAGCATAGATGAGTGCAGTCGTGCAGTGAAGAGAATAAGTCACCCCCTCTTTCTATATGTTAGATATACAGTACATGGGCAAACTGAAAGCCCAGCTCTAGTACTACTCTTGTACTACTTGAATAAGAGCAGTCAACCACAGCATAGAGCTCTACATCACTTAGCTTATGTCCGACTTAACTACAGGGATTGTAGTTGGGTCAGCAGTTCACATGTAGCACTAAAACACATTAGTGAAGCGTCAGAAAATCTTCTATTATTTAACCATATTCTAGCATGTACTCAGTGTTCTGCTCATATCAGTTAATGCTGCATTAGTTGTGTGTTTCAGTGTTTTAGTCAAAGCAGTAAATGTTTTCCCCTGAGAGATTTCTCAGAGAATTTGTAAAACTAGCCATATTTGGCCCAGAGGCAGCGAGGATGACAGGATCGGGATCTGTTGAGGTTATCTGAAGAAAGCAGGACACGTCTGATTTCGGTGGAGTGTTTCATTTCCAAACTGAAAACCCTTATAGCCATGAATTAGGGAGTTGAGCAAGAAGAGAGACACAGTGACAGGGTTTGAGTCATCCCCCATTAATTCTAGCTCAAGTCAAAACACCAACCGAAATAGACGATTTGTTCCCTTTAAATGGCTTTAACATACGCTCTGTTGAAAGTTGAGACGTAAAACAACATCTTTTACTGACACAGTTTATAACGTAAAGGCTATTACACTTAATTGTATGTCATCCTCTCTTCCCCTCTGTGTTTTTAGTCCATTCGTTTTGGCAGTGGTGCAGCAGAGGGTTCGTCTATGAGCATAATCCCTCTCGACTAAAATGGAAAGTAAAATGTTTAAAAATCATGTTGTTGATGTTGGCAGGTCGTGTCGCAGTTACTGGTTATAGCGAGCTACAGGCTTCCTGCTATCACAGCATCTCGAAGTGCCCACACGTTTCCTTGAATACTTGCAACTCTCTCCTCCCATTGCTCAGTCTGTGCCAGCTGTTATTCTTAAAGGTCTGTGAACCTGACATCAAAACATGGTTTTATGTGTCACTAAACTCAACTGTCCTCTCCTTTAGCCCTCAGAGATAATTAATCACTTGTAAGAGGGTGCCAATATGTTAGCATACGGTGAGGTGTACAGATCAAGACACGAATAACATCGGGGGGGGATCGGATTACCACGAGTCAGAATGTGGTTGAAAGGATTGTTTGAGTTTGGGTTTGCTGAATTTTCTATAGAATAAAATCCGACCCAAGCTGGGTAAATACTGCTTTAATGGTCAGGCAGCCCGGGCTGTTTTTGCATTAATGTTATTGCTGCCACCCTTGGTCTATAAAGTTCCTGAACTTGCCCAGCATGTGCTGGTTTTAGCTTATAACGGTGAGAGCTCTGTGAAGGCAAAAGCTTTTTAATGTCTCCAAGGAAAGTGCTGACATTTATAACCTTTATTACAATGTATTTATATGCTAAATCTGTACTGTTCCCCTGTCTCTATTTGTTTCCACATTTGCAAAAGTGCCTTATTCTCTGCATTGGGAGAAGCGAAGGGAGGAGTGCTGATGAGGGAGAAGCGTTCAGAAAGCATGCTGATGAGAAGGAACAAGTAAAAAACAAAATACAACAAGCTTTTAACAGATGGCAACCTGACAGGACACTACAAGATCAACACCCACCCACATACACAACAGATTTTGATGTACTGTAGATTTATGACACAATCAGGCTTTTGTTTTGACTTCATAAAGACAGAGATATCCCAATTTTTCAAAGTAATACAGCTAAAGGATGCATTATTTTAACTTTCAGTTTGATGTAACTGCAGGATTTCAAGGGTTGTAAGCTGTTGTATCAACATCTCTTTAATGCTGTAATGTTTTCTGGAGGGACTAGAGAGAGAGAGGCGAGGGATAATGCGGTCTTGTGGTCTACTTTGGTTTCTAATATTGCAGAGGCAGTTCTTCGGCAGCCAAGCAGCACCATGTGATGGTAACTGGATCGCCACACAGCTGCAGCCATGGGCTCCCTCGGTCGTCCCCAAGGCTGCTGGAATAGCGTCGGGGCACACATGCAAACACACAGGTTGACACACCAGTGCATGGAAAAACCCAAATAGTACAGGATGGGGGTAAGTGGGGAGGTGCAGGAGAGAACTCTACCCTGCCTGTTTCAAAGATGTTTTTAAAGCTGTGAAATTTCTCGTCCGACCACGGCAAGTTCAGTTGCACACAGGGCTGTCTTTTACTGCAAGAGTTGCTGTGTTTGTTCTTCTGTTAAATGAAGGGTGGCGGTGGTCAGACTGGAAACCAACTACAGTCAATTAGGAATGTCTCTGTCAGAGGGCAGACCAGACGCTTGTTCTCTATTAAAGCCTTGTTATTTTTAGCTCTGATGGCCATTGATGCAACGTGAATTTGTGGAACAGCTTGGACAGACAAACTGTGTCACCTCAAAATAGCTGCATATGTTTTAAAGAGAACAGGTCAAACCTCATACTATAAATGTGTCTGGTGCTGAAAAATATAACCCCATCAGCCAAAATCAGCACAACATTATTCTTAGGTGATTTTCCTCTTTATGCAAATAAGACAATGAGTTTGAAATTGTGTTTATTGTGCTTTTGTCTTTTGCCTTCTGTTATTTAATTTGTGAAATCATCATCTTGCTCCAGGAGCACAGGCTGGCTGACCTGCACAAAATCTATCTGAACCGTGCAGACAGATTTATCTAAGTTGTCTGTGATATGATCTATTGATTGTGTCTTGTTTACCTGTGTGCCTGTCCATCCATTCCTCATATGAGGTGTTTCAGGTATTAAGCACAGCTGGCCTGGCACTTGCACTGACCATATATCTTCACTCTGTGTTCGAGACTTTAAGAACATACGCTGATTTGATCACTGCAGGTTAAAATTTATGACCCAAAAATGTCTCAGGTACTACTGTCAGATTTGAACAAAACTTGATGAATGATTCCTGGCACAGTTTTCTAGTGACTAAATAAATTACATCACTTGCTGTAGGGGGTCAGTATGATTAAAGGTTGGCATTTCAAGAAAAGGTGAAGCCCTATCTTATAACTGTGTGGCTCCAAGAAGTCCCTTAGTCATGCCTGAACAGCAATTTGCTTATATTTTCTACTCCTATGTATTTATCCCTTATTTTATTTTGAGAGTTCTTTGTGTGGCGTTGAAGTGATTGTGGGCCAACTGAAGCAATGCCGCACTGAAGATGCTTTTATTAACTGGCCCGTGTCCTCAAATCAAAACAAGATTGCTGTACCCATGTCTCTCTCACACACACAGCTGTAGTGTAATCCTACACCAGTATCTCTAAGTCAGACATGGCTATCAGATACCAGAGAGCAGGTTGGGCTGTTGCAGGGCAGGGTGGGGTAGAAGAGAATTTGAAGTACGTGGCAGCTTGGCAGACAGATCAAACACTCTGGCCTGAACCCTGATATGCAATGTTGCAGCTACTGAAATAAATAGAGGAAATACTGCCTGGAGTGTAATGATAACATCCATCAGTACACCAAAGATAGCAGTCTTTTAAAGGAAATCCAAACAAATAGAACCATGTGTCAAGTATTTGTCCTTCAGGGGAAGTGAATTTACTTTTCTTTTTTTATAAAAAAAAAAAAGCTGTTAAAGAGAATCTTATGATGAATGGAAATTACAGTTTTTTTTATTTTTTTGCTGAATTAAAAAAGACTGGAAACTAAATACTAACAGGTGTAAATGTGGAAAAATAGCTACTGTTCATTGCAGAAATATATTTGTAGCAGATTATTTGCATCCTAGATAACACAGAACAGCATAGAAGCTCACTGGAAGTCAATGACACACAATGGCAGTTTGTTTTATATACTCAAGGGCCTGAGCAATCGATCAAACTAACAAATTATAGCAGCTCACCTGCAGTTTATCAGGCACCACTACAGCTTCTTAAGCCTGAGATCTTGGATTGTAATGGACACCACGCAGAACACGCTGAATGTCATCATAGTTTGACAAACCCAAACCATCTTTCCACATGTTAAATTTAAATTTAACATTACCACCGTCTGGTAAAAATCTAACTTATCCTAACAGTTGTAAGTAAGAATGCAAAATGAAACCGCTAGATCAATTCATCCTCAGTTCCACTACACCCATGTTTAGCAGATACTAGATACTGCAATTAAGATATAATTGGGACAGGCATGGTGCTTGTGTCTTTTCAGAAGCAGGGTCCTAAACAATCTGGAGAGCTCTTTTCTCTGTCCAACCATCCCACAACAACACTATTAAATTCAGAGAGCAGCTCTCTTAAAAGTGACAAGGGAAATGACCTTGCCACACCAAGACATATGCTTTTAGTCCACTCTCATTCTGTAATGAGCAGAGCTGGCAGGACAATCAAAGCCTTTCCACCGAACCCTGATACTAAATGTTGCTGATGATCTGTCCAAGGGGGCAGCGAACTGATCATACCAAACAAGTGAAGAGGTCTGGCTGTTCTATTCAAGTCTTGAAGTGAGGTTGAAGTCCAGTTAAAAACTCCCTTAAATGAGTATTTACCCTCTCTGCACGTCTGCCTTTCCACACAGCTAGTGTAAACACTGCAAGGTGGTAAAGGAAATGAAGGCAACAGGAAAACAGAGGTTTTTGTGATAGTTCTGTACTGTTCAACTGCTGTATGGTGGCCAGAAAACAGGGCTGTGGTGGCATGTGTAAAGACTGCAATCCTTATCCGTTATTGATGAAAGGTGCAAATGGGAAAAAGTAAATCGCCTAGTTTGAAATAACAGGGTGGAGGTGAACAAAAAGAGTGTTGAAGGATCTGGAGCACTTGTTGGGCTCGCTCTCTGTCAAGTCTCCCCCACCCACTGTCTCTCTCCGGCTCTTTTCTTATCCCATCTTTCCTGTCACTACCGGGGGAAACGCCAAAGCAAAACGTTTCTACACTGAACATGGTGAAATCAATCCGGCTGAAATGGAAATGAGGCACAAGCAGAGACTGAGCAGCAGGAGCACCAGAGGTGGGCGACCAGAGACGGAGGGTGGGGAGGGAGAAGGGTCGAAGCTGTTACACACCCAAAAACACGTTTCAACATGTTGAAACTGCTTTGTCAGCATGCTGACCTGACGCGTTCTCTCCCCTGGCCAACAAAGGAAAATGTCAAATTGGCAATCAAATCTTTCCAAAGCGCAGAACAATAAAGCTAATCTGTCCCTAGCACAATCGTAACCAAAACGGTGGAACATGAGTGACATTTCAGAGCCAGGTTTCTAGCTATTAAGCCCCCGCAACTCGTCTAAGGACACTCCAGAATGAAGAATGGGGGAACTGGATAAATGAGCTTTTCTCCAAGCTTTGCCTGAGGGTAAATTGATTTATATCCTCTGTGTTATTCTTCACAGAAGTCATTATCACCCCTTTGTGATTGATGCTTATCTTTTTATCATCATAGTGAAGATGGCAATTTGCACTCAGCAAGAAAGAGGTTTTAATATTGTAATATTGGTGCAGATAGTGTACAATGAAACACAATGGCACATATTCACTTTGTTCAGGCTCACAACCTTATCTTCCTTTGTGCCACACTCCCCTTTCTGTCTGTCTGCAAAGACACGAGAGGAAAGACATTCTGATATGCTGGTAGATACCCGCAAACAAAGACACGGAGCAGTGCTATCACCCCCGTGTTGACGCCACAACGTCCAGAACTCTTAAAAATATCTGACCTTCATCTCTGTGAGATTACAGTGCAGAAAAAAAAAAAAGAAAGAGTAGAAAGTGGATATAGATCTGATGCATGTTCAAACAAACTTGGATGGCGTCAGGCTCAACATACAATAAAGAACAATGTCACCTAGGCAACGCTGGCAGCCTTTCGTTCACCCTTTGGTGAATCTTTCCCATTTTCCTTGCATGATGAAACAATGCTGTATGAAATATGAAACAGTATGATAAGTAGGCTTTAGGTTATGCAATCGTAATGATAGACTACACTCTGACAAAGCGTCTGACATTTGGAGAACAATAGAGCTCATGAAATACCAATAAATAATAAATATATATTTCTCTCTTGGAAAAAAGGCCACCAGCAAATGTAGAAATATCAGAAGATGATTTTGGTGTCAACCCGTACTCTACTATTACTGAAATATTTTTGGAAACTCTTGCTCTCTACTTCTCTTCATCTGACTTCGTCTCTTTGTCGAACCACCTGCTTGACCTCATGTTCCCCTTTTTACTGTTCGTGTTCTTATTAGTTTTAAAGCAGCACCCAACTCCAATGCCCCAGAGCAGCCCAGAGATCAGCCAGCCATCTTAGACTTTGATTTAAAAATCAAAGCATAAAAGAAGAAACGGGCACAAGTTCAAACAGTATTTGACTTTATGAACAACTTGTTTTATGGATGTATTGTATATTGTTTCAGCAGGAAAAGGGAATAAAATATAAGCGATGTGAGAGGGTCAGCGCAGAGTGGCTCGGTATATTTTCACCACAATGCTGAAAGAGGAGTAGAAAAAGAGACTACATTTATATTATAGTAGATTTGTACAAAATATGCTCGGTGCAGGCAAGTAAATAAAAATATAGTTTTCACAAGTACATGTATTTATTTCGCTACTATATGTCAACGATATCTAAAATATAATAAAAATGCATTTTTATGAAAAAAAGATAAAAATATAACCCGTAATTCTTAAATATTTGATCTATTGCCATTTGAAAGCGATCAGCCATTGTCAAGGAACGTGTTTAAAAATCTGCAATACAGCTAGCCATTTTTATTTTTATACCCTCAACAACAATCCTTAGTCTGCACATAAACAAAGTGCACTACGCTGCTTTGCGTTGGCCTGTCAGGCCCTCAGCAGAGCCTCTACAGAGAAAGGTAATGGCCTAACAGCTGGAGTCCTGACTGAACTGCCACGAGGGCTCTTGACAGTGTCCGCATGAGCACCTGCACAGGCGGCAGGAGTGTCTGCGCTCCAGCCCTTAGCTGTCAAAGGTTTGGGATCAAAAGTCTTGCTGGGTACACTGATGTCTGCTCCGCCCTGGATACGCTGATCTGGTTCAAAAATAGAGTGTGTGACAGTTGAAGAGTCACTTGAGTTCATTATTTCTGTTGCTTTTGAAGGGGGTTTGACAGGGTCTAGGCTGAACAGGGTGCTGCTGTGATGTTTGAGTCTCTGTTGTGATGGCGATCGGCCTTTCTTCTCACACCTTTTCCACCCATTTGGCATCTCCTTGTCATCCCTGGTTTGCTCTGAGCTTTGCAATAACAAGACGTCATTGTAGTCTCCTCCTGTGTGAGACCTGCTCTTTAGGTGGAAAAACTGATAGAAATGGAAGTCACACTCATACAGAGGTACATAGCTGGATGTCCCTGCAGTGTGGGGGTCCTTGCTGAGAGGGCAGCAGTGGAGGCTGGGGGAAATAGACAAGGGTGCAGGGTGAAGCACAGGGACAAGGCCGGTGGAGGAGAAGGTAAGGTCGCTCTGCAGTTCCCTCTGTCTCAGCTCATGTTCGAGCATCACGTTCTCCAGCTCCTTGTCTGCAAAGGCTCGCCTCTTCCTCATCCGAGCACTGATGGAGGGACACGTGAAGTGTGTTTGGTCACGTTGTCCCTGTTTAGGCCAGCAGGAGGTGTCTTCCTCCACCGGCACCTCCGGTTTGAGACCTGCACATGGGAGCAAAGCCACATCCTGCTGTCATGTATTGGTTCATTTAACGTATCTATGAATTATAAAGTTGTTCCAACCAATTAATTGTTGGGTTTATGTTTGAGCACTTTGTTGTTATTTTAATTATGCAGTTGGTTGACTGTGTCAATTTTGCTTTACTGAGAGCTTGGAGAGGCTGAGAGGGCTATAAAGAAGACACAGGCTTCGGCAGGCTTTGACTGCAAGCCAGCAGGTATTAATACGCAGTATGTATTACAGTAATGGCCTGTTGTTGTGAAATAGTGGAGCCACAATGATCAGGTTTGTTTAGATAAATTAAGTGTCTGTAAAACCGGGTTATGACATCCAAGAAGAAGCACAGGCAGCCAAAGAAAGCCCAGTAAATGCAGGAGCAGTTATAGTACTGTGTATATATACACACATACATATAATGTATATGTATTTGTTTATTATTTGACGTGTCAGTGGGACTAAGTTGGTCAACAGTTTGTTTTAGGTTTAGGACTAGTTTTAGGATCAGATAAAATGAAGGATATTAATGTCTATACAAAGTTCCACAAAACATTACACTGATTTCTGTAGTCTCCTTTACCCATGTGTAAATCAGTTTCTTTACAAATGTCTGAAAAACATGTTTTATGTCATGTAAATACAGTTTCATAAGTAAAAAAAAATATCTGTGTACAACGAATCACTTTGTCAAGTATGCATGAAACAATACAGCAATACACTGACATTAAGAGTTTCATCTGTTCTACCGTCTGGAAGAAAAAAAGGTTTGTTAATGAGAGAATGAGATGTTAATTAAACTTTACCCTGCAGGATGCTCTTAGCCAGGATGCTCGGCTCGGCTGCTCTGCTGTAACGCTGATATGCTGTCCTTCGCAACGGAGCTGCACACCTGACGCCCCTTTTACCCTGAGAGAAACATGGGAACAGCAATTAGACATTTGGACATAATTGAATTACATGCGACTATCCCTCAAAGGTAATTAAAGGGCATTAATAAATTGTGTAACAGAAAAGGTCTTTGTGATTGTAAAAAACTGTTTGACAATTTAGTGACAGCAATGGAATAAAAGGATAAATACCCTATTCTGCAGTACATTTACCATTTTAGTTTTTAAATTCTAATGACACATATTTCACTCATTGTAATTATTTACATAACACAATCTAAAATATGTCTTGGCTGTAGTGTATAACTAAAAATGATATTTTCCCTTCAGTTTTGAAAGCAGATTGTGCGTTTTAATTTTTTTTTCTTTCCCCTGGTTGACTAATAACTAGTAATAAGTAATTTCGGTTGGAGACCATCCTCTGAGAGACGTATAATTTACTGATATTTTTATATATAAATGTTTAAATTAATGTAGATGTGTGTGTAATGACAACTTATCATGATACATTTGACATAAATTGCTTTGTTCAATAACCAAAGAAATACATTTGGAAATAATCTATGCTATATCCTGTTAATAAAATAATCTACTTTATATAATCAGTCATTTCACACAGCTATGAGAAATTATCTCATAAATTGAACGATATATTCTGACTTTAAGAGCATAATCATGTATAAGTCACTTTTACTTTACAGGCCACTCTGTTGTACCCTGTAATCCAATTTTGACAAGCCACTTTCTGAAGTTTTTGTTTTGTCTCCCAGTAATCAGAAACTAAATGTGGAAGTTTACCCATCATTTTCTGTTCACCATCATTTCTCTGTCACTGCTCCTGCCCTTTCGCACTCCTCACCTCTGCAGCTTGCTGCCGCCTCAGCGCGACCTGCGCAGCCATGACGCGCTGTCGTTCCACCACCAGCAGGCAGCAGGCGCAGCGGCAGAAGCGTTTGTGGCCTTTTAAACACGAAACGACGCCGTGGTTCCGACAGCGGGCGCATTTGGGGCTCCGGGACATCTTGCGTTGTTTCTGCTGCTGGCGCTCTGGAGACGGGGCCTCTTTATCTTGTCCTCCGTCCCGGCGGCAGCCGGGCTCCTGCGTGCATCCGTCAGGACTTGTCACATCAACTGCTTCTTCAGATTTTAGTACATCAACTTTTGCTGTGGTGTGTAACTGCAGGCCTCCTTCCAGCTGAGAGGACATCTATGACTAACTGCACCGGAACCCGCTTTTAATCCACTATGTTGCTCTTAACGCTTAGACGTTTACGCAAAAGACAAACGTGGATTTTAACTTAATATATAACAAATCAAACGTTGTTACTTATCAGAAGTTGGCTGTTACCTATTAAAGCAGAACTTCTGTAACAGTTAACTTTCTCCAGTGGTGTTATTTTACGCACTTACTTTAATCACAGAACAATGCCAACATGCAGATTCACAGCCATTAAATGCATATACATCAGCTTCCAACTGTTAGAAATTAAAATGGCGCATTAAGAGTTGATTCCGGCCTTCAAGATGATGTGCGACTCTGCTCGACAGGCGATAGTTTTTAGCACCAACCCGTGAGCTGTGGCGTCCCGCTCCACTCTCCTGCTGCTGCTGCTGCATGACAGTGTTTTCAGGGTGGAAACCTTGCACCCTACCGCCAGACGTTTGAAATGTTAAGCCTCTCTCAGCTGCTCTCTGACGCCGTTTCCAAGAACAAGCGAACAGTAGACCGGGCCACAATGTCGAGCTCCTGGCAAGGGACCCATGAGCAAAGATTTGGGGAAGCCCATGTAACTCCCTCTCCCTATAAACCACCATACCTGCACCGCCCTGCCCACCTCCTAAGTTGTTCTCATCTTTCAAAAGACATTTGGGATCTTGCCAGACGCAGGTCTCCAAATGGCACGCGTCATTGTCAGTGAAACATAATCATCTAAATGTTTACTTGAGCATTTAAAGCAATTTATTAATCACCAAATTCGTTAGGAATTAGACAGATTCAATATGATAAAAACTATAATCACGCTAAAGAGTATACTTTCAAACGTACAGTAGCGTTATGTGCCCTTAAGGTCACACACACTATGTGTGAGCTGTGTGTTTTAGCAGACTGATACAATATGGACTAATTACGGACGCGCTTTAGGGAGAGTGATCTAGTGGAGAAACGAGATTACATTTTAATATTTACTATGAGTCATTTTACCTACTAATTCATATGGTTCAATGACATAATGTATCTGTGGTGTTTAGTGTCACAAGTTATAACCCATAAATATTTCCACTTAGTAAAGGTTGAATAGGCGTTTTAAAAGCGGTTAATAAAAAAAAGTGAATTATCCTAATTCTCAGCTTTAAAAAAATATATTAAATTTCAAGTTGATGTGATTGCGTGTTGATAGATGTTTTTTTAAAACACCAGTATATATGTTATGATATGCTGCACTTACAATCTGAGAAGCATACACTCCTAATGTGATGATGTTTCCATAAGCTATCACCATGAAAAGCTGCAGCAGTAAGTGCCATGCATCAGCGGCATAGATTCTATTGGAGATGGGAAGAAAAGTGTGCTCCCTACTGGTTGCATTCTGTAATTACACCCATGGTATTTCTTTTACTGTAGGTGAGAATCAGTGACTCATTTATATTTCCACAATGTCCCCCGCAGGATCCTTTGTTAGTTAGATATCCACCGTTTGTCAGGTCCTGACAGTGGTAACTCAGGTGGTTCTCCACTGGTTACAGGTTTGGCTCATAAAAACAAATTATCACAATTTCTACTTCATAATTCAGGTGAATGATCGACTCAATAACTAAAGGGCTGCACTCTTTTACACTGCAGATGTGTTTCTGCAAAATTTTAATACGTGAAGATAAATTCCTTCAAAAAGGTTATTGCAACATATGTAATGTTTGTATTTGCAGACGCAAATGTGATGAATTTCTTTTTTTAGTTTAATATATTGATTTCTCAAATTCTCGTTGCCTTTTGTGACATTAAAGCATTTTATTGTACATTTTATTGTGAAGTTATGAAACGATGTCTACATCACCACACAGGCAAACAAAAATCAAATCAAATATGCTTTATGGGTAAAGATACATCTTTAAAACAATATTAAAGCAATTGAGTTAAACACATACAGCTAGCATAATGTTATATAAAAAACTCTTTCTAGAAATAATGTTGGAGTTCACACAGTATGTTGCCCTGGAGCTCGGATGCCACAAAGCCCTAGATCCTAGACTTAGCATTAGCCAGAAGTGCTCTGCCAGGAGATTTCAAGATGCTCTCATCTCATTAAGGGTTAAAGATCAGGTATCAAAGATAAAAGTCCAGCTGAGCCCCCAAATATACTCACCAAAGTGATACAATCAGTTTTAATCTGAGTTTTTAATCTAATCTGAACATGAAGACAAAGAGCAAAGGGGATCACAGTAATCAAGTAAAACAAAACCATTTACAGGTCTCCAGATACCTTTCAAAGACATGTGGAATTAATTCAATATTTTCAGTATTCACAAGGTGAAATCCAATGTGAACCATTTTCAAATCTCTGGCCAGGATGGGCATGTGCACATATGAACACATATAATACGTAGGCAATACCATATTTTTCCAACTGTAATACTGTATCTACAGCATTGTCACTGTTTATCTGCATTAAAGTACATAGACAGTTAGAGAAACACGCATGCCCACTTCTAGGTTCAACCAGTTTATGGTGCCTGTAGCTTTTCCAAATGTTCTACTAACACCCACAGGGAATCTGCAGATGATACTGTGAGCATTTGTGCACATTATACTCTCTTGATGACAGTCCTCTCTGTCAGGTACCAAGCAGCAACCGTGGTGACCACATACGTATCAAAGGAGGAACACAAGGGAAGTAAGGAACACAGTCCCTATGAACGCCTGTACTTGTGGTTTGATAATATCCTTACACAGAGGATTTTTGGGAGGAACAGTTTTGTTGTGGTTGTACATGATGATTTCTGCTTTGTTTTTATGCATGAAAAATCTGTTTTCAATTATGTTGCTGCCATTAGTGCAATGTATCATCAGAGCAACTGATAATTCCAGTGTCTGCAAACAAGAAGGAGGAAAAAAATGGAGAGCTAAACACATAATGGTTGAAACTACAAGTGGTAGAATATAGGACATAAGGTCATAAGTTTAACATCGTATGTCAAAGTCGCACATTTTTGAAACCCATTCTTTTGCATGGACATCCTTCTTTTTTGTCAGTGGTACAACAAAATGATATACTGCTGCCTTTGCCAGTGGCAGAGTCATTATTTGCATGTTAACATGATGCCACTTGTGAGAACGACATAAACACAGGTTGTATAAGATGTCGGCAAACCGCAAATGCTCTGTTTTCTGGTGAGAACAGTCTACAAATGGAGAGATGGGTGAATGGCTACTGTTGCTTGGCACATAATAGTTGGGACATGTGTAGTCTTCTACAGTATGCCCATAGAAAATAGGTAAGTATCCCTCTTACTAATACCATCAGCCTCTGCTGCTGTCTGCAGTGGAGTGCGCCTCTCAAAGCCCCTTGACTCTCCGACAAATTGACTGTCATCAACAGTGACATGGTGCTCTGGCATTCCCATCACATGTCCTGCTCTTCCCTGCACTCTGTTCTACATCCTGCGGTTGTACTGAGAGTTGTGCCCATCTACTTCCATTTTCATAGCAGAGATGGAGTTTGACAGGCTCCCCGGCTCCCACCATTCGGCCTTCCAGAGTGTCCTCCTCCATCTGCCTCTCCCTCTATGACTTAAGCTCTCAATCAACTTCTGGAGGAACTCAAACAAAACACTAAAGACAGACAACCAGTAACTTACACTCAAGGACAAGAGGGATCCTCCAACTCTATGTAATGTGCTGAAGTTTTAGAGAAAAAAAAAGGAGGGGGGCGTTGGGAGGCTGGATACGTTTTCAAACAAAATCCTGAGCTGAATTTCAATTCACTTCAAAGAGAGAAACAAAAAGACACTGAGCTCTGTTTCACAGTGTCTTTACACAAAGGCTTTTGCACCTTTATCCACCTACTTCCAAAGAGCAGTAGACACCTTGGCAGTTATCAGCGTAAGGCAGAGGCCATTAAGCTGACAGATTTTTCAAGGAAGGTTTAAAGAGGGAGGTTAGAGACTGTTTGAGTTTGTCAAGCCTGTTAAAATGGAACAAACGTCTGCTGGAATAAAAATGCACTTATGCATCTAATAGATATTACAGGTTTATATTTGTTGTCCTAGTGGTAAAATAACCCAGAGTAAACAACGTTACAGGTCTTGAATTTGCACACCAGCAATAGGTCTGCGCTACACCGGCATCCTCTGATATCGAGGGCAAAAGCAGTTTTTGCAGCGGTGTGGGAGGGATGTGAGCAGTAAGAGCAGCTATCAGACCCGAGATTAACTCCTAAAATGTAATGTTGCAATAGGGGTATAAATAGGCCTTTAGTCTCACATAAATGATTAGTTTGCTTATGCAAATCCAGACACAAGCCATGGGGTTGTAAAGGGTCTGCTGAGAGTTTTCAACTTGGTCAGACAAAAATAATTAAAAAAGAAAGGGGGATGAAAGCAGACCAGATGAAGACGAGAATTTTTGGCTTTGTGTCTCTGGGTGAGTCTGCGGCTGTAACCATGACCATAGTTACATTTGCATCTCCATGATGTGATGCTTGATGACCTGAAGAAAAGCCTCCAGGAGCCAGAAGTTGCCTCTTCATGGTCCATTTGAGCCGACACGTTGTGTTGTTGGCTTTAACATTTCATTCTGCCCTTCAGTTCATACTGTCCTTTATTCATCCTTTGTTCGCTCCTCCCGTCTCTCTAATTTTGTTTGTTTTTTTAGCTTTTCTAACATTTCTCTCTTTTTGTAAAATGAATATAGGTATTAACTCATTCTCAGTCAAATTGTAATTCTTCACTGTTCATTGCGAAGTGGGCTGAAAACGTTAGTGTACTTGTTTGTTGTACAAGTCGTAAAGGCCTTCGAGGGATTTTTGATATTTTTGGATCATTGTATAAGTAAAAGTGAGAACATTTGTTCAGATGATCCTGCTGTTTTCGTTGGATTTCCAATGCTAAATTCCAGAAAATGTTGAATGTTTTTCTATAATTGTTAAATTTCTTCAAAATCTTTAATTTGCTTGAACTTTTATTTGTCTAACAAAAGTAGAAGGAAAATATTTTCATTGTTTTCACTGATCAGTGTAATTGTAAAATGTAAAGCGTTTGACGTCAGCAATACTCAAAAGATTTGGGACACGTCTGAGTCACGCTGACCAATGTGTTACATCACATTGCCTTTTAATTACAATTTTTTTTGGAACTGAGGATACTACTTATAGTTGTGAGCTTGGGCCCTGAGAACTTGGCAATGTTTCTGCATAGAATTGATATATGGCTTTCTCCTTGCATGACAGAGTTGGTGGACTGTATTAAGTTTTCCAAAGTGCTCATCAGAGTAGCCTGACAATTTCTCATGCTGTATGCCTTTAGTGCTCAAAGGTCACGTACATTCAAAGGTGGAGGTTTCATCCTGGATCTTTAGATTTTGCTTTAGATTATGTGCTGTAGATTGGGATGCACTACATTTTTTGTAATCTTGGGTAGAGAAATACTCTTTTTGAACTGATTTTTAAGAAATCAGCGTAATCTCACCTTTCACATATTAATCTGCTTATTTTGGAATCATCCACTGTTACTCATTTTGTGTCTGTCACAGCCTTTTTGACTGTGTTGCAGCTGGCATCAACTCACAATTTGCTTGCATTTACAAAATACAATTAAGTTGTAAAGCAAATACACTAAAAACCTTTTAAAATTCTTCCAAATAAAACTTTCTGGAGATGGGGTTTGAAATTCACGTTATTTTTTAGGATCTTTTTTCATGGCACCACAGACATCTGTTTGCATGACTCAATCAAAATGAATCACAGTGCACAGCCGCTGTCAGATTTGATGTACCCACTGGATTGCACTGCCGCAAGTGCTTGTGACTGTGCTCACACTGAAGATGAAAATGAAAGTAATGAAATGTGACAAGTTTGTCATGATCTCATGAACATAAATGAAGACCAATGAGCCTGTTAGATATGATCCACTGTAAAATGAAATGACTGGGAGGAAAATATTTGCTTTAAACCCCATATGGTAATTAATGTTTACATGTGAACTTTTTGTTGTTGATTGTCCATTTTACATGACTGTGGTTCACCTGCAATATCACTCTTTAAGGTGACTTTCCTAAAATAAACAAAGCACCCTGTGCACCATCAGTGATCAGTGCATGTTCCATATCACTCGAAAAAGGTTAAAATACCCTAAAATGCCTTTGATTGACAGCTTTGTAAGATTTTAAATAATCTTAACATACAATCGCCATGTACACATAGAACATCTCATGCCCACACCTTTCTATGGAAGACCTTTCCTTTCTTCTTTTTTCTCCTCTCTCCTCTTCTCATTACTTTTGCTTCCTTTCCATTCACTGTTTTCTCCTGTAGACAACACTTGATCATGCACAGAGGAAGGCTGAGCAAGGGTATCCCTGCCATGCTCCTTTTCCTTCCCATCTCACCACCTCTGATCTTTTGTCTGTTTGACTGACGTAAGATTCAAAGGCACCCTTTCTCCCAGAGATGAGATACCCAAGCTGCAATAACAGTGGTACAATTTAGTCTCTCCTTCTACCTCCTGTATCAGATTGCATCTGTTTCTACAGGTTTATTGGCTCTTTTGTCTTTCACATTGTCTCAGGCTAACCCTGAAAATAACAAATGGTAAGCAATATGTCTTCAGACGCAAAGCACTCAGGATTGTACAATAACGCAATATGCCTCCAGATGAATACACTTTCAGGTAAACGGCATTTCATAATCTACAGTTCTGTGACGCATAAGCAAAAATCCAGTTGAGTAAGTTTCAACTAATTAAAAAAAAACGACAAGTGTTCCATTTCTCTTGCTAACCTTGCACTCTTCCTGTATGAGATATGGCCATCCACTTCCGAAGCCAGTGAAATAAATTTTCCACACATGAAAATGTTAAAATATTACTCAGTATATTTATGACAAGATCGAAAAAGCAGAAATAAATATACTGTGTTTTTGCTTAAAATAGCAAGAGGCAAATTTGAATCCTCCAAACTTGTCATGAGTTATCTGTTAGGAACTAGATTTTGCTTACGGTGGAGGTGATGAGGTCCTTGGCAGTTTTAGCAGAGGCCTCTGACAAATGCTTTGCAATGCAAATCGCATCATTATGATAAAATGTGAGATTATTCTTCAATGTTTCTTTGCACCAGGGAGCTGTATTAAATGGCTTCTGATGTAATTTTATTCTGGAGGGATGCACAATCTACACAGGTACACAAAATCTAACAAAGACAATCACCATTGTGCAGGCTTTAAAAACATAAAAACATGGTCCAAAATATCCACGTTATTATGAAACAGATGGTCTTAATATATCTCTTTTCAGAAATAGCCTTTACATACTAATTAGAGACGATTAATTGAAATTTGGCTTTGACAAGCCGTGGAAAGGAAGCAGGTACCGGGAGGGAGAATGTGCAGATGAGTGGATGCTAATTGTGAGCCTGCACTTAACGTTCATGTGTTGATCATGAAATGTGTGTTGGAGGCAGTCAGAGGTAGGGTTTCTCTCCACAAGCTGCACTACTTTGGCACTGGCCCTTGCTGCTTTTTTCGGCTTGAAAAGTAGGCCTATAATATCTTCTCTGCTTACTGCATGTGACAGCTGGGAAGTATACGTATGGAGAACAGTCGCTGGGGGTACATTATAGGCGCTCTCACGCTTGACTGTTTCTTCCATTAAATCTACTCATGAATCAAATTAGCTTTCATTCCTTGTCTGCCACATTTTTTTTTTCAAAGCCCACCGAAGACGCTAACCTAGTACTGTGCCCTGATAAATGCTATTATGAAATAAATAAAATGAGCTTTACATAAATGGAATAAATAATAATAGTAATATTTGAGGAAAAAGCACAGTCTAATCAGCATCTTCTGTGGCTGTCGAAAAACTCATTAGCATACAGAAATCTGCGTTTCCACTTTATTGGGTCCTAATTGTTGATTTCTCTGACTGGATGGCTGCCTCCCCTTGGATAATGATGCCATACAATCCCCCACATGGGAAGAGTCTGCAAGAGATAGAGAGGGAAAGACACAGAACGAGAGAGAGGGAGGACATAAAGAGAAGCCACAGAAGAAATGAAAACTATAAGCGCTGTTCATTTACACACACGCACATGTGCGCAAGCACACACACACACCACCCCATCTTTCTTTTGACAGTTGAGAAGAAAATGTGTTTCCTACCTTCAGTGTGGAAGCAGGTGAGGGGGAGGGGAAGAAATGGAATAAATATAGTGCAAGACAGAGAGGATTGGACATCATTGCTCTGTACTTTGAAGGAAACTACAGAGGGGACTCATCTGGAACAGCTGGAATTCTTCCAACTTCAAATGAAATGAAGTGATAAATATATGATAGGTGTCCACTGAGCCAAAACAGTGTATGCTTTCCATCTGTAAAGAGAGCAACAGAGACTTTAATGTATATTTAATACATTTCTGTCTTTCTTCAGCCCCTTTTCTTTGTCAAGAGATGTTATGCCTGATGTTTAAATGGAATCCCCTTATTCATATCATTCATGTAGTTTGGCTACTTGCTTTGTTAGCTCATGCATTAAAGTAATAGATTATCTGGCGATTTACATTTATATTTATACTCTGCAATTATCATTTACATGCAGAAGCGGCATGTATACTGCAGTGAAAATTAAAAACAGGATTTAAAGGTTTGAAGAAAACTGATGATATATACAGAATTTGCCTTTGCATCATAAGTTTGCTTCCTGTCTTGTTAATAATCAGCACTGACATTTTTGTTAATTGAAAGGCTCGATCCATGATCTAAATGTCAGCGTGCATGCACCCTTTTCTTCATGTTTTCTCTCATCTTCAGGGCTGTACAAAGAATATATAATATGCTACAGCAGAGTCAAGTGAGATGCAAAAGAATCTGGTGTGTACTGGGTGAGTGTTAATTCCTGCAAAGATGCATGTTTCACCAGATCCAAACCTCCTCTGCATAGAGAACCTGACCAAGAAGTGAAGGTCAGCAGCAAGTACAGTACGTGACCCATCAGTGACATTAAATCAAAACAAAATCTTTCAGTAACCTTGTGCATTAGCATAACTGTAAAATGCATGGATCAGAGTTTAGTTGCTATGAGCAGACATTGTATTGTAAGAATAGTTATTGTAGGAAAAACAACAAAACATGCTGTTAGTGAACGTTTTTGGATACAGTTTGAACATTTTGTGACTTGGCAGATATTTTAATTAAAGAGGTTTCCTCTTTATGTTGATAATTATTCAGAAACTTTAGAAAATTAGTTCTATGCAGTATTAACATAATTTAGGGCACAAGACTGCATATTAGTTATTAGTAAACAGGGTTGTAACCAAAACAGAAGAAACATATAATTTCATAAATAAGTTTTTTCTTATTTCACATTTTAGTTCCCACTTAACCTCTCACTGATACATCTTCATTACAAGACTGGCAAAAATGCTAGTGATTAACAGTCCATGTAGCTAAACAAATAAATTTAAATAGTGGAACATGAAACGCGTAAATTCGATTTTGTGACAGTTTTGTCAATGAAAATTCATACTATACATGTATATATAACATAAACAATAAGCTGGAAGTAACTGTATATACAACAGCAGTGAATATCATCAAAACAGGACAGCGATGGACGCCACTGAATCACTTATACTCCCCTCACTTTTACCCCCCTCTTCAGGCCTCTGTATCCACTACTTGGCTTGAATACAGGCAGCCGAGAGCCTTTGCTGAGTCCTGATTTAAAGACATCAAAATATCTTGCTAAGTGTGAGATAATGTGGGATCATCTCGATTTGGGCATCTAAAGAGAAAATAATAATTTCATCATGATTTCATAATCTTTGAAGTAGCTTTATTGATCTTTAGAGACTCTTGTGCCAACTTATAAGTGAATAATTCAATCACAAGTCAAGATGAGACACCCTTCAGGTCTCATCGGTTTTTGATGATAGATTTATATTCCAAACTTGTTTAACAGCTAATTCCCCCAAACTTAGTGATCATTAAGGTGTCTAGTGTGCATTTATGTTTTCCCATCATCTATTTCAACCAGCAGAAGTTGCATTTTATTTAGTAGAATGAGGTCTTATCCAAAGCCGGATGGGTTAAACAAAACTCTCATTAAAACTTTTAAATCGCTGAGTTCACATGAAGTCAAATATTCAAGCCACCGTTGTACAGTGAATCCTTATGTGCAGAGAGATGCATGAGGCTATAGGCTAAAGTTTCACAGAAAAAGACAATTTGCCCTCATTGGCGGAGCTTCCCCTCGTTTTGCTGTTATGGCTGCAAAACCATGAGTAATCCAGCAATGCTGAAATTAGACAGAATTCAGTTGCCATGTAATACCTTTTATTTAGGGATGTTCGATATTGGCTTTTTTACTGATATCCAATATACCGATATAGTCTAACTCTTAATTTCCAATACCGATGTAAACCAATATCAATATATGCAGGGTCCCCCCTCCTCCCTAAAAAGAAAAGAAAAACATAATCATTTTAGGTAACTAACATCACATATCTCCTATCATGCATATTTAAACTTTAAACATTATTTGTGCAAAATATGACTACTTCAATTTGAGTTAGGCAATGTAAAAAAATCGCCATATTCATTTTGTCTCAAAACAAACAAACAAAAATATCTCAAAAACTATACCTCGGATTTGTCATATTTTGACATTTAGAGAGAGAAGAGAAGTATTAGAAGAGTTTGATGTATAATATGTGCATGGTATGTAAAACCGATACAATCATTTCCGATATTACATTTTAATGCCAATATCGGCAATATGTAGGAAAGGGTTAAGTGCACACTTTAGCCACAGCACTAGCATGTAGTTATGTTTATTTGCAAACAATCTAAATTAAGGAAGCACACAGTTTGTTTAGTTTAGTATTTAGTTTTCTAGTTAGAGTTAGTTAGCTTTCAGTAGTACTATCCATTAAGTTGATTAAAAATCAAAATAACTCAGCTGTTTTTTCGACTTTGTCTGAGACGTCATAGAGTTGGCAACTCGTCAAGGACGAATCACTAAGACAAGCCACTGTCAATGCAAATTTTGTGCAGTGGGAAATGAAAGTTGACCATCCAGTTAGACTTTAAATTATTAAAACTGTTCATTGTTAAATAGTAGTCCTGCCATGTAAAGCAATGGAAGAAAGTGGGTGAGAGCCTAACGAGCAACAGGAAACACATCAGACAGGTACTGTACATATGGGGTCAGTAGTAAGGATGTGTGGAAGCGTGTGTGTG
The DNA here is from genome assembly GCA_034779795.1 of Ctenopoma multispine. Taxonomy (NCBI): domain Eukaryota; kingdom Metazoa; phylum Chordata; class Actinopteri; order Anabantiformes; family Anabantidae; genus Ctenopoma; species Ctenopoma multispine. The sequence goes on along the minus strand of JAUYWH010000020.1, from coordinate 19,251,055 downwards.
TGTGTGTGTGTGTGTGTTTGGGGGGGGCACACTTATTATTCAACCTGACTTTTTTCCAGGCACAAGCAACAGCCCCTCAGTGCCCATGCACATCCCTGTTGGTAAAATATTCCTCAGGTCAAACTGCAGAGAAAATATAGCACCTGTGTACAACTGCTAATCTGTCAAACAGACATTAGCATTTAAATGAAGCTTTACACCTCTGCTGAGACAGAGATATTATGGTCGATAGATGTGGCTTATTTTATCAGGGACACAGCAGGAAGAGTTGGCCAATCATTAGGAGAGACATGACTGGCTATTATTAGTGACAGGTGATGTCAGGTTGTGTGTGTGTGTGTGTGTGTATGTGTGTGCGCAGAAGTGTAACCCATTACGCTGCATGGTTAATGCTGACTGGATTGTGGACACACACACATACAGTACAGGCCAAAAGTTTGGACACATTAAATTCATTCAATGTTGTTTTCTTTATTTTCATGACCATTTACATT
>JAUYWH010000020.1:19225003-19249223 GCA_034779795.1 Ctenopoma multispine | reverse complement strand
ATAAACCAGCTATCATCATCCCATTAAAAGATCATCAGAATAGCCAGAAATATGCTTTGGTAGGGGCACACTGCACACTGCACTGCCAGTGAGATAGTGTATATATATATATATATTTCTTTTTTTTTGGTATTGCACGTGTTATTTATTAATAGTTATAGGTAGTCTGGAACTAATGCAAACAGGTAATGGATGATAATGAAGTACAACACCACTTTAATTATATTTCATTATAAAATACAAAAGCACACAATCACATGCTTATTAAATGTTACATGTAAAAAACATTGATAGGTGGGTTCATAAATGTGTCCAAAAATCAGTTCCATAATATTTATCAATATGCTGTAATGACCAAATACTAACTTGCTAAGTGTTTCTATAGCAGATATTGATAGAGAAGCTGTAGAGGAAGCTTAATAGTTGTTGACATTCAAAAACTTTCATAAACATTTAAATATAGCAGATTCATATGTCCCTGTAATGTCTTATAAATCATTTATCAATGCACGCAGCTGATGAATACTAAATAGAGAGGATTAAACTAAAGTGGTACACATTCACACGCATTAATGGTGAATGTATGACACTGCATACTGTACATTCAGAAGTTAATAGTGTCATTGCATTAGACTAACTTACGTATATTTCAGTGTTGATTTCACCACCCACTTTTTATTTCATCTTTCATGTGGAAAGAACAAAATGCATTGGAAATAAGGAAGAACTATAAGGCTGAGAGAGTCAAATTAATGGGAAATCCCCCAGTTTTACATTGAGTGTGAAGATGTTTTCACACATCATGGAGAATATTACTCACTTAGAAAATAACAGCTGTAAAATATCTCATAACCCCAAAAATAACCTAGTGGAGATATGTTTGCATTTCTTAATCACATTCTTACTATGAACATTGTAGTACAGTAAGATCATTGCATTTCTCTGCAGAAGTTGCAATATTTTTATTAGTGCGCATGTGAGATTTCTGTATTTGTGTTTTTTTCACCAGTTTGAAGTTGGCAGAACTCATCTGGGAGGAAAGCTAAGGGAAAATGTGAGTAGGTTACACAATTACATGCACCAATTAAGGAAAAATGGATTTGAAATCTGTTGACTGTTGACGCATAAGTTAAAACCATGTTGCAACTTATTATTGAGACCATATTTCTTTATGGGAATTGTGAGATTTAGAGAGCCATGGTGAGTTAGGTTTCCAAGGAAATCTGGGTATTGCAAATCCCATGACTTAAAAAAAACTTTAAACTTAACTGCATCTACTGATGAAATGATATAACTGAATCTTCTAAAATAAAATAGGCTAATATTGTTACTGGCACAATGCTGTAAGTTTAAAATATCGACACAATAAATAGTGACTCATTTTCCACTTCAGCGGTAGGTCATGTTCAACACAGCACCCCTACAGGCATGACACACACAAACACAAACTCCAGACACAAACAGAATACACTACTAAAAGTCTTTGAGTTTAACAAATTTCACAGACAAATACAAAAACAGTGGAGTTACTCAGGAAGGAAAGAAAAATGAGTTGTTTTAAAGAAAGCCATTATTTTAGTGCTGAGCGTGAGATTGCTGCCGACTGTGATCTATGAGACAAAGTCGTGACTTCCTTACTTTGAGATGTGATATCCCAAAGGACATATATTACCCGCACACTGTCACTTGTATATTACAACAGCTGTCGCCTTGTAATGGCTGTAATGGAAGCTTTTAGTGTAGTCATATTTTCATCTAATATATTTGCAGTATGTTCTGCATCTTTTTCAAAGCCTTTCTGTTCTCCTTCTCTTGATCTGCCGCAGTGTAACAAATGACAGTAAATATTTATTTGCCATGTCATAATTATTATGTTTATGGTGATTGTGATCTTACGATATGATGAAGACGTGTACAGCATAAAAGTTCAACACTCACACCCAATCAAACTGGCAAAAACACGGAGACAGGTAGTTTGGCAGTCATGGCAGACAAAGATTAACAATAACCTATAACAAACGGCGTGATAAATCATTAGAGGCTGCAGCTGTTTTGGGCAGTAGATATATTTCTGGGTTTAACATGCACACTTTTAAAATGTAAATACTAATATATAATTACATGACAATAAACATGAGTTTGTGTGTGTCTCTCTCTGTTATTAGGTCTGTATTAGTTTTCAGTCTCAGTTAATTCATGGCAGTATTGGAAACAAATCAATCAGCTCTATCCCCTCTGTTATACCTCCCTAAGACGACATCAGTGACATCAGATGCAGAGTAATGTCACTGTGTCAGCTAAACCTTGTTGCTAAGCAACCAGATGTGTTTTAACCAACTAGGAGAGGTTTGAGGTATGACAAAAAATCCGTCTTAAAGCCACAATCTGGTGAATATGTTTCCTCCACCATTGACATCTGCGTCAGTGGAAAACGTGTTTGTCTCATCCCATGTTTAGGGTAACTAACGAGGAAGGACATGCACCATTTCTGTGGGTGTTCTGTACAGTATGTGCAACCAGTAGTGACCTGGGCTGAGAGATTAAAGTTGGTACAAATGGTCTCGGCACACAGAAGTTATAGCAGCATGCTGTAACTGCAGGGAAGCATAAAGAAATTAAGAGATACCATATGACAGTTTGATTAAGAGTTTGGGACTTAAACTGTAGTTGAAGAATCAAACTGACTTTAAGGAACGTCTGGGTTCCTTCAATGATAGTAAGCTGCCCTTCAGTGAGAAGGTTGTATATGCTTCCATTCTCATCCTCCATATGGAAAATTAGAGCTCTTATCTTGAGGAGGTTCAGATTACTAAAAGCAAAGTTAAAGTCAAAAACAGTTTAATTTATCTTATAATATTAAATCTTAACTTATATTAGAAGGATGACTTAGCTGCGGAACTTTTTTGTGCTTAACGGTGAGATGAGTACTAAATGAATAACTTGGGTGATTGTGAAAAGTTTGTATTATAGGTTATTGTGCAGTCACTATTTTCCTTGTGTATGTACAGTATATGTTATGATTCATGTGTTAAAGTATGTGTTTTACCTGACTGCAAAAACAAATTTCCTATTAAGGACAATAAAGTTGAAAAATGTGCCGTTTCAAAACACAGGACTATTGTAGAAGAGAACACAGTAGTGATTGCATTTATACAAAACTTATGTGCTGTCTGGATTATATTTGGATAGGCATCATGAGGATTACTTAAGGTGTTGGTGCCAAGTGGGGGTAAGCGATATAGACTTAAAATTATATTACGATAATTTACGATAATTTAGTGAAAACAATATAAATTACTATATGACAATAATACAATTAAATATATTTATTTTACTGAAGCCTCAATATTCTCCTTACTTTAACCAAAGTGCTTTTGGACCCTGTTCTCTAGTGGTAAACCATCACTATATACATGTGAACATATTTGTACATGTTAAAGATGTAGCGCTTCCTACAGCAGAAAAAACATTACTGCATTCCTTGAAGGTCTTTCCCATATTTGAGTTCATAGTCTGCCTACCCACACTGTTGCACACGAATAAATAGGCATCATCACTTTTCTATTTAAAAATTCCAACTCTGCTCTTTCCAAACGCTAGTGCTGCTGACAGTGCCAGAAAATGTGACTCGGCCAGCTGGGACAGCGTTGTCAGGCCAGTAGCCAGGCAGAAGGCCGGCAGATTCATGCAGTAAAATTAAAAAGGACAACAGACAAGTGTGTCAAATGATTTATAGAAGGGTATATAGGGAGTGCATTATTATGGATATGTAATGCTAAATGTAGCTAATTGAGGCACTCACTCGCATTTCTGTGTTCACGTGTATAGAGACACATAGAGAATCTGCATCTGTCCATAGCTGTGAATGTGCTTTAGTCCATTTAGGTTCAGATTGGCTCAATTTACTTCATATTGGCTGGGTGCAACAATCAAAGTAAGTCATTGTTAGAAGTCTAAATAAACATTTGTTATGCTGGGGGTGACGGTGATTTTGTAGTTTGGAGGTCATGAGGGAAGAATGAAGTGACATCATTTGACAGGCAGACATGCAGCTATGAGGAGGAATGCTTTTTTTGCAGCTGTCAAACACGGGGCACATTTGCATCTGCAGGCATCTGCCCCACACTCCAGCGACAACACATTTATAATTCAAAAACATATGCATGTATGCACAGTCACACACTGTTATGGCTTTTTTAAACACACACACACACAGACACACACAAACATGCCCAGAGTCAATTTCTTTCTCTACTTTGTTCACTTCCGTTTCGGCTTCCTCTGTCATCGTCCTTTCATCTTTCCCTCTCTACTTTCTGTCACAACAACAACCTTCAGTAGAATGGGGTATGCATGTGTGTGTTATGTCGAGCATTTAGCTTGTGTAACAAGCCCCTAATAATGGATTCCACTTGGGCCTGTCTGACACCATTGTTATTAGCCCCCTCCTCTCAATTACCAGTCACTAGTCACTGGGGTGTATACACTCTGACACACACAGACACATATTCACTCATGCGGGCACGAATGAAAACGAGGTGTGCTGACACAAGACGATGAAAATATTTCAAACAGGGAAATTGGGATACGAGAGTAATTGCTGTCCAACAAAGTCAAATGTGACAACAAAAACTCTTCCTCTGCTGTGGCCATTGAGTGTTATCCAGTGTCGGCCGGCATGATTTATGGGAAATTATGAAAATTAGGTTTAGGCGACATTTCCAGATGACTGACAGGCAACCCTAACTGGCAATTAGCATGTGTTGGTTTCTCATTGGCCAAGTGAAATGGATATATCCTCCTGGTTCTTATGCATTCAATCACATATCTCTATTTTCTCTCCCTCTACCCTCTGTGTTTGCCCCCTCCCTCACCAATCTTCTGCCTCTCTGTCAGTCTTTCCCTGTGTCCCCGTACACTTTTGTTTTTTTTACCTCCTCTTCTCAGCTTCCCAAGACAACTGGAATTAATTTGGTCACCCAGTAGATAACACCCTTCTAATTACATAATAATTACCTAGTAATTATTCCACAATTTAAATAAAATTGCGGACAATTAAGACAATATTTTACTCGATTACTGTTACAAAATCAGGAATTTTAATTATTTGAGGTGAATTTTATCAACTTTATTTGCGTCTTGATACTAGTAACTTCATAAAATCGTATGTTCAATCACACACAGTATTAATGAGCAATTCTGGTTAGTTATTAGTAAATCTACTTGTTTTTTCAGGATTTTTTTTCATCACAGTAATTGTGTGCAATATTGTCTTATTAGTGCACAAATGTTCCATGTTCAAAAGTTGAAAACCAGGAAATTAAAACAAAATGCAGTACTGCATTCTGCAGTAGCTGGTTGCAATTAAATTTCAATTTTGGCACAATTACTGGGTAATTATTATATAATTAACAGGCTATAATTTACCAGGTTACCTTCAGACAGTACCTGCAATGTACAGTAGTTGTAAATAGTGTTCAAGAGAAGGAGGTACCATTTCTTTTTCTCACATATAGTGTGAAGTGGCTCCTATGTTGTACACTTGAATAGACATGAGTCTTAGAACTGCGATGGCATTCAATGATAAAAAGTCAAATGTGCTAACCTTTGTGCATAAAAAATACTTTGAGGTTGAAGTTAACTCCAATGTGCATTTCCACAAAAAATGAATTTGATTAACTTGCTGAGGAATTGGATTTTAATATTTGCAGCTCTCCCAAAGCTAATCTAGATCAACATAAGACATGAGAAAATTGTATTCACGGGCTCCATGATGTCACGTCACCTGACGTCAGGAGGCTATACATGTGTACTTTGTGAGCATGCCTGTCTGAAATAAAGTTTCATGAAGGTTTTAATTTTCTGTTTTTGCTACAATTATTTTAAAGAGTTAAGTGAACTCAGCTGGTAATTATACAGGATGCTTTATGTGGTGAAGTGTGTTAAATTGTATTCCATTATAAGGATTATGAGATTAAGATAGAAGCAGCACTGACACATAAATATATAAAAACAATTAGTTCACTTATTGATATCAATTATAGTGTAACCCTCATTAACGTGAAACTAAATGAAAAATGAAATCAGACTAATGGAGTGAGGTGAAAAAAAATGTTTACTAAGTTGTATGCTTCTGCACTGTAATAGCATGCAGGCTTTGCAGGCCTAAGCATTCACTCAGTGTTCGGAAGGTTAAAAATGATGCATAAGTGATGCTTCCTTATAGCATCTTATGATTTATTCTCACACATGAATACATTATTCATCACAACATGGTGACTTGACTGTTTCTGCAAAGGGTCAAGGGGAATGGATGCAAGATGTAAAGGTAGGTAGTGGGGGGGGTGGGAGCTCAGAACAATCTTTTAAGACCCTGAAGATGTGTTGCCTTCTCAGCAATGAACACATTATCAAGGATTAGCCCTGCATACGGAACACTGGATTTTATCAATGCCATCTAACGAGTCCAAATCCTGTTTTGAGCAAGCAAGCCTGTTAATTCACTTAGCGTGAGTAATCATTGATTGTTATAGCTGTGCTTGCAGTAGTTTGTTGGGAGTATGCTGCTGTGAGCAAACATCTTAATCACAGGAACAACACAGTGCTCTGTGGATGTTGTTGTCCCCGTCTGTCTTTGCGACAACACAACTTCCATAGAGCTACAGCTGTTTTCTTTTATCAACATTAGCATAATTAGTGACGAAGTCACTTTACTGAAGCCTGGAGTCTTTACGGTAAAAGTCACATGCATGGAAATTAAAGCACCTCTTACAGTATATGGGCGTTATTAGCTAGGTAGAAGAGACCCTGCATAATTAATAGGACAATTCGTGCATTTAACGCACAAATGGTTGTATAACATAACTGAGCGCACTGTTTATCTGCATGATCTTTACATACCAGCATTGTGGAGATTAAAATATTAGTGAATAAGCATGTTTAATGGATAATTTAACATGCATCTTTATGAGAGCTACCACAGTGAGAGAGCAGAAGAATGAGATGTTGAATTCCTCTCTTTGTCTTGCTTACCCAGTCTCTCTTTTGCGTAATCTCCAGGTTTCTCTCTGTTGCACAACCACACTGCACATCAGTTCTGCAGTAGAAACAATTTAAAGTTTTGGTTTCCATCTGCTTTCTAAGGGGTAAGCAGCATAAATATCACATGAAAGTCTGTGTTTAAACTCTCTCTTCGACCAAATCTGCTGAATCTCCTCAGGCTTTTCAGCCAAATCCCCACATAGCAAGAGCAAGCATTTGGGGCTGATATGTAGTTTCAGGCTCACTACCCTATGTCTAAGCCTGCACTCTGCCATATCATTTCACTGTCACACTTACTTAGGGGAAAACCCTGATGCTATCTCTCCATGGAAACCATCGTTATATGGTGGTAGTTATAAGTTGCATTAATATCAACTGTAATATCATCATTTAATTAAAACTTTGTTTTTGGTATAACCCAAAAAAAATAATTTTCCAAAGTTATTTCTGTACTTCTGAACATTTCTAAGAAACAGTCCTCATGAAAATTTTACAGAAAATATCAAATTATCTAGAGGAACATTGACAGTGTTTCTGTAAAGATGTATACTGATACTGAACATTTTAAATATAATTAGACAGTACTGCAATATCCTTCACGAACCTCAAAACCTGGCAATATGAAACCATCTTTTTGTGATTTGGTCTAAATGTTAGTTAGGCTGGTCTTGATAATGCTTTAAATATTTTTCTTTTCTAATTGTAAACATAATATTCCACATATGTACATATTGTTTTTAGTCTTACCAGTAAGCTCTTTAATTTTGAACAGTGACACAAATAATGCAAATGAGAGAGAGAGAGTATGACCTAGTGTCTGATATCAGCAGGGAAACACGGCATTGTGAGCTGCATTGCGTAGAGACTGGCCAAAGTATAAGCTGGTTTAGTTGTTGAGCTTGGTCATGGACCTGCAGCACGTATCTGAGAGGGCAGTGCCAGAGCAGATGGAGAAATAAAATGAGATAGAAAAAATCAATCCTATCAGTGGCGGTGGTCATGTCATTTCAAATTATGATCAGAGATGGTGCTCTGCAGCTCTGCCCTGAGCCGCTGTCTCTACATTTCCAGTTAGTTTTGTGTCCTGCTCCTTTTCTCTTTCATATTCTTACAGATGTATAAAATATGTGGCAGAACCTTTGTTCTTTTATGCGCTGTTATGAAAGAGAGATGCAGAAAGACATTTCTTGGCATTTCTATTACACAGAAATCAGAACAGTGTTGTCAGAAAATTTGATCTGCAATCACTTTGCATAAAGTTCTGCCACAGATTAGTTTATAATCACTTTATATATATCACTTTTTACTGTTTTTAATAACCACCACCCTGTCCATGTTGATGTATTGTATCAAAAGAAATCTGTACACTTAAGCTGCTCAGATGGATTGACTGATTGATGGATGACTTACTTTACAGTTTGGCAGTTAGTTTTTTTTGTTTTTTTGAAGGATATAAGAAATCTTACAACTGCATATTGTTGTTCCCTCTGTCCTACCTCCCTCCTGAAATGTTTTACTCTGTCTGACTACATGTGTTGTTATTGTCACTGCCAGGTCTTCTTTGAAAAAGCAATCCTACGTCTCAGTGGAACTAACCAAAAAAAAAGATCAATTTAAGCTACAAAAATGAGTCATGAGATGCATGTGGTGCATTGTCCTAAAAACAACTGGGTGTGTTTTGCGTGATGAGCAGGGCTGTTTTGTGCTTAAAAACAGACTATCAAGTGTAACACATCCCTTAGCTGTAAAATAGTGTTACACAGTTGAAAGTGTGATGTCAGCCTGTGTGTTGATATAACTGCAAAAGGCTGGATTTAATTAAATAAACATGAACATGTGAGAATATGACAACCTATTCTCTGTTTAGGCAGTGGAGCGTGATCACGTGCATGGTTATATGACTGGTGTGCGGTAATATCAATTTAGTTCCTGTGTTGCTAGATTTTGCAACTTCTCAGCCCCTTTCAGCATTTTTTTTTCTTCAAAGAGTTTTTGGTCAGACATTAACTCCTTACTGTGAGGAGTATAGCTAAAATTAGGCACTTCTGTACCCCTTCATAAAGATGTTTATGTTTTTGTTGGCGGTGGTATACACTGAAAGATGATAGCAATGATTTTATCATGTTGTTGACACGTACTCCCTGTGTAGTATAACACACTGTTGAAGAAAGAAACGGGGGACAAAATGTCTGATTTTATGTTTTACATAGGATATTTATCATAAACGCCAGTTTTGATTGAACATAAATAGTCCAGAGTAGTCAGGAGGGCACTCAGTGATATCCACAAAAAAAAACATTCAGATTAAGTTATCTGACCTGGATTCTTGACATGGGTGATGAATGGCTGTCAGTTTTTCTAAAATCTGTTAGTAGGGCAAAGTAAATCTGATCTTCTCTAACTGCACAAATAGCATCAGATCACTTTTCCAGTGAGTGTAGTAAATTTTGGCATTTTATCTCCAGTACAGCCAGCCTTCTGACTCCTACTTCTGACAAAGGTGATAGGGCTGCGATTCACTGTTAATGGATTTAAAGAAGCCACAAAGAAGCCATCAAAAAGTACTCTATGGAAATACCAATCAATGAGCAGTTAGTTGTTTTGCATCTGTTTCAGTGATTTGGTGATTAGCAGATGAACATACCTCTGTAATACTGGTGTTTGTTTGGCATTTTGTTGATGCTGAGGTTAATGAGTGCCTGTCAAGACATTCCAACAAACGATGTATGCTGACATCATATGTCTTGGTGTATGCCTAATGTGTGCACTGAATGATGTATAGTTAAGAGAAAAAATTAAAATATATATTGTATTATCATGTTCAGAATATGTTGGAGCCATTTTAATAACATCTGCTCCTCTGTTCAAAACTACTATTCTATTAGGCACCCATCTATTAATTAGAACAGGTTACTGCTTGGTTATCCAGGAACAACCAAGCAGTGTTGTGTTTTCAAAGATATTTCTGTTCATATTGTCTGTTTAAACTGGGTGAATACAGTGAAAACACAAACAGGATCCTCAAGAAAGACAATGTTTAAAATTTTAAACTAGTGAGAAGGTTAAGGGTGAAAACGTCATTTGAAAAGAGGCCTTGGCCTTGGACCTTGGATGTGTGTTCATGTCTATGTAATTGCTGCAAAAGGTGTGGCCTGTGCATGTGAAGTTAGGGGTCATCCCAGTTTGTATGCAACTCCGCTAAATGTCACTCGTTGACGAGCATGTGTACAGCAGATGTGTCCTTTGTGGCTGTCACTCTGATGTGACATGCATAGATCACAATCTTGTTTACTCACCACCCTATACCTGCCAAGCAGTGTGCATATGTGAGTGAATGAGTTTTTTTTTTCCTCAGATGCCCTTCCACAAGTTAACAGAAAAAAGTATTGTAAAACTATACTGCTGTTATAATTTATTGCATGCAGGGGATGTCTGAAACCTTCGTGTAGATTTGCCAAAGTGAGTGATGCCCATATTTATCGGTCATAATTTGTCTTATATTCCCTGTGGTTTGGTGTGTAATACCTTTTTTCATCTAGTTGAATTTCGCCGGATGGCGGTTATAAATGTTGGCTGTTGTCCCAGTGTGCTGTGTATATGAACACTGTCCAGCACGGTGTCTGTTTACGCCAGTGGAATCGCAGTTCTGCGTTGGCAGTTTTGTTGCTGTCAAGACAGGGTTCACATACACACTTGTGTGGTGGTGCATGGAATGATTTTCATAAATGGCAAATAATATTTATAACAGAGTTTATAAATGCTATCTGACGCACTTAACTATATTAAAACACGTATTAAACGTCAAATGCCAAGGAAAAGGAGTCTCATTATGACCTTTAACTTCTGATACATATTTGCAGCTATGTACAGAGTGGCACTGGGGTGTTTCATATATGCAAAAACTCACATACAAAGCTTCAGGGGACAGCAAAAATGTGACAAGTGATAAGGTCATCATGCTATCCTTGAGGCCTAACTACATATGTCAGTTACATGCTCATGTTCAGATCAAAAGCATCCTTTATGAGCAAAAGGGGACATACAACCTAGGAAAGGAAATGGGTCACTAGCTTCCGTATGTATATACATGTACTTTTTATTCTGTAAAAAGTATTCAAACCCCTTCATTTTTACATGTCTTATTGTGCCATGATTTAGTTTTAAACTGGTAAAAATGGTGTTTGTATGTCTAAAGGTTTACACTCAGTAACTGTACTATGTATTCTTCCATAAAACTCTGCACCCCGCATCTGCAAAGTCACTAACTGGCACAATAGCAGCATGTCAAACATGAGTTTCTCATATTGTAAATAAAGTGCAGAAACCACAAAAAAAGCAGCGAGGCACATATGTTACTAAGAAACGTAAACTGAAACATCCTGTTACTGTTGGACAGCAAAGGTACAAAATCTGGTCAAACACAGTAACCTTCTATACAGAAATGTATTTCTGAATATGAGGAGTAGCTACTGTTGGAGAGCATTTTATCTCTTACTGGCACCATTGTTTGCTGTTGCGAGGTGGCCTGTCTGTGTTACAGATGTTTCTTTTCCTCTTGCATCTTTCATGATGAACTAGGCAGCCCCTTGTTGACTGTTCATGAGGAGTGTGATTTAAAATCCACATTATTTCAGTGACTGTACTGTGCAGGAGCCCCCTGTTTGTCTTTGAAATGATAATGGGGCCATGTGGAATAACAGATGCAGGTGAGGAGGGAGGAAGGAATGGTGGATATATGCAGAATGATGTGAGGATAGAGTAGATGGCTGGATAGAGAGGGAAAGGATGCACTGTTGCCATTGGTGGAAAGGGCTTAGACTCATTGGAGTGATAGAATAGAAGAATAAAAGACAAATGGGATAGACTGAATGAAGAGACAGATGAATGGATGGAGGAAAATGTCTATATTTAGATGATGAATATGGGTACAGGAAATTATTATGAAATCAAGAAAAGGGAGAAAAGGATGAAGGAATAAAGGCACACATGTTGAGAAGGAAAGGCCTGCACTTAGACTGATGCGCTGTGGACATGTTTATCCTCTCCTTACGTGACCATCAACTCTGCACCCAAACCTTGAAGGAGAAATAACAATTTTAGCATATGTTTTAGAATTAGCATATGTTGTCATTTAATGCATGGCAGTGCACTCAATATTTATGAATATAAACAATTTTCTGCCAAAGTTAGACTTGCAACATACGGTGCTTACATCTAATAGCCTGGAGCTATGCCACTGACTAGCAAATGAGCGACTAACTTTGTGACTCGTGCAAACTTTGTATAGGTTTTTTCTTTCCCTTATGTTTTATGTGAGTCCTGGAAAATAAACTTCAACAAAAACCATTGTCCAATGTACAAGAAGGGTTCACAAACCCAAATCAGTGGTTCTTTTTTTAAATTCAAATTGCTGCACACTAACAAAGGAGGAAACACATCTGTTCCTCCGCCAGTGTGCAAAATTCCTTCAGTTCTTGATTGAATCCTTTTAACTTTTCACCAACACTGAGTCTCAGTCATTTTCTTCCAAACTGTGGTTACCTATAATTTGCCTTTCTGGATGGAAACCCTGCCTGGCACCTTACAACATTCAGTCTCACAAGTTAAAAAACATTAAAGTGAAAAAGGAAAAAAAAACTTAATTAAGCTTAAGAACTTTACTCAAATAAAACCATTATTTTAACAATATTATGTTATATTCACTCCACAACCTTTGTACAGTTATGATAAATGTGGATGATGAGAATTAAAAGCACCTACAGACTGATGATTATTGCAAACCACATTGTGTGACATGGTTCTAATAAACCTGGGTGCGACAATGTTAATACTGAATTGTAGGCTACAACGCAAGACATTCAGGTATGCATCATCCAAACATTTTGGAGCACGCTACTTGTAACTTGTGAAATTGTATTCTCCATTCTTATTGGCTGGGTCTTATTAGGTTGTAACAGTAGACACATCGTCAGAATTTTGTCCAGGGTTATCTCTCATCGCAGGACCATGACAACAGCCATCTTTGAACCTCTCTCAAAGGGCAATCTACTATCCAACCACTGTTTTGGAGCCATGATCAAAGATAGGGCCACATACACATTTTTCATCTGGGACAGCCCAAAATTGGACTCTGTACACCTGCTTCAATACGCTCAACCTAGGGTTCAGCAGCTCAGAAAGCAATCGTACAGTGCATATTTGAAGGTACTATCTTCCACATGTTTCTTCTCCATGCATGAGAACTGTCAGAGTCAAATTAGCTTGACATGTCTTTCTAGTGTGTGTTATCTGCTGTTTTCTATACAGATGTACTAGATCCAGCTTGAAGACCAATATACTGTACAGTAGGGGGAAGGACACTGTTATACTTTCTCTTCTTCTAAACACAGGTGCTGCTAAGAGGTGGTCTGAGTATTTTCTTAATGGCAGATTTATAGTTTGGTTTTTGCAGCTTTGTTTCAGTATAATTTAGTGAGAATGCTCTTCAGCCCTTAGGAGTCGCTGGACACTGCCACGCTTCCAAATCAGATGACGTAGTACTAAGACCAAGCCAAAGTCTATATCGGTTTTTGAATTGTTTTGAAAGGCCAAGTAAAACCAGAGTTATGATAAGTTGTTTAGAAATCAGGATATCTTTTCCCAAAGACTTTCTTCAGTTTAGCCCTCTGTGTCGTTCTTGAGAGAAACTGTTTCATCCAGTGGAACGAATGCAAAACAAACATTCCTATTGTGACACCTGATTTGTGTTGTTAATAGTTGTACACAGATAGATTTTTGTCTTTTTACAAAAATTACATATTTACACTACGTGGGACTTTCTAACTAAAAAAGGTGTGAGGTGAAATAGAAAAGTAAAACGGCAAACTATACCCTGGACTTCAAGGGTTTAATGTAGTGGTCACATTTTACCTCCAGACATAGGAAGTATGTAAAACTACATGTTTATGATCTTATTAACCCCTCAAAACTAGATCCTTTTTGGTGATCATAACACAAAATAAAAGCTCTTGTCCTACAAAATACTTTGTTATTATTGTGCAGTCCTCAGAAACTAGTGAGTTTGGAATTCTTGAGCACCAGAGTAACAGCCTGGAGTTATGCGGTAGCTAAACATCACAAATAAGATGGGCTGTACTGTGTTTAGAGCTGACATTGTACCGTATCTATGTAAGCAGTAACCCAGGCTCCCATACATTACTCCCCCCCCTCCACACTCATGCCAATTTTCACCACTGATTTGCATCACCAACACATTCCTCACTACTCTGCACTCATTTTTACCTCCATCCCCTCAGCCTCTCTCTGCACTCAGAATAAAGGGACTTTTTGCCTTGTAGTTGTGTGTCAACCCTCAAAATGTGTCAGTGCAATGCAGTCTTAATTATATTGCATTAGCCGCTATATCAAGCGGAAAGGCGTCTAAGTGAAAGGAGTCAGTAAACACATTTGGCCTGTAGCTGTAGTCCTGTGGGTGTTTAGAGTCTGCCTCCTGTGCATAAATGTGTCAGTGAGTCTATGTGTGACTACATGGAGTTGCATGTGAGAGCTTATGAATGTCCCTATGTCCACATATAAGTGTGTAGGTGTATGCATGTATTTCCTTTACGATGTAGCATGATGAACTGGATATCCAAGTGTATGATGACGGTCATAAATGCATTTTACCTGGCTAGAGGGTTTATGTGTGTGTGCGGTATGCATATTTTCAGTCTGTAGGCCCATCATGCATACTTGAGCCACATTTCTCATTCAAACTAATGTAGGCAGTTTCATACAGATGTGTAGTGCCCAAGGGTTTCTATCCATCCCTCCATCCTGTGCTACTGTGCAGCTCTGTGGTCTGTGCGCAGATGTAAACCAAACAGGTCATCTGAAATTAATTTCCCCTCTGTCCTGTGAGATTTAGCGAGCATTAGACAATGCTAACTTATAGGGTTTGTTTTAACACATAATCCATCTCCTGTTAAAATTATCCTTCAAACTGCTGTGTAATCTTCCAGAGGATTATTGTTGTAAAAACAGCATAGCTGTCCTGCTGCCTCCATAAACCCAACCACCAGCTGTCCAACCTATACACAGCGACATTGAGATGATGAGAGACAAATCTGACACAGTACTTGTCATCGTATCAGTTACTACATTAATATGAGCTTCGCACATTATTCAACATGTTTGCCAAAAACAATGCATATAAGTAATACACTTTTAAACAATGTTTGAATTGTGTCTGTCGAAGAATAGACTGCTTTACACCCTATGCCTTCGTATTGTATTGTATTTTGTAGGAGACACTGTAAATGTGACAAAGTCGTGGTTCAAGTTACAATCCAGGGTGACAAACTGTAACAATGATAGTGGTTATGGTGTGTGGAAATGACGCGCGGTATATTCAAATTGCAGGGTTACTTGGTGTGTAGATAGGTGCTGCTTGCACAAGCAGCCATCATTTGTAAAATGAGTGTGTAATGCCATTAAACATGAAGGGAAATGGTCCTTTAATAAGATGGCCATTGGAGACACAGGGTCAGTCTATTTGCCTGCAGGCATAGTAAATCATTGTAGTCTGAAAGTCGACTATAATGACCAGTTTCACTTTTCTTTGCACCACTCTGTACCATATTGAACAGGAAAAGACATGTGACCCATTTTCAAAACCCTGTTCTAGTCTATAAATAAAATTATAGTGTGTAAAAACTTCAGCTTCAGCACAAACTCATACAGTCACAGTGTCACGACCTTTTCCACCAGCCAACCCTTTTTTAGGGCCTAGGGAGAGATTTGTTAAAAATCAAAATAGACTTTTATTTCAGGGCTTTAATGTTGACAGTCATCTATTGTGACTGGGTGAATGCATTAATGCTAAAGGGAGGAGAGTGAATCACCCCTATTGCACTGAAATCCACTCTATGCTAGTCCTTCACATCCATACTGTCTTTCTGTGCTGCCTTTCTGCGCGTAGTAACTGGAGTTTTTCCCTCTGCTTCATTCCATATGCAGTATGCTCACATTAGTCTTAGCACTTCCTGTTTGAATAGACAGAGCCCACTGTCTAACTCAACGTTGAAACTGTACACATTTCCATTCATGAATGTTTCCTCATTAGTAGACAGCCATGTACAATTGTGAATGAACTGCCGTAATATTCTGGCAGCTGTATACTTGGTTTTCTGTAGTTTATGTTGATTAGTCTCTACTGAGAGATAGACAAAACACTCTGGAGGATGTCAATTAATTTTTTTTTCTCCAACACAGACTTCTTAATTAAGCACAGTCAGCCTCTTCAATGTTGATTTACTATAATAAGAATTAAGATCTTTATTCCATGAATACAGGATGCTTGTAAGTACTCCTCAGAAATAATTTAGGGTGCCACCTGCTTTTCTTCCTGTCAAGCTAGGGTATGATTAAAAGCTTAATTTGGGATTGTCAAGTACCTTGATGAAGGGGAAGGACCTCTAGATATTTTCAGTTAGAGAACTTCCACATAGCAATGAAATGTGTGTATCTTTAAAAAGTCAACACATAGAGTTTACCGACATATTTTTACCGTTGCCATAATCTCCAGCCTTGTTGGTGTGTCCCTCTGGATGACGAGGTTAGTTCATCACTGTGGTCTGGACTAAAATGTCTCAACTGCTAGATGGACTGCCATGAAATTTTGCTAGGAATCTAATGTTGCCCATAGTGTTAATGGCACTGGATTAAAAGTCAGAGAGACAAACCAGGCTATGTAAGACTGGAAAATTCCACTTGTCCAGCTAAATATTTAAACATCTATCAAATGGATGTGCACAGCATTTAC
This sequence comes from Ctenopoma multispine, assembly GCA_034779795.1. Taxonomy (NCBI): domain Eukaryota; kingdom Metazoa; phylum Chordata; class Actinopteri; order Anabantiformes; family Anabantidae; genus Ctenopoma; species Ctenopoma multispine. The sequence continues at coordinate 19,232,380 of JAUYWH010000020.1, read as the reverse complement.
TGGCATGGCTCCCAGAGGATGTATCCTAATGATTTTGGTCATCATCTGGTATTTCCTCCAGCATCACATTGAAGTTGGGTCCCCCTTCTGGATGAAATGCAGTGGCACTGAGGGCATGCAGGCATTTTATGACACTGAATATGAACCTTAGTCATTCTGCTGGTGGAGACTTGCTGCTTTAATCTTCTCTGTCTGTCTGTCCCCTACTCTCTTTTCCTGCTACCTTGTCATTCTACTATGATCCATCTTTGAGAGGTGTCAGCATCTCCACATTATCTCAGGGCCATCTGTCCACCAGTTGAGTGACGGATAGAGGGAATGTTTGTGTTGGCAGATGAGGGGAAGTATAGGGTCTTCTTTATCTTTCTTCTACTGGTCATTCCTCCACATTAGGCCCTTCATATGCTGGTTTTGTTTCTCTCACTCCTCCTGACTTTGTACGCTTTCATCATGTTGTGGCAAGGTTATAAGGTGAAAGCCCCCTCCACATTGCCCGCCACTACGGTGTGACTGGTCATTGATCTGGCTTTTTACCTGACTTACAGCCCTCCCATCGGTCTGTGACACTGACACTGAGGAGTCATGTGGGGACTGAGAAATATGGTCAGTGTCTGCAAACTGATGGGCTGCTACTACTGCAGCTACACACACACATCACATCATGTCAACTCCATGACATAACCCTTGACAGATGCTAGGAGGACTGCATGCGGATGCATTTCCATACATACGTTTTTTATCCTGATTCCAGTGTCTTTTTTGTAATATCTCAGTTATGTGCTGAACATGTAAATCTGACCCTGTATCATCACTTACAGAAACCTGAAAGACAAAACATGTTTTATTTAATTAAAACAATAGTCTTTCTCTGGCCTATACCAAGGTACTTTATGTTGTCTAAACCTCGCAAGAAGTATTATGTTTCTTAAAAATATTTTTGTTTTTCCCTGATATTGAGCTCAGATGAGCATGTGAACTCTCTTTAAGATTTCTGGACATTGTGGGCAGACAAGCAGAGGAGTATTTATAGGAGGAGTTAGTTGGCTCGCAGCATGCCTGTACTGCTAATGAGGCTTGCACTGTGAGTGCCTATGAATGGTTGTGCAGCATTGTTGGAAGCTTTGTGTTTATATGTGCCAGTGTTTTTCCAGAGTACTTTTTTGGCTGCATGTGTATGTTCATGTGAGTCAAATATCTCAAAAGTCAAGGTGGCTTCTTCCAGAAGCAATAGTAAGATTACATAAAGGTCAGAAAAAAAGCTAATTTATTAGAAGCAGCCAGTGTATTTATTTGTACTGTGTGTGTCTGTGCCTGTGCAGTTTGAAGGTGATAGATCCAGTGTGTAAATATGACTCATAGTAAGCTCTTAAAGCTTTTTAGTTGTGGCTTCTCGAAAAAAAAAAATTCACACTAGAAATTTGGACCCTGGATGCTCATTCAGTCAAGACACACATCAAAGCTGTGCAGAACTTACACAACTTGAAATGCAAATTTCAAGTTGAACGAATGACAAACCCAAGGAAGAGTGCATGGAACAGGGGGAAAAGAAAATAAGTCTGAAAAACATAGCGATTATATGCAGATGACAGTACAATTTAAGTACAAGATGAAAGCCGTATGTGGTGTAGAACAGTTTCTGCCGGGTGAAATTGTGACTCAGACTCGCATATGGTGTTTTGAAGCTTCATATCTAGGTCCTGCATCTTCTGTAATATTTTGTCAGTGCAGTGGAGCGTGTGTGTGTTTTGTACACCTGTGCTTTCACTTGTCTGTCAGTGAATCCCAGTGCCTGATTTGTCACTGTGTCAATGTGAGTCTCTCTTTGACCAGCACCTTGTCCAATTACTGCGTATCCAGGACTTGTCTTCTCTAAGCTCCCTATTCAATTCCCTCAGGTGTGTCAGTTTTATTTCTGTCCTCGAGCCACCTTTGTTCTCTACTCTCCTTAAATTGTCTCCAGGTCACATTCAATGTTCTTTTTTTTTCATTCTGTTTCTCTACCTCCTCCCTTCCTCCACTTACATTATATGCTGTATTTTTCTGCAAGAACGGGTGCTCTGTCCAGAGGTAATAAACATCTCCCCTTGTGTTAATTAGTGCTGGTGCATGGATTTTTTTTAAACCTAGGTTAGCAGTCTGCAGTTCGATCTTCAGTTCCTCCCAGCTCCACATGTCGAAGTGTCCTTGAGCAGGATACCGAACCCCAAATTGCTTCTCGTGGGTCAAACACCTTACATGGCAGCTCTGCCTTTATTGGTGTGCATGTGTGTGAATGTGAATTTACCATACATAGGGTATTTGAGAATTGTACGTGTGTATATTTTTAAAGGTCTGAAAGTGAAACATTGTACAAGTAAATTTCTAATCTTAAAGTCGTGAATTTTATTTTTCAAAGAATGTATACTGTATGTGCCTCGATCTGTAATGAAACATAAGGGAAGGAAGGATAAGACTTGGACAGATGGTTGGTGTGGGAAGGTGTGCGTATATGCAAACATTTGCTTGCCGTGCGTGTGTGTGTGTGTGTGTATGTGTGATAAATGCTTGCGAATACATGCACATATTATTCTGCTTTGTCTTGTTCACTTGAACTCTTTGCACTTAGCTTTTCACACACTGACTACGATCACTATAATCAAGTCATGACAGACAGTGAAAGTCATGCTTCATGTCTGACACAATTGCTTTATTAGCCTTCCCGAACCTTGAGCGTGCCAAGGGACTGCTGATGTATGAACATGTCTGCTTTTAAGGGTAGTAGTAATGGATGTAATAAATAATAGTACATTTAGTTAGCAAATTAGTTTGGAGTATTACGTTTACAAAACAATTACTGACCTATATGAGATTAAAAATGTATTGTTTTGTATTCTGTGTTTTTTTATACTAAATATTAATTATAATAGTAATAATAGATTTTCATATCCCTACGAAAAAGGCAAATCTTTCAAAATGTTAAGCCAAATGTCAAGAAATCACTGACTATTGTAAATAAAAAAATCAATATTCTCAAAAGGCTTGAAAAGTTGGCATTTGAATGATGCAAGGTTTTGGCAGGGCCTGAGTGATTTGGCAGCCGATGTGATTCCATTTCCTCTGAGCCCTTATTTTCACATAAAGATTGGATATCATCTAAGTTCATCGCCTTTGAGAAATTTTTCCGGGCAATTTCTCAGCCCATCTCTTTTCATCTCACCATCAAATAGAATGGACGGAGATGGAGTGAAAAGGGAGGAAAATGAGCTAATTTGTGTTTCTCTATCTAGATTTTAGTAGGCAGGAAGAAGAAAGAATGCAATCATTATGAGGAGATAACCTTTAGACTGCAGCTGTTGGCTTGCAGAGTAATTGTTTCTTTAAAACTTGTTTCTCTGCTGAGTCGTCTCCCCAATTTAGGTTTCGTAGGATACTAATTTATCAGTTTTATCTTTCTGTTCCCCTCCCATCCCATGTCCTTCTGTGCATCTGTTTCTTACTTATTTGTCTTTTTTTTTCTTCCCTTTTCTCCAAAATTCTCCCTTTCTCTGTCTCACACCCTCACACATTTCCCCTGCCTGCTGTTGGCATAATTGGGAGGTTTTACAGCATTTTGGACCCTGTAATGACTGCATATATCATCTCATATCATCTTTTTCTTCTTTCTGACTTCTCTTTTAATTTTTTAGTATAAATTCACCAGTTTTTTCTTTTCTCTTTTCTCATTCAGCGCTTCTGTCTAAACATTGTCACCTATTTTCCTGCTTTCTTTCCCTTTATTTCAACCTTACACTAATTTTATCAAACACTTTCAGTTCTCTGTCTTGTCTGATCATATTTTTAATGAATAGAGAGTTGAAGGAATTGCTGACAGTTTCCTCATTCCTAAAGAAACATAGTGATACTCTGCCTTCCAACACCATACTATTTTTACACTGATTTGAATACAATAGCTGTTATTTGAACTTAAGTCTGTTAGGCAGGTTCACACTCTGTAAGGTTTGATTGAAGTCTGTCATGGGAAAAATATTCTGCATGCAGTAGCAAATTTATGTTTTAGTTTGAGAAGTTTGTTTTTTACATTTCCATACATATTGGTTTTGCCAAAAACACAAAGGAGAAAACAAATGTGCTTGTTTAATAAGTGTTATCTTTGTGTACTTCTAGAGACCGGGTTTTGCGTCCCACAAAAGCACTTTAAGTAAGATTAGGGAAAATTATGGTTTTGCTCTTTGTTGCCTCAACATCACCATAAAAAATCTCCTCCACTGCTTTCCTTGAATGTTTGATGTGTAGATAATATGCTTTTGAGGAGAGAAAGTTGTTTTTATTGCAAATATGGGTTTATGATGTGTAAGTACAACTAGTTTGGAAAGCAACGATGGTTTGTGCGGTTACACGAGTGAGATGTAGAAACGTAACGAAGCAGTTTTTGCTAAACCCCTTACTATTATGCAGACCAGCTGAAATGCTTTTTCTTACTTAACAAATTTTGTGTTTCAACTCAGCACTATGATTATTAGCAGGAGGCATGACTTTGATATTTTTTCATGAATAAATAAACTCTGATTTCACTCTTGTTGCATATTTCCTATTTCATCACTCCCTCTGACGTTCATGATGTGACTTATGGAGATAACTTTAAACATGGATATCTAGTTTCAAAGACCAGTCAGTCACTTTCAGAATATCGCTCTCATGTTTGTTGCATCTCAACATCAAGAGGCAGAGTGCAAGATTCAGATGGAGGTTGTCTCTGCAAAATAAAGTTTGTTTCCAACCAATATGTCGGGAATAAATGTACAGAAGATAAATATATAGAAAACAATCAGCCAAACTTGACTTTCCTGTACTGTGGGTAATTAATAACTCATATTGTCTTTCTTCTCATACATGTGGCTATGTGGTGATATTACTTTATTACTTGCAAATCTTCTTAGTTGTCAACATTTCAGAAGTCCCAGAGAAGTCAGTAATGTCACCACCTGTTGCAAGTAGCAACAAAAGTGGGACTTAAGCACCCGTAATTGTATGTAAGTAGGTCATATCTTTACGTGAAAAACACGTCATTTACAGTTTAGTTGATTTATATATTATCCTCATAAATATTTATTTATACCATTGCGTGGTAGATTATGTCCACTATCCCCAAAATTAATGATCAAGAATTGTATTCAACCCTTTTTAGAAGTTTGAATTTGTTTCTTATTCTGCCTCATGTCACCACCAAGGTCCACCACAGCACAGAGATACCAAGGGTAAATATAAGCAAAAGTAGATAGTATCCGATGCTACATTATTAAGCTCCACTTCTGGGGCTGATGTTACGGTGGTGTAGCAGTAGGATTGGGGCTAGGAGAGGCCATGAGGGTGGATGTCTGGATCAGTGCCCTGGCTCAGAGCTAAATCCCATCGCTCATCCCTATCTGTATGGCAGAGTTGAGAGCCAGTTTAGCCCGCCCCCCCAGAGAAATGCTGAGAGCCTGAGAATTAAACATTTAAATTAGAAATTTAAACACATGGTTTAAGATGCATGCAGATTGAGAATGTGTTTGACAGAGGGGGATTGTTGCAGAGCAATAGAACGTGCTATAGGGGTGAATTTAAGCACCAGCTTGATCTCTTTCCCACCATCCCAGGGGTGTGATGGCTTAGTAAGTAGCCATGGAGCCAAGACCTAAATTGCTGCTTGGGTTCTAAACATCTCTAAGGCCATGGATAGCTCTCTCTCATTCCCTCTACATGTCTTGGTCTGATTCTCTCTATCATTATCTTCTCATTTTTTTCTCTTTCTGCACAGTTTCTTTCAGTCTATCCGTATTTGCCTCCTTTTTTTTCTCTGTCTCCCTTTATCCTCAACTCAGCTCATATCTGTCCCATTAGCAGATGTGCCCTGGTTTTATGCCATCCTGTGGCCCTGTATCTCAGCAGACCTCCAATCAATGCATTGTCAGTGGGTCAGGTACCAGAATGGAGGACCAGCCCTTTCTTTCAAGGGGAGGTAGGGGGGAAACAACAGGGTTTCATGCAACAGCAGCATAATGAAACTACCAAAGCAGGATATGCAGTAATATGAAGCTCAAACTATATCTGGGCCATAAAGCAGCTTTATTTGGCTCGTTTCAAGCACGTTGAGGCCAAAACAAAGTGTGACAGAGGAAGATTAAATGCTGCTTTATCATTCACATGGAGCAGGGGATTGTGGAAATCCCTTGGAATTATTTTCAGTGATTTCTCACCTGGTATCTCTTTTTTCTGTGAGGTCTCATTACAGGGTGCAGATGTACTGAAATAAGGTTTAGAGCCACAGAGAAAAAGAGATAGCAGGTCATATTGTGCTATAGATGTCATGTTGCTCTCCTCAGCAACAAAAGTCTGTAATGCATGATAATGTCTGTCTATCTTAATTCTATATAAAGGTTGTTATTTTGTCGCCTTTTCATAAAATGCAGTCTAATACAAAAGTACAACACTACAGCACCAAAACACACCATAGTACTGAGTCAACATGAAAAAATCTAAAGTAGCTGTTTCTGCACATGGCCATTGCATTATATCATAACACCGTGCATCATTTCAGATTTCTCTGACCATATGTTCAGAGACATCAACAATACATTACTGTAGTCTGATGAAATGTGAGAAATACATTTTTTAAAAATGTTCTCTCTGAAAGTGTTCTAGCAAGATAATATCTTTAGGACCTTTACCAGATTGTGGGTGACAATATTACAATATATTTTTCTCACTATGTACAGCCCATCATTCAACTTGCATACATACACCTGTACAGTAAATTGTAATGTTTGAACCAGTGGAAACATTGCCCCACTTCAATCATTTGCATCATGCTCACGAGGGATGCACATTCAGACACATCTGTGCTGAATTTTCACATGATGCTGCTATTTATAGATATTTTCTGTAGTGGATCTTCAGTTAGGTACAACCCTGCAAGGTTTAGATGTTAATAAACACATGTTAAACAATGCTGTTTGAACAGCTGTGAAAGTAAAATGAGAAGGTAATTATTGTTCAGTGTTCGCTGGATGAGAGGAGCAGTCAACAATTACACTTGTGAGGACCATACATCCATTGTTCCAAGGGCTGCTACCAAGCTGAATGGATTTAGAGAGAGAGAGAGAGAATAGTTATGTTGGCTGACTTACTGTATACTTTTAAGAAGAAAAAAAAAACTCAATTTGAGGCAAAACAAGTTGTCGGAAATGTTTTCAGAAATCGTTGTGCCCCCATTAAACTCTGTTTCTCTAACTCTGTTTCTCTCTCTCTCTCTCTCTCTCTCTCTCTCTCTCTCTCTCTCTCTCTCACACACACACTCACACACACACACACACACACACACACACACACACACACACACACACACACACACACACACAC
>JAUYWH010000020.1:19202498-19217871 GCA_034779795.1 Ctenopoma multispine | reverse complement strand
CCATAATTTAACCCCTGCAATTGTAATACCCATACTCTTTAAAGTTGTTCTTACACTATGTATTTTCAAGTTTAGTCCAGTAATGGACTAAATAGTAGAATAGATAGATAATAGAATAGTAATTCAGGTACATCCTTCTTGCTGTGACGCAATATCTTTTTCCATTAAATTGAAAGTAATCCCTAGTGTCAAAGATTTTCATTTAAATTTGAATCATTTAGTAATCTTTAGTGAATCAAGTGTAATGGAGTTCATTTGATAGTAAGCTTCTGAACCTTGTCCTGCCTCTGCTTCCATAACGTCTGATGATGCAACTATGTCCAAATCTCATCCATTGCATCTCTCCCTGCAGCAGGCACCCAGCCAGCTATCGACCGGACCTCACTCACGGTTTTTGGGTCACAAGCTGTGACAGGAAAGCGGATGATGTCCTGAATTCAGCACTTTGTCACACACATACCATGATTGTCTGTGAGAAAGACAAAAGACTTGCTGACCACCGGCTCTGTTGCTTCCTTCCGACAGCACTATCGGTCTCAGGCCAGCGAGAGAAATAAAGAAAAAGAAAGAGACTGAGTGGGTAGTAAAAGATGCAGTAATGATGGTGGAAGAAGAGAACAAGAAGACAGAGATTAAAAGACAGAAGAAGAAAAAAAGAGAAAGAGGGGGAAGAGATGAAGAGAGACACAGCGAGAAAACGAGACAGAAGAAGAAAGTAATCATCTTAAAGGTCTGAAGGTCTCAGTCAGGCTCACACACTGTCCTACAGCAAAGATGAATCCAAGAGTTAGCTCCAGCTGTGAGTGCAGGGATGAAAGATGAACGCAATTTCTGCAGTGACCTCAAGGGGTAAAAATCAGAAACAGTTGAATGTGGGCGCAGAAACACGATAAGAGTATGGTGCTGCAATGTGACTGTCCTCCTATTGAGTTTCACCACATATACATTAAAGGCAGACAGCATTTCTCTGTATTTTGTGGAACTGTTAAGGTCATTTTTTCCTGACTGATTAATTTAGCAATATCTGTTGCATTCATGGTTTTCTCTACCTCTGGGTGCTGAGAAAAGAACCGTAATTAACATTGTAATACTGGGGTACCACAAGCAATCTACAGTAGGAGACAATGTTTTCATGGGCTCAGCCGCTAATATAATATAAAGGTTTTCTTTCAATGATGATATCACGTTGTCAAACTGAATAAGCTCACATACAGTATATGCAAACAGTTGCCTCAGGTATCCCTGGCTGCAGAAGTCATAACTGGGCAGTGTGGATTGGGATTGATATTAGACACCTACCATATATAGATTTTTCATGTAGGTGTGCTAAGTTAACAAAATGCATTGCTCCTTTAAAAAAAAATGCTTTAGTCATGTCCAGCACAGGTATAAAGATATACAGACAGTAAAAAATTATGTACATACAACACTTTTTTTGCTGAATTTAACTAAATGTAGATGTTTTGTGTGTGTAGCTGTAAGTTATTTAATAGTCACCTTAAATAAGAGTTATTGTTTTGACTGTTTAAAAGTGTTTTTCCTAAATTGTTACGTTATTGTGGATAAAAAATTTTTTTAAAAGGCTGAAAATTAGTTAGCAACCGCTGGCAGTTTGTACCACTAGCAAACGCAGCACACATTCGACTCAATTTAATCCTACCCTGCCCCACTCTGCAGCCAGAGTCTTATTATTTACCTACTTAAACATCCAGGAGCTACAATTTGCAGTCACTTTGTGTCCATGTGATGGAACTAATGCATCCACCTGATAAGTGTATTACAAACGATAAAACCAATGCACTGCTAAAGCTGAAAAGCTCTGTAAATATGATGGAAATTGTAATGGCACATGGTAAAGATGTATATGTATTTCATGTATATTATCTGATTTCTTTTAAAATGTCTAACTGCTGTGTTCATGCAGTAATTAAAAGACATACAAATAATTTATATTCAAGATTTTGTACATCTGGACTATCTTTATTGACATATGTTTTCAGCTTTTTTTTTTTTGGCACTTTGCTGCTGGCAGCTGTATAGTGAGTCTGGACAGAAAACTTCATTCAAATTATTCTTTTACAAAGCTGCACTGTATACAGTACACACATGGTGTAGTCCTCCGGGCTTGATGAATGGACAGATGAGATTGCATACATACATGTAGAGTAGCTGTGCATATATTAAACATATTGTGCACAACTTAAATATGAATACATGTTGTACATGATTATGCAAATTGCTTTTGTGTACATGTTGCATGTCTGAAAGTTCACTGATTATAAGTGTTAACATATATTGTGTATATACGGTATATATATATATATATATTAATATACCTGAATTCACACTGTTGATTTCAGATACAAATAACATTGTCTTTAGTTATTGAACTAGCAAAGGCCATAAAACATTGATCTGTTTGTAGTGTATTTTTACCCTTGAGGGAACAAACATAGGTAGCCTAAACGTGTTTTTATTCTCCATTTAAACCGTAGTTTTATTCATTATTTATGTGTTCATTCATGTGTTGAAGTAATTTTATTTACATGAGCAATGCTGAACTGCAGCAAATCTAAACTGAGCTCTGCTTAGTACATTAGTATGGGCCTCCCTGTTTCCTTTCATTGTACAAACTTTTTATCCAATCCAATTCAATTCTGGTCTTTATTTTCTGAAAATGTTTGGTTACTTTGATGCCTTTACATATCTAGGCAGAAATTACTAAAAACGAAACAGCCTCAGCTTGAGGCAATGCAAAGGCAATATAGTCTGTTATGTTGTTTCCCATAGCAACAGATACAAATGATGCTGGGGCTTGACAGCAGCAGTGCCATTGTTTACACATATGATCGGATTAGGCATGACATTCTCTAACGTTACTGACCTTAAAATAAAATTTATGTAACATATTACATGACAGGTCTAAAAAGAAAGAACATGAAAAACAGAGAATGCAGGTGGAGCAGTAACATAAAGAAAACAGAAACTTAAACTTTATTTGGTTCTATCTGGTTACACATGGAAGATATTGCATTTGCTTGAGCGGTCAGTTACTAATATTATGCTATATTAAATTTCATTTGATAGTCGTACGAGTTAATTTCAGCCATTCCAACAAAGAAACTAAACTCAAAGGGATGCACTGAATATTTAGGTTTCACTTCAGTGTCTGAAGGACGCTATGGCTGATACCAATTCTCCTCAAAGGGGCTTCAAGGTAGTCTTAAATTCAGTATTCTGGAGTTCAATACGAGTCACATCCAAGACAGCCATGAAGCAGTTAGGTTAGCTTAGCATAAAGGTGAAAGGGAAACGTTATTTTCCAAGACTAAAGTGTAGACACTGATGACTTGGTTAGAGTTGCAGTAAGGTGATAGTCAGGTCAAGCATCATAAAATATAAGTGGTTAAGTGGTGAGTAAAGGTTTGGTTCAGACTGAAGTATTAAAAGGACCTATTACCAAGTACTGGAATCTAATGTTAAACCTAATCGGTGGGGTGAAATGACTACCCTGGCTGGCTTCACACACCAATATGTCTAGAGGTCACTAGTTAATAAACAATATTATATTTAGTTTGATTAATTATGGTTTTTTGTTGGTGGCCTTCATGTTGCCAGGCAACAACAAAACCACAAATACCTAGTTAGGTATTTCTACACTTTCAGTTTTACAGGACTTAAACAAGAGCGGTGTAACACGTTGATTAGTGAGATTTAGATGTATTTTTATGTATTTTGGTGGACAGAGGTGTGGTGACAGGTGTTTTCCTCATTGTTACCATTAGCTGCGAACCGGCGTCAATCTTTCCGTCTAACTTCTGGCAAGAAAGCGTAAAAATGTCATTAAAAAAACATCTTTAAACATCTTTTCTAATCGTAGCGTTGTATTGGCTGTGATGATGAATACAACAAGCTAAAGAAGGAAGCAGCCTACCGAGAGTGACTCAGCTATTTCTGCACACATGACTTCCGCGGCTAACAACCCTGTTCGTGTGGCTTCTCTTACCTACTGACCAGTTACGCTAACTGCGGGCACCACCCTCAGCAATCCCGCCCATGAGGAGCGTCACTGGTTCAACTTGCAGCCGAGGCAGAGAGGGAGAGGAAGGAGCGGGGAGGCAGGCTGATCGCACACTCATTCACTGAGGAGCAGAGGCAGAGAGAGGAGCACACGGAGCGAGCGGGGATCCTTCACTGGCTTTTCACTTGCGTGAACACAACCGTAGACCTCCCAGGATCTAAAGATGTGGGCAGAAGTCGGAAAGCTCGTGCTGTTGCATTTGTTCCTCATGGAGCTCCATTCCGCCGAAGGTAAGAGGACACTTGTCTCTCAGCGAGGAGCCGGAATGTGCATGTCATCGCAGGAACGAACGGCGCTTCGGGGACCATCTTTTATGAAGTGCCGCTTTACGTCACAGTGCTCACGCGACGACTCGCACCCGCCTGGACGGACACTTTTCGTCCGCGCGGCGAACGAGCTCGCCGGTGACGATGCGCGTGGGAATAGGTCGCAGAAGCCAACATGTGTCCAAAATGCAGCACGCTGATGTTGTAGCGGAAAAGGCTGGTTTGTGATGATGTGGGCACAGGATCCAGACTGTGCGATGGTCTGACTGCTGTGCCTTTTTTTTTTGTTAAATACGTTAACGTTTTTAAATAAGTGAGATGTGTCCGCTGACCAGTGAGGATAGACAGCCGTGATCGCCATGAAGGCGGACTGTTGACACTTCAATAACATTCGAGTCAATCATAAGATTAATGGGGAAAAAAGTCATATTTTAACAACGTTGAATTTGACTTAACCACCAGCTTCGCTATGACCTACACCTACTTTTAACAACTATAGCAAATGGCCACTTCACAAAAATGATTCTCACAGCAATGTTGTACACAGTGTGCTCAATAGAGCAAAGCTTAAACTTTCTAGTATGCCCTCTCTTTCCCGTAAAAGGCTCTAAGTTCCTCAATTTGCATTAATGGCTGAGAAATTGTGTGTGGTTTCATAGAGACGTTATTGAAGTTTATGAGCTTGTCATATTGTCATTTTGTGCTACTCTGATCTCTTGATTTCTTCACGGTCCTCTGGCTTTAAACATCTTCATCTCTAAATGAACCACAGAAGTGCCTGACAAGTTGGTCTCTCCTTTTCTTTTCTTTTTTTTGACACTGCAGGAACTCATACGGTGTCTGAGTGTGAAACCGGGCAGTTTCAGTGCAAGAATGGACGGTGCATCCCGACCCTGTGGAGATGTGATGATGATGATGATTGCTCGGACAGCAGCGACGAAGAGAACTGTCGTAAGTAGCTGAGAGATTGTTAAACGTATGGATAAACATAATTATGCCTTTGCTTTCTCCCCGTGGTCCTTTCATATACCTGCCATCATGTATGTTACAAAAGGGTTTTTAACCAAGGACAAGGACTTGTGAAAACACAGGATCTGTAGTTTTCTGCATGTTTGCAGACTGTCTTTTGATTTTATTTTGCGCTGGCACCTGACTGGGTTTCAGTGTATGCTGCAGATAGCTGAATATATTCATGTTTTACCTTTTGAACAAAGTGAGTTGTACTCAGAATGAGCTCCTTATCATTTTGCTTGGGGCCCTTCTTGAATCTCCCTTTAGCTCTCTTTACTCCACAGGCATCGGCGCGAGAGCTGCTGATCCCAGATCACTGGTCAGGTCACATGGCCGCAGGAATTTCTAAATAGTTTCACTTTCTAAGCAAACCTCAGACACACTGAGAGCTGTTGCCCCACTGGGCTGGAGCAGGGCAATTTCATAATGTCATTATAACTATTATTTATTTTGTGTTGGTTATCTTGCTGTGAATGTGTAGAGATCATGTCAGTACTGTTATCAACAGGGTGACAAAATGTGTTGGATATATAATCGCCTCACAGGATGTCATATCCGAAATAAGGTGATGCATTTGCAGTGTTATGTGTCATGACATGTCACTGCTGACTAATGCAGCGTGCTTTATTGCAAATATTGTGGCTCCTGTGATATGGCTGCTCACAAAATCGGCGTTTTTTCTGTTCTGTGCCTCTGCTTCTGAGCACAGGTGATTTGTAACTAGATTTCAGAATACTGTATTGAGTATATAACATTGGGCAAAAAGACCAGTGGCATGAGATTCTACTTAAACTGCGTCTCACTCTGGTTCATTTAGGAAATTGCTTGAACAGCCAGCTGAATAATCATGGCTTATAAATTTGTCACAGTACTAATTGTTTGAATGGTTATATTAGTGGCCAATTGATTCATCGCTTATCTTGGGGACCGGCACACTAAACCCAGGATTCTCTCATCTCGTACCACAACCACAGTGGTGGCCGCTGAATACCTTGGGAGTTCCCTCCATGAATGCCGTGACATTTACAAGCGCGTCTCATTGACTGGAGAGACTGATTGGGATTATTGGACATTTAGTGGGCAATGCTTGATGGAGGCAGAATTAGATTTTAATGAGCTCTCCCTCTAGTCCCCTCTATAACAGGTTCGGTTTTACTGTGTTATTTGATATAAGCATTGCTGGAAGAGAATGGGAAAATGGTACTTAGACAGCAAGGCGACACACTTTTCTTTAACTGAGCCACTTTGTCTGTGACAGAAATGTGCTCTGCCTCTTGCTACCTATTCTGTAAGCTTCAGATGTCGTTAGGCTTTCCTCTTGGGCACCTTTGTCACTCTCTCTCGAGCTCTTCCCCTGCTCAGTATCTACCTTTTTCCCCTGTTTTCCTCTTGCTGTGCCTTTATAATCTCTTCCATCCTTTGCTCCCTCGTTCCTATTCTACCCACCTTGCTCACTCTATTCTTTGAGTGCGTCACCCCAGCCTGTGTTGGAAGCAGGAAGCTTCCTTCTAAAAGCTGTCTCTCTGCCTCAACATTTGTAGCACCCACTAAGGGTCTTTCCTCCCCTCATTTTTAAATCTCCTGTGGGGCACCTTGGCAGTGTGAATGCCAAAGAGCCTATGCCCACTTGTCTTACACCCACAAAAAGCATCAGCTGACAGGTTGGTTGGAGATAAATCCAACAGCGTGACTCTGGTTGCCGGAGTGATGCGGTACCTGGCACCGCGCCAGCTCTTTCGAACAGATACCAGAACTGCCACCGTGCCCCCTCCCCAAAACCCAATATCGCCAGCATGGCTCGGAGGAGAGGGGACAGAGGCTGAGGAGGAGGAGAAGGGGAAAAAATGGGACAGATTTGATTGAGGGGAACAGGATGATGTAGAGCGGAGAACAGCTAAACACGGTGATGAGGAAAAATTTGGAGGCAGGGAGCAAATGGAAAGAAGAGAGGAGCTACTGCATAATTGAGAGGAGTATCGGGTTAGCCCTGCCTAAGCCAACATACACATTTTGCTTAGCTCATGGTGGCATGACAAAACTAAATAGGGTTGGTACTGGTGTCATTTAAAGTATGACACCGGTACATTTAAATGGAAACATCACTGCACCAGTGAGCCCAGTCTTTTTGTTACTTTGACTCATGTCAACTAAATGTAAATACACCTGGGATGAGTCTGTCATACAGTACTCATTTGGGCCAGTTTTATCTGAATGTGTGTGTGTCTGTATGTATGAGTATGAGGTACAGTATCTGTTTGTGTACCTCGTAGTACACACACAGAGACACAGGCTTCTCACAGCAGGGGTTTCCCTATAGCTTCCTCCTTCTAGCAGCTGTATTTGAATAAGTCTTGGTCGATTGGTCTGTCTTTTGTGCCTTGTCTGTCCTTTCTTTCCTTCTCTCCTCTTCTTCCTCCTTCTCGTCTCCTTAATTCTCAACATGCTTCTTGCTCGATTCCGCTCTTGTTGCCCTGGGAGACGGTAAAGTGGTGATGGGGTTTTTGTGCATGTGTGTGCTGTCTTTGTAGTGAACACAACACTCCCGCACACGTGTATGCGTACACATAGCAACTCTCCACCTCTGCATGTCTCTGTATGACCCATATTTCAGTTGTGGAATACACAGGAAAAAAGCCTTATAATTTTTTACAGTGGATTTAAGTGGATTTCAACATGCCTAATCCAAAGTGCTGCTGTAAAATCATCTCACATCTGAACCTCATGTTGGCTTTCAGTTGTTCTCCCTCTCTCACAATACTGTATTACGTCTTCTCCTCTAAATGGCCTTGGTCACACTGCGCTGCAAAAACACGTCTGTTTTCTCCTCGCAAGCAGGCAGGTAATTGGTGAAAAAGTAACTGAATCAGTTTTAATACTTTGAAATGGATTTATTTAAAAATCAATCATAGTAACAGGTTCTCAAATGTGACGATTTGCTGCTTTTCTTTGTTTACGTAACAGTTAGTGGTGGATGGATAAAACAAGCACATTGCACACACTAACTGTGATGGGCCTTTTCCCACAATTTTTGATGGTTCCACATATATTAAGCATTAACTGCCGATGTAGTAATAATTGTGTCAAAGGATGGGACCAAATTACTTAACACGGACCCTGAAAACCTGCTCCAGTGTTTCCCAACCGTTACAAACAAGGGGATAGAAGCAGAATACATAAGGGTGGGAAGAGAGTTCATGTTGAGATCAGCGTGTATGTGTGTGTTTGTGTGGGTGCTTGTGTGCCACAGCAGGACAATGAGTGTGTGCAGGTCTGAGAAGGGGAGCGTCTCTTCTGCAGTCTGAGACCAGCTTTCCTTAGAGGAGACATCACAACGCATTTCACGCCACTGCTCTCTCTGTGTGTGTGTGTGTGTGTGTGTGTGAGAGGCCAGGCTCTCTGTGCCTCATACATACTGTCATCCTAACACACACACACACATGCACACGCAACACTGTAATAAGAGACTGCAGTGAAGCGCTTCAGGCATAAAGGGCATTGTACTGAGGCTCATGAAAACACATCTTGGTCACCTGCTGACACAAACGCATATATGTGGACGTAAACTCTGCACCCTGTAGCACAGTTGGGGTCACACTTTTAATAGGAGTATGATGTCAAGGTTACCAGTAGCTTAATCAATTACACAAAAACACACATGGAGCAGTGCTATGTGGCACCACTTACACAGATTAAAACAAGAGAGACACACACACACACACGCTGATGGTCGCTGTAGTTTGTACTCTGGGTAGTTTCCAAATACGTAAAATTTTTCTATTTTGCCTTATCTAATCATCATAATTATACACACTCACTCACATTCATTTAAACAACCCTCCACTCCATCATTTTCTGTACTGGACTAATGACATGGTGTGTATGTGCTTGTGTGTATGTGCGCGTCTGTGTGTGCATACGTGTGAGCAGCAAACGCAGCTGCTGTGCTGTAGTCTCCAGAGAAAGAGAACCACTGCTCTGTGACTACTGAGGCAGTGTGTGTGTGTGTGTGTGTGTGTGTGTGTGTGTTCAATCTAGTTGGCTTTGTGTGTGGAGTGTGTGGAAAGAAAGCATTTCACAAACAGATGACAATACACAGGACCTGCATGTCACTGAAAAGAGAGCAGATTTAGGGAAACTGGGTAGTTGGTAAGCTTGGTACAACTTGGATCTTATTTTTATAGTTTAGACATAATTAAACAACTGAAATGTTTCCGCTTTTGTGTGTTTGTATTTTTTTTGTTATGCGTATGACACTTTAACTTGCACAATAAAAAAAAATTACTGCAGCTTTATTTCATTACCTATGTTGAAGCTGCTGCATCCACACAATCTGATTTGCTATTCATGCCAATAAAAACAAACAACTTATTAGTTATTAATAAAACATCAGGCTTGTTCTTATTTGAAACGATGCGGGTCTCCGCTGGCCGTCTGCTAAAACATTTAAAGGGTAAAGACTGCCAGCTGTTCAGACCCTCTCAAAACATGATGCATTACTTAAAGATTGACTATTAAACACAATATTTGCATACTTAATAATAAGTGGACACATTGTCACATTAGCATTGCTATGGCGACAGACGACAAGCCCAAAATGTGCCAGGTCACCACCTTCGACAGACGCTGTATCATGCCACACAAGCTAATAATACCTGGTGTGCTGAATAGGTGCTGGGTGCAGTGGAGCAAAACAACAGCAGGGTAATTTTAACTGAGGTCAGTGTTGGCCTGAGGCATTCGCTCTTATTCTCTCTTTGTTCCTCTTCCACCTTCTCCCCCTCTGTGTCCATCTATTAGTCTGTCTGTCTTGCTTATTTTTGCGCTATTTCTGTCTCCCTCTCGCTGCATCTCTTACTCACTCACTGTCTTTTAGTCTTCCTCTTGCTCTGTTTGAAAGAATGCATTTGTATTGACGTGAAGGGCAGGTGTACGGCGTGCAGCAAACCTACAAAGAGGGAGCAGAGAAATTGTGAGAGAAGGAAAGAGAGGGAGAGGGAGAGAGAGAAAGAGATCTTACTGTCCATATATGTACTTCTAATCCAATTAGTGGGTGTCTCAGCGGGTGAGAATCTGCATTGTGGGGGAGAATCTCCATATGTGCTTCAGACTAAGCAAAGATGGGAAGAGCTGATCTGTCTGCCTCTGCCCAAAGACTCATTTATCTTTTTCATTGTGGGTTGTTGATATATAAATAAAAAAGCTGCACTGGCTTCTCATTGTCTTTGTCCAACCCACCACATTGCACGTTTCAAAATAAGGGCATATTTTTAAGCAGGGGATGGTTTTCTTGAAGCTAGATTTGTTTCACTTTTGGATTCACTTCTTCGATTTCATATTCACTCCAAATAACCCAACATGGGGGATAAATGCAATACAAAGTCAGGGAGAGTTGGTAGAGATTAACAACAGTTAAGAGGAGAGTGAATATTGGAATATTGGAGAAGCATGTGCACATATGAATGCTGCTGTGTGTCTGTTGCATGTGTAAAGCCTCGTTGTATAGCAGTTTCACGTGGTGACGTCTCACCACTGAAGGTTTCTTCCTCTGTGTTTTATGACAGTCAGCGACACTGCCAGGGAATGGAAATATGAGAGCTTTTGTGAATCAACTGAGGTTTAAAATGAATTGTTTATCAGTCAGTGACGATGTATGAAATGAATAAGAATGTCAGAATTTCTATTTAGAAACATCCTGTCCCACCTTTTTTTTTAATACACATGACAACAGCAAGAGTACAGGTGACAGAGCGTCACCGGCAGTTTTTGTTGTTCAGTGGCCTCTTCTTTCACCTGTGGCTGACCTTGAACATTAAATGCTAGCTATCTGTTGGCCTGATGAATGATGCCAAAAATATAACAGCTTCATTAAAATTATTCAAGGGGAAAAATAGTGGGAAGCTGGGGGACGTTTGTGAGGTGTCGGTAGACTGGAAAGTCAAAGACGGTCCTCCTGCTATGAAAGGATGATACTTTGTTCATTTGTCTTCTTGCCGTCCTGTTCCCGTTATCTCTCTGCCTTTCTGTATACTGTGTCCTGTCTCACGTCTGTCTTCTCTGTCAGAATTAGCTCATCTATTTTCAACAGATTACCTGCTGTTGTTTGTCTGCACTGCTGCAAAGTCACTTATTGTTCAGAGTCAAACTCCGATAACACTACAATCCTCTTTCTCCACCATGTGTGTAGACGTTTAGCTGCGTTGTTGTGTTGTGCTGTTGTTATCCCCCTCTCCAACCCAGCTGTGTCTGACAGGGTATCATGGCATTAATCCCTGGCTCAGATTAACTGAATGTCTTCATGTGCCTGTATTTTATTATTTACATTTGCTGTAATCCTGTTTTTCACCTTGTGCTCCGTCGCCTGGTATATGCAGTCAGGGAGCGGCGTATGAAACGACAACTAAGAATGTGATGAATAAAACATGGATGCTAATTCCAGTCTGCTGGGCTGACACTGAGATAGGGCCCTTGAGTGCTGCATGTCAAAAGTTTCCATGCAAAGTTTTACATGGAATTTACAAATTGCAAAGAGTTTGGTTTTCCTCCCTTTGCTGATGACATTTCTCTTAATCTGCAGTCTTCCTCTGTTCTGTTTCCTTTTATTTCTTATACTTAAAATTACTACACTTTTCTTTCAATTTTCCTTTACTCTAAATTCTCTTTTTGTTCTGACATTTTTCTTTACATTGACTGGAGAACTAAATGTTTACTCAGTTTAAGCCCCTGATTCCTTGTCTCTTGTCAAATAAAACATGATGTTCTTCATTCTCTGTAGCTGTGAAACAGGAATTCAGTTTGGTAAAAGCAGAATTTAAGGCTGTTGTGAATTTGTTGTGTGTATTAGTGTGTGTTTGCACGCTGCACACGTTGATAAAAATTTGTGTCTTTATTCCCAGTTGGGTGAAACTAGATTTTTTCACCCCAAATCTGCGAGAAAAAAAAACAAAGGGAAAGACACTTTAAAGATACCATTAAGGAAAAGATCAAACAAAGTGTATGCAAACTCAGATCTCACCTTCATATCTCATCATTAGTCAGCGGAGAAGATCGACAGATACAGTGCTGAAAAATGCATCCTGATATTAAAGATTGATTTGTTTGAGGCTACATGAATTTGTTTCAAAGCTTCGATTCAGTGTTTTGATTCTTCTGAATGTAGTAATTACATTCAGGTAAATAGTGAATCAAAGCCATCATAGTAATAATAGAGCAGCTGTTCCTAATCATGTTGTGCTTGGATCTATGAAGTAGTGCTGGGCGGTATACCAGTTCATACCGAAAACCGTTTATCTTTGTTATGATGCCAGATTTAGTCCAACTTAAATTGACATTTAGACTGTTGGTCTGACAAAATAAGACATTTAAAACGTCACCTTCCACTTTGGAAACTTTGAGAGGACATTTTTCAGGATCTCTTCCACATTTGATAGAACAAGCGCTTCCTTTATCCACAAAATTAAGGAAGCAATACTTTTGAACTTTTTGCCAGTAACATAATACTAAATTAATCTTTTAACACAAATCGAAACAACCAGAGAAACTTAAAGATGACTAACTTCAGAAAACATGTTTTTTTTCTTTTCAGTCCTCCATGTTCCTTCCTGTCCTTGCTTACATCTTCCTTACTCTTGTCATTTTTTTTGGACTCTCCTTTCTGTCTCCGCCCCTCTTCGCCTCCTTCTGTCCATCTGGCTTTTGAATGAAGCTGTTTACATAGATTTCACACACACAACGTATCTCCTTCATACACACGCCTCGTCAGCTCCTAAGCCTGGGAATGGGTCTTTTACCTTGAGGGGATTTTGCTTGTCATCCGTTGCAAGATGTTGGGGTGAGGTGGTGGTGGTGGAGGGAGTGACTCTGATGATACAGCTAGTGCTCAGTAATACCAGTTATCAGAAGAAAGATGTGTAACACATACACAAACACACACACAAACAGCCAGCCTGTGTTTTGGGGATATACAGAATGCTAATGTAACATTTCACCTGCAGCCTGCTTCATTATCACAACACACTGACACCGTGTCAACAAGAATCAGCTCGAGGGTGGGATTAAAGGGTGAGGAAATTGTGAGGTTACAATGGTGAGGACAAAATTTTTTTCAGCTGTGGGGGAAAAAAAATAAACATCTCCTGTTCTGATTATCCTTCAAGACTCCTGATAAATAGTCCTTCCTCTGATGTGGGGATTATTGAAAGTGTGTTTGAAGTTTGAAAAAAGAAAAAAGAAAAGCTGATGTGCTGTAGTTTCTAGAGCAGCATCAGGAGTCTCTCAGGACGTGTTGACGTGCAAACTGCATTTCAGCCACATGGAGATGTTAGGTGCTTTTCAAAGCTTTCTACTCCCACTTTAAAGATACTACATCAAGTAAGAGAAGCCAGGTGTAGAGAGAGAGATTCTGGCGGAGGAGCTGATTTTCCGTAGCGGCAGAAGATGTTTTTCATCTCATTTCCTTCACTTCTCTGTCCTCTCCTTCCATCGGTATCTTCTTCAAGGTCTTTTTCTGTTTTTTGTTTTTTTTTTGTCTTTACTCTTTTCTGGCATGTGTTCTGTGCCCTTCACCCTCCACCCCCACACTCTATTATATATCATTGGAAGCAGCATTTCGATGTTTGGAAGTAGGGTGACACCACCTCAATGGGGCCTGAGAGGCCCCTTCTCTTTCTCTCTTTCTCTCTCTCTCACACACACTCTCTGTTTCTCTCACACACCGACACACACACACACACACACAAAAATCACTCTCTTAAAAATGCATTGACAATTGGTTTTGTGTGGGTGTGTGTGTGTGTGTGTGTGTGTGTGTGAGCATAATGAATAGTGCTGTGACCTTGCAACATGCAACATCTGCATTATAATGCTTTTGCCTTCAATACTCTGGAAGAATTTTCTTACACGTTTCCTTCTTATTTTCACAGACCGCCTCGTGTTTTTTTAATTCTGTTTCTGGATATTCATAAACATGTTTACACATAGTTTCTTTCAGGGGAACTGTGTCCTGAAGCTTGAATGAAGCAGCAACATGACAATGCTTAAACATTTTACACTGAGGAAATAAAGGCTAGTGCTACACACACACACACACACACACACACACACACACACACACACACACACACACACACACACACACACACACACACAGGCAAATAGCCATACTGGCATTCGCAGGTCTGCACATATGCAAATATATACTATGCCTGCATTACCTCTTATGCTGTCTCATACACACACACACATACGTGCGTGATGCACTTTAGCATCAGCTTCTTGGCTGCTGTAGCAGGCTGCAGAATAAATAATGTGACCTTTTCTTTGACATACTCATAACACAGTAGCTTTGTATGAAAGTAATTTTCCTTGTATTTGGCTTCCCATTGTTTCCTGGTTTTGCTTGGTGTCAGCTACGTGGCTTACTATGGCTTACTAAAGCTGTGTACTTGCCAGGGATAGTGAATCATACCTGACGTGTGTGTTTCTTGTCTTTCAGTGTACTAACATTGTTTTATGTCTGATTACATTCAGAAGATTTTTTTTCTGGTGAAGGTTGATGATGAACATCGTTCTTTCTGCACATTTCGGTTTTGTTACTTTCTCCACTTTGTCACTCAGTCTCATTTCCTCTTTCACTGTTTTTGAACACCATTCTTCTAGCCAAGGAGATTCAATAACCAACTAAATACACCAGTTTTACTACATGAAAATACATGAAATCCTTCTTTTGGCAACAGTAAAATGTTTTTTCTATTTCAAAGCATGATGAGTAAGATAGTGGAATGTTGTATTTTAAATACACTTGTAGGCCATAGTAATCTAGTATCATTCTATAATACGTCACTTTGTTATGTAATATTACTCTTTGTTACCCCATCCACAGCGCAGCAAAGCAAGTGTGTGTGAAGCTCTCCCTGATATCAATAAGGCCTCTATTAAGTTCGAGTTGACTCATGCAATGAAGAACTGAATGTTACTGTTAAGAATGAAGTTTATAGTGAAGAGGCCAAGTGGGAGAAGG
>JAUYWH010000020.1:19175251-19202398 GCA_034779795.1 Ctenopoma multispine | reverse complement strand
CTGAAGAACTCCTGAACCAACTCTGCTGAAAACTTAGACTGAATTTGGCCCAGAACTTAGTCAGATTTGACACAACAGGAACTAGCTCAGTTTAGTCAAAACAGAAGCAGTGACTGTACCATAAAAGCAACCAGAACAGTGAGATGGTTCTGTTTAGCCAGAAAGACTAGCGAGGGGATGGATCCCTGGCTGCTATGGCCCATCTGCAAGTTTTCATGCCTTGTTACTCATGAATTTCCACTTTGCAACGCCTGCTGTGCTCAGGTGCAACCACCACTAATTCCCACAACAAAAATTTTTAAAAGCCAGCATTTAAACCCCACA
Source organism: Ctenopoma multispine (assembly GCA_034779795.1). Classification (NCBI taxonomy): domain Eukaryota; kingdom Metazoa; phylum Chordata; class Actinopteri; order Anabantiformes; family Anabantidae; genus Ctenopoma; species Ctenopoma multispine. The sequence continues at coordinate 19,202,074 of JAUYWH010000020.1, read as the reverse complement.
AGTAAACATGCAAAACAAGCTGAAATCGTAGCACCTTTCATCATTACAAGCTAGGGAACTAAAAGCCCTTCATGTGTGTTGATATTGTGTCAAAGACAATCTCTCAAGACTGTGTGTACAATACTTTTAGACTTTGGCTTCTACAGACTAGTTATTCTATATCGTTGCTTAGAAAAAACACAAAACGAAGCAGAAAACGGACATTTGGAGCTTGGAAATATGGAGACAGATTTTAGTTCTGCTGTGTTGAGCGGTTAATTTGTGTATTTGCTACCCAAGCTGCAGACCAGGTTCCAGTCAATAAATATTTAACCCAAGTTTCTCAACAAATGAAAAGTTATTAAGAGTACAATAAACACGACTTTATAAAGTTGAAGTTGGAATAAAACATTTTCTTTTTTATTTGTTAAAAGCAAACAGTGCATGTGTCCAGCTGGAAACACACAGAACACTGCTTCTGGAATTATTTTATTAAATTATTACATGTGTGCCAACTGGACCCCCACCAACACACACACTCCATTCTGCGTGGAGAAGACCCAGTGACCCAGTTGTGACAGAAGGCAGCGGTTAAGGATAATTGAGTTACTGTGATGTTTTTTTTCTGGCTTTATTGGCTTTATTCCACCTCTTTTAGTCAAGACGGGGGTTTTTTTTGCTGTGTGACAGTGCTTTCATAAATGATTTGACAGCTTAATTAAACTCTGACTCAAAGTTCCTTTTGATTGTTAACTTTTAATACAATGAGATGTGATTTGAAGGGGAATGTTAGTACATTAAGTGTACAGTTTATGTCTAAGACTGTCTTCAGGTGGTGATTTTAAAGAACTTTATTCATGCTGTAAACACAAAGAATGTGTTTTTTTTTTGTTTTTGTTTTTTTTGTCAAGGTAAACCACAACTACTTGCCAAAAAGCAAACGCGAAAGACTATTTGTGGCCAAAGACAAAATCCCTTTACTTTGAGTAAAAGTATTGATTCCCCCCTGACTCTGGAAGAAAGAGGCGAGTGAAGGTGAGTCGCAGTCGTAGCAGGCTACGTGCTGTTTTCCTAGATGTCCAGAGTAAGTTTTCCACACACATCCAACAGAATTAATGTTAATTTAAAATTCTCTGTCCAGAGTGTCATCACCTTATTCCTTTCTATCAAGTGACGCCTTTGTTCTATGACATACCTCTAGACAAGTTCAAATCTCACTGTAAGTGCTGAATAACATGCATTTGAGCTGTTTAGTGACAGTGAGGGAAGGTCAAGACAGGAGTGCCTTCTGTAACGATTGTATCGGTTAGGTATGTTTGTGCATGTGTTTTTTGTTCATTTGTGTTCACACATGATGTGGGATCAGTTTTATAAAAAGATGGACTTGTCCATCAAACTTCATGTCTCTGATAGTTGCTAATACATCTTTTAGGAAGCTTTTCTCCCTCTGGAAATCTGTCATAGTTAATTCTAGTGCAGAAATTCATATGTTCGCAGCTTTCTGTTTTGGAGGTTTCTATCTGTGGTTGCTAGTGCAGAGTCTTGTGACTTGTAATGAATCTTTACATAAAGTATTGATCAATTGAGTTAGTCTGTAAAATGTTGAAGAGCACAATAGTGAAAATGCTAATCCACAACCATCCAAAAGATGGATATGTACTTCTGTGAAGCTTAAACCAAAGTTAGACATTTTGGTATTAAAACTCACCTAAAATACTTGCCACTAGTTCTGTTATGGAATTAACCAAACTAATGTTCTGTATGTTTGATATATGCAGTGGCAGAGCTGAATCTATAACCGGCAGTGTTGTTATATTAATTGGATGTGGTTGTTGTTGACCTCATGACTTCTCTAGCAGTCATACAAAAAGGTAGATCTCAGGTCACTTGGCAAAACCACAACATGCTGCTCGCTACACTAAACAGCCACGTTTATTTGTCAGCGATCTGTTTTTGTTTTTTTCTAGTAGTAAATAATGCAGAAGTGGGTGAGATCTATAATTAGCTAATGGAAAAAACAATAGCGACAGCCCTCGTGGTGGGTTTGCGAGTGTGCGTTTATGGACGTGCAACTGGAGGTCTGTGTTGTTGACCTTAATTCATCACATTAGCACCAAGTCTCCAGAGATTCTATGGAGATGTGTTCAAAGTTAGCATCCCCCGGCTAATTGATTTCAGTGAATGGCACATTTTTACTTCACTTAGTAAATTACACCAAAATGCAGTTGGGGGTGTTTGGTGTGTGTGTTTTCCTGTGGGTGTCGTGGGGGTTCAGCGGAAATCTGTACAGAGATTTTTTTTTTTTTTTTTTTTTTTTTTAATAAGATCAGTGGTTTCCTTCCTGTATCCCCAGATGGCCACAGTAGTAGAAGGTGTGTGTGTGTGTGTGTGTGTGTGTGTGTGTGTGTGTGTACTTATTTCAACGTGTGTGTGAGTGTGGGTTGGTGGGTGGGTTAAAAAGTGGAAGGGGGACAGATGAATCTTTAATCATGTGCCTGCTCTCATGTTTCATTTAATTGCCTCTTAAATCCATAAAAGGGTGACTGCATCATAGTTGGTGTGATTGTCTATATGTGTGTGGTCCACAGTAGGTCACTAAGTGTGTTTATGTACATATGTCAGCAAGCATTGTACACAATTTATGCACATGATGTACATAGCAAATCTCTTCAGAGATTTTTTCTTTCATGCTTTCATAACATGATCTACTGTCTTTTGTCATGTGCAGTGTTTTGGATGTTGCACATTCTTGTCTTGTATGTGTGTCAATATTTCAAGAGGAGCTGCTGTTTTCATGACATGATTTTTGCGTTGGTTGATTGTCTACATTTGTGATACATCTTTTTAGCTTAGAGACTGACATATAGTGTAGGTTTTATATATTTTTAATTTCTTTTGTGCTTATGTGGAATGGGGCACAATTTTCTCTCTCTCTCTCTCTCTCTCTCTCTCCCTCCTATGTTTCCTTCTCTCCCTGGCGAATGCTTTTTAATCAACAGCCAAAACTGTGCAGAGGAGGTAAAGCTGTTCATGTGTGGAAGCACCGTGATTGCGTTGTTTCTTTTGGGATATGGAGAGAGCAAGACACAGATGTTTGAATGTTTGTATAGGTTTGAATTTAAAAATGCACTGTGTGTCTGCTTCTATTGTTTCCTGCAGGTCTAACACTTACACACATCAACCTAACACTGTTGCAGCAATAGAAATAGATGTATTGATTGATTAAACTGATAAATGGAGCAGCTTGCTGCACTCAATAATGACATACTGTATATTGTAGTTGTATGAAAGAAACTTTCACAGTTAGTTTGTTTGTTTCTCTATGTGCAGCTTTCTGTTTGCTGTGACAAAAACTTGAATTATTGGTTAGGCTTGCTTCTGAAGTTTTAATTTTGTGGCACAGATGTTAACACTCACCACAAGGGAATCCCCAGGAGGAGCTTTGCACGAGGTGTGGGGCATTTTAAAGCAGCGCGAAATGGTATTTTAGGAGTTCCATGTTTCTGTTATTTGCCATTTATGCTTTTGAAACAAAATTAACCAAGCGAATGATAGTTTTTCTTTGGACAGCACCATTGTCTCTCTCTAAAACCTCCATTATTACTATAACTGGGGCAGGCAGATATTCTGTGTGTAACAAACAGAGGTAGAAACGTGTGTTTTTATCACTTTATATATTTGCGAGTTTAAATGTTTTATAAAAAAACTTGTATGACTTTCTCTCTGTGTTCTCTACCTTTAGCTGTTTCCAATCTGAGTGAGTCCTTTGCAACATTTACTGCAAGCAGTTTTAACAGCTCTGACCTGGAAATAAACACCATTATTAAATGTCATGTTTATTATTTTTATCAAACCCTGAGCATCAGAATGCACCGGGATAATGTGTCAGTGAATTAAAATTATAAGGTTGAATTTATTACATAAATGGCTTCATCAAATGATGCTGCACAATTATGCGCAGAAAGCGAAGAGCTATGTTTGTGTTGAACGATTTGCATTTCTTGTAGAGTCTTTTAATTCTACGAATGCTTTATTCTTTACATCTTGTTTAATGTTTTCCTGTGTGTGTGTGTGTGTGTGTGTGTGTTTGTGCGTGCGTGTGTGTGTGTGTGTTTGTGCGTGCGTGTGTGTGCGCGCACGCTCACACTGTTTGTGTCATCATGATGAAGAGACTATGGATTGGGTTGTCAACTAATGAGTCTGTGTGTGCTTGCATAGGCTTTTGAGGTGTCCCAATGATGAAGAGATTCCTGCTTTTGTGTGTGTGTGTGTGTGTGTGTGTGTGTGTGTGAAAGGAAGAGAGAGCGAGAGTACACTGTAGTGTTCAGAGATAGTCATGAGCTATGGGGGACTATAAAGCCTCTGACCCCACAGTTGGAAATGGAGGAGCCCGATCACTCCCTTGTCACCCTGCAGACCCCAGACCTCTGCACTAATGGACTCAAGCAACTTAGTTAGGGGGGAGGGTGAAAGATGTGGTGCAATATATGGTTGATTGCACATACACACATTTGAGATGACACAGTTTGTGTATTTGATTTTGATGACCTTAGTCTTAAAGGTTAGAAAACAAAGATTTATTAGGATACACAACACACACATAGATGCATGCAATTTTCGACATGCCTAGAAGCAGCTTCTTCTATAATATTTGCATTTACAAAGTGTCATTGTTTTCTCCAGACTGTAATCAGCTATCACCTTCCTCCATGTGTGATGGTTTTCTTTTCTCATGGTTGTGTCATCACTTGGTCTTTGCTACAAATGCTATATTAACTTACTTCCCTCAGTTTGTAATGAACAAACCAGACCTTAGTCAGGTAGCACAAAGGCTAATCTATAACAATTCAATGGATAGTGTTTGCTCAGAGGAAAGTTGAGCAGGACTTGAGAGGAGAGACTAAAGAACTTAATCCTTTTTCTCCAAATCAACCCAACTAACCAAAGAAGCATGGTAATGAGAAAATTATTAGATTTTCTTTTCTACTGCACGGCTACTGAAGCTCGATCCATCTCTTTGTGTCTCATAAATCATAGCTTTAACTTCTCGACTTCTGGTTCCAACTTCTGAAATGTGAGGATTTCCAGCTTTTCTCTAGCCTGTATCATCGTCATTTCAAAACTTCTGGGTTTTGGATTGTTGATCAGAGACATACCAGAGAGGATCTCACACATTTCACAGAATAAATTATTAATCAAAAGCACAGTAACATTTTACCTGCAGCCATAGTTTTGGATATCTCACATCAGTTGCTTTTCTTTATATTACTGCGTTTTATTTAAAGACTTGCTTGTAGAGGCTCATCAGGATAAATGGAGAAGCAACAAGCAAAGTTATAAGAGAGAAACAAACGTAAAAGTTTGACTTTCCATGTGTTTTTTATGTAAAGTCTAGTAAATTGCTTTCATTCTACTACAGGGTTTTGAATTAAGAAACTGAATTTCACAGGAACAAAAAACTCATGCACGCGAGGTGGTGTTGGAGTGGAGGAAAGCAAACCAGTGTGGGTCTGTGTGGTGCTGCGTTTATGTGCTCTCAGTGCCGGTGCACCTGCTGCTTTGGAAAAAAGGATGATGGATCCAAGAAGCGGGTGAACACTGTTTCCATGGACTGACTCAGCTCTGTGTGTGTGTATGTCTGTCTGGGCTGGAGGCTAAAGGGAATGCGAGAGCAGGCGAGCCACAGATCAATTTCCTTTTTATTGTGGCGGAGTGGAGACTTGAGATGCATGGCCTCCTGTGACCCAGATTCATTCCTCCTTTCTCCTTCTGCTCCTCCTCATTGGCACAGTGGCATTACATCAGTGGGAGCGAGAGATGAAAGCGAGAAAGAGAAGCAGACAGAATGGGTGAGGCAGGACAGTGAGGGAGAGTGTGTTGAATTGGCGCTGATAATGGAAAAAGAGAGGAAGCAGAGAAAAATGGAAGTACAGGGGTGTCTGTTGGGACAGTTTGAGGATTACACCGGAGTGCAGAGAATTACACTTGCAAACATTACAGGAGATGTCTTGTATATAAAGAAAAAATCAAAGGACGGAGTGAGGTATGCAGTAGACAAATCCAGGCATATTGAAAGCAAAAAATATCCCAAAGTGAGTGACAAGAGTAATGAGAAGGGCGGATTGATACTGATAGAAAAGACAGGGCTTCATCACCCAGGAGGGAGGGTCTTTACCAAGCATATAGTGATTATGTAATGCTAATTATCATTATAAACAACCTCCCCTCTCCTGCTGTTTGAAAGAATAGGTTGCAGGATCACACATTCCAAGTAGGGATCCAGCTTAAGGCACTAAGCGCTCTGAGTAGCTACTGTTCCTCCGAATTGTTTGATACTATTCTGACCTTCCCTTCAAGGTTTCACGGTGGCTTCAAGGCACTTTTTAACACTAGAAGGGGCAGATGTTCAGCCTGCTGTGTGAGGCCAGCACATCATTACACATTGTTGTCTGCACACAGCATATACCCATGAATTATACATATTGTTTTGTTGAAAATGAAATGCAGCTGAATCAGTTCAGTTCTTTTACTGTGATGGATGCTAATGTGACACACTGTAAAATCCAGAGTGGTTAAAAATGTAGTAACTAGTTTTACATTCAATTATGGGATGGAAATGACAAACCAGAGCTGCATCTACTTATCTTTGACATGGTTTCTAGTGAACTTTAATAACTTATTGGACTAAGTAAATGTAGTTGTACCATTTTCCATCTGGACTCAAAGCTGAAATCTGTAATAGTTGCTAATTATGTATATTTAAATTGCCTCCACTTGTATAGAAGAGTGAAACTGATTGGAGGCACATTGCTTTGGAGAAATCTTTATTGGAACTGTACACAATATGTCAAAGCAATTTCCTCACATCAGTAAATATATGTTCATGTTCACATTACCTGAACAAAGATATTAACACTACACACCAGAAACGGTTATGTGAAACACTTTCATGAATGTGATACAAGTATTGAGATCTTTGCTGTACTTTGAACTTGAAGGTTTTGAACTGCTTCTTTTATAACATTGAACTACATATTAAGGACAATAATTTTCAACTGCATTTTAATAATCTATCAATTATCGATTACCACCTAGGTGCTAATGGAGTTTGTGGAGTGAGAGGCAGGGTACATCCTGGACAATGGCTGACTGTAATGGACTGGTTATTATTGTTTCACACTCAATTAAAAGTTCAATGTGCAACTACAACAGTTGATTTATATACAGTGTGTGTATATATATAATATTTAGTCTTCTTGACTTGTTAATTTAAAATATTGTAAATTTTGTCCTAATGCAGTAGATGCTGCTAATATGTGCTGCTATGCGTTTGCTGAGTTCCAGTCAGATATAGAGGACAGTGTCTTATATTTGCAGGCAGTATTTCCATGTAACGTATATCAGACACGGTTTGAGGTGGCTAAAGCACAACACATTAGGGCAGACTTTTCCAAAATCTGACAGAGACAACTGCCTGTTAGTGCTAGGAGAAACAGCACAGATGAGGCTGTCCATTTGCCCTGTCCTTACCTTCTGTGACTGCCATCTGTTTCTTCCTCCTTCACTTCACAATTTACAATTCAATTTATAATTTCCATTCATTATTAATTCTGTGCTTTATAGTTCTGACAATTGTGTGTGTGTGAGTGTGTGTGTGTGTGTGTGTGTGTGTGTGCAAAATTATATTTACCAAAGCAATTTACATAATATTAAAAACTAATTCTCAACACCGACTTTTGGTTGGAACCTTGATTTGATTTGGCCCTTGTTGGCCTTATTTGGCTCAGTTTAGTGGTTGTGTCACTGATGCACATTCTGCCAGTGCACTTGCACAGATCTTGAATCTGTCCAGTTCAACAAGAATCTATCCCATCCAAATAATTCTTGGGAGGTGTGAAGGTTATCGCATCCAAAAAGGACTTTGTGCCACCCCCATGTGAACTGCAACTATGGGAGCCCATCTGTCACATGAAGAGGGACCGCCATTTACACACAGAGAGCAGTGCACATACAGCACACACATTGTCATGCTGAGGTAGGGGAAATGGATGATTATCCCCTGTGTGAGCGTGAGTGTGTATGCAATGAAGCAATGCAAGGACACAGCATGCAGCTGAGACTCCACCTTTGTTTCAACTGAGAAAAAGTAATATCGGAAGTGTCATCTGTTACAAACATGCACTGTGCACATACAGTATAGAAACACGTACCAGTATGCACACTGCAACATCCACACACAAGCAGACTTTACCCACACACTGCACCCTGTTCTTTCTTTATGTCTTTGTCTGTGTAAATCCGAGGGTTTTAGTTTTAATTGCGTGCTCTTGTTTCAGATCAGACAGGATTTCACTGAGCCTTCTAGGATAGCCTGTATCTCCACCATATACATGTGTAAATTGCACTGTAAAGATGAGTAAAAGTGTCCAATATGCAATTAGTATTTTACAAAAATGTGGGTATGTCAGTATATAGGGGTGAGGGAAAGAATCCATAAGCATATTATCGCAATACAGACAGTTTGTCAGCAATAAAAATTATTGAAGTGAAAGTCTGATGACTTTTTTATTAGATTAAATATATTTTGACAAAGTTTACCTTTATGGAAATAATTTGCAGTTGAAACAAAATGTGATAATCACAATATGTCGTATCGCAATAATTAGCATATCACAGAACATTTAAAATCGCAATAATATCGTGAGTTAAGTATTGTGATAATATTGTATTGTGGAGTCTCTGGTTATTCCCACCTCTACCAATATGGGTCTGTGTGGGTGTGGTGACAATGTCAGTAAATATGATAATCTATTAAGATATCGATATTAACTCTATTCCAAACTCCTGTCTCTGTTACAAACATGGAACACACACAGCTCCACCCCCTCAACACACACACATACACTAAAGCTAACAGACCATTTGGCCCATCATTAAAAGCCCAGTGACCTCCAACAGGCCTAAATCTGAATTATACTGCTGATGAGAAAACACTCATCCTTCACTATGTAGTTGTCACCTCATTAAACAAGAAGAAACCCCAATCAGCTCCTCTCATCTTCTCTGAAGGTTCATGCACCTGTCCTTGCTGAATATTTGTGTGGTGAAGTGTTATGATAATGAGGTAAAGGATGCAAACACTGCCTGAACACTTGATACTTGCTGATTCTAAGCACCAAAAATACATATCAGAGAAAATTAACCATTTAAAGAAAAAAAGGTCATTTTGGAACTGATTGCAGGAAAGCATCTCAAAGTTGGGACGGAGGCAACAAAAGGCTGAAAAAGTGAGTTGTATTAACAAGAAACAACTGGAAGAACATTTTGCAACTAATTATTTACAACAGATCACTAACAGATCAGTGACATGATTGGGTAGAAACAGAGCAGAGTCTCTCAGAAGTAAAGATGGGCAGAGGTTGCCCATGTATGAATTGCCAAACAATTTCAGAATAATGCTTCTCAATGTAAAATTGCAGAAACTTTTAATATATCACCATCAGCAGTATATAGCATCATCAAAGGTGCCACAAATGCAAGGTAAAGCTCTATAATGGAAAGCCATATATAAACATGATCCAGAATCACCACCTTCTTTTTTGGGACAAAGCTTATCTTAAATGAAAAAATTGCCTTGGATATTTCAGCAAGACAATGCTAATTAGTGTACTGCATCTGTAACGGCATGGCTTCATAGTGGAAGAATCTGGGTGCTGAAAAGCCCTGCCTGCCATCCAGACCAATGACTATTTGAAAATATTTGGCGCATCTTGACTCGCAAAACACAAAAAAGAATACCCAGAACTGTTGAGCATTTGGAATCCTATATCAGGCAAGACTGGGACAATGTTCTCCCAGAATTTCAGCAACTGGTCTCCTCAGTTCCCAGACGCTTACAGATGAAGAGGGGATGCTACACAGTGTTAAACATCGCCCTGTCCAAATGTTGCTTCCATCAATTTTAAAATTACCTTTATTGTTTTTTATGTTTATATAAGTTTTGATATTAGCAAATCATTGGTTGTATATGCTTTCCATACAAATATCCTAACTTTACTATGTAAAGACACGTAAGATGATTTTTTTTTGCTATATTTAAATAAATTGAGTAATTAGTCTTCAAAATTTAGCCCATAGCACACATGTGCTCAGTGTCCAGTCAAAGCACACGTGTATAGACTTTAAAAGATCTGTATGTTTGTTCCAGTCAGAACATACACAGATTAACATCCATATAATTGTATAAAAACCCACGGATGAGTAGGAGGAGAAATTATTATTTTGTTGTGGTGCATACACACACATACTGTGGGTATCTGTTGGTTAACAAGGGTATCAGACATGCCACTGAGTCATCCTCTTCTCTACGCCTTCACATTCTTGCTATCTGCTCCCACACCTCTCTGCTTGTTTATAGCCAGCTTGGCACTAAGTATATATACAGGTATTGTTGTGGGCACAATTTACCCCACAGGCTCAAGTTCAACACTACTTGGCCAGCACAACCAAAGTTAGTACTAAAAAAACATGTGAACATGTGCAACACTAAAATCATAAATTGTTCTTGTTGCAAAGCACCTTGGCCAAGTGTTTACAGCGCATGTCTCGTAACTGCGGTGTCCTTGATTCGCCTCAGGCTGGGTACTACACTATATATTATCAAATAAAGGCAAAGATACTCAACGTCAAATTTGGGTACCGGTACCTACTGGTCGAGGCAGATGGCCACCCACCATAGGCCTGGTTCTCCTGGAGGTTTCTTCTGTTAGAGGAAGTTTTTCATTTCCACTGTCACCTTCTGCTTGCTCTAGTGGGTTTGTTGGGTTTTCAGTGTTATTCTGCAAGGTCTTAAACCTTGAGATGACTTTAGTTGTGATTTGGCACTACATAAATAAAACTGAATAAAAAAACAAAACAAAAAAAACAAAAACACAAACTATCAACATCTCTAAAGCTGGCTAATTAACAATAATGTTGTTTGGGCCAAAATCTTATAAATCTATTAATAAATCCTAATAAATTTAATAATTACTAAACTTTTACTGTAGATGCCCTCATAAGCATATTGTAAATCTTTGGTATGAGCCAGGCAAGCTGTTAATGCCTACTCAACTCTTTGATTGATATGATCACGATCTTGAAGAAAACTAACAAGTGGATGCATCAAAATGTTGAACCTTTCTTGCCTTTTTCTTGGACACTAGATGATTTTCTTCTTTCTCCTTCATCTGTGTAATGACTCTCCCATTCACACACATATTTACACACAGACACACACACACGCACACAAACTCCTGTCTTGTGTCTGTGTGTTGTGCACTCCAGACCTCAAGGTTCTGCTTATCCCATCTAACTTTGTCACCTTCAGATGGGACTCCCTGTGCCATCCACATCCTCCCTTTGTTATCTCTATTGCTCTGTCTCTTCGTCTCTCCCTCTTTCTCGTCTGATTTGGTTTCCATTAAGACTTAATCTACGTCGGGGCCCCATCGTGTCACATGGTGCTCATTGTATACGATCGATGTGTCGCTAGTCTCCTCCCAGGCTGGGCCCTTATCTGTCCAGACAAACCACAAGGCCTCTGATGAAGGCTGACTTTCTTTCCATGCTAATTCAGGTCTGGCTGCAGCCTATTGGTATTCTGCTGATTGTCTGCCATCCTACTCAATGAGGCCCGCAGACCTAGATAGAGAAATAGGTGTGTAAGTTTGCGCTGTGGTTTCATGTTGCTAACAAAATATTACTTCAGATGACTCAAGAAATATTCTTTTTCTCTTAATGCGGTGAAACTTGGCCCAAAGTCAACAGACCAATACTGAAATCGTCAAGGTGTATCCTGAAGCTATGCTCCTGTCATTGAGATGCTAAGGGCAGTGTTTAAGTATTGAAAACCGTCTCTAAAGATGCTAACAATCTATTTATTATGGAGGCTAAAACACATTTTGATCCATATATTAGCTTGTGTTAATTATGTTTGAATTATTGAAAACTTAGCATATGTTTATTTTCACTGAGATAATCACTGACTCTAATTTAGACTCTAATCCGTTTGTTTTCCTGTTGTGGAGGTCGCTGGCTTGTAGCAGCTTTTAGAAGCTCAAGGACTTTAAAGAAAATGTGCTAAAAGGTGCTGGTAGTATTTATAAATTTTATATTCAAGATTTCCTAAACTGATATAGTACAGGGAGACATAGATAATACATGTTTCATCAGACTGTCTGTGATGTTAAGGATGTGAAGCATAGATGCAGTTGTCATGTACGTTAGTCATTTTTTTTGCAAGTTCTTCCTGTCACTCTGTGGCTGTTGCTAAAATCTATATTTAGTGACCATAATGTTTTTAGGAAACAATTTCAGCAGACCCTAATATGCAACAGGTGGAAAAACAGACATAAACAGATAAAACAGATATAATGTTTCCATTATGTTTATGATTTACAGACCCTTGAAGTTTGTTCTCTCAATCAGCTTCTTGTTATGAACAGTGGCCTCTTGCATGAGCTGCCGCTCTTCATGACATACCTGTGGTCATCTTACTGGCTTTAAGTAGGCATCAGTTTACAAAAGGATATGATGCTGCTTATCTCAGTGCAGTAACACAGTACCTGAGGTGAAAGTATAAACACGTTTTACTATAACTTGATTAGATGCACGTTGACACAAGTAATGTTACAGAGACAGATTTACCCAGTGTTTTTAAGGGTTTTAGCATCTCGAAAGTTAGAGCTTATGAACAGTATTTAAGGTGGAATGCAGCGTGTGAATCAGCAGGTGGAGAGTGCTCGCAATGTGTAGGTCGCATAAATGCTTTCAGTGGGTACTGAAGTTACTTGAGGATGGATGAGGGAGACGAGGGATGTGAGGACAGTAGGGTGGGAACAGTATGAAAGTAGACAAGATGAGAATATGAGAGAGCCGATGAGAGGACAAGACAAAGAGGTTGGGCTGCATATTAGAGTGTGAAATGTAGTTAAGTGTATAGAAGTGGAAAAGTGATTGTGGCAGAGTGAAGGGCACCGACTGGATTACAGGCTTTATATTCAGCCTTTGTGCACGTTGCTGCCAATATAGAGCTCCAAACTTTGTTTTTATGGATGTGAATTCTTTCAAATATATGCAGTCTAAATTTCCAGCTCCATATATGGTTAGTTTTTCATTCTTTGAATCCATGTTATATCAGAACATCGAAATTTTATAATTAATCCACTGAAGTTGGAGGACTGTCCTTTAAATCAAACATTTGGCCCACTTAACCACTCAGCCTGATTTTTGCACTGCTCTTACTGAGTTTGAATAAAAGTGGGTTTAGAGTATTCATCATATTCTAACTTGTCCTTGCTTTAATGAGGAAGAAAGTATGTGTGTGAAAGTATGTTTCCAACAAGATGACTTAACTGCAACATACAAATTGCTTTAAATGGACATTCCATAAATCTGAGTTATGTGGGAAAAGTTACCAAATGCCTCAGACAACAGTGAAGTTTGCATTGTCTCAACTCATTTCTTATGTTGTCACTTAAATGACAGTGAATTAAAGTAGACTAAAAAGGCTGTGTGAGTCATTTTGCTTTGGACCCATATCAAAAGTGCATCAATCCATCGATTAAATTTATATTATTATATATAATAATATAATATATTATAAAACATGCGTTTCCTGCAGTGTGCCGCAGGAGTGCTACACTGTGCAGCACATGCGCTGACAAACAGCTGAACGTTTCAGTCCAATAATAGAAGGCTTTATGATGAGGATTAATGGACATGTGTTGTGTTAATGATGATTGTTAATCTTCAGCCCCAACACGTACACACCCGCACACACATACTGTACATCCCCTGTGTCTAATCAAGGGGTATCAGTCTGTAGAGATTAGAACACGCGCACACTAATCATGGGGTGTCAGATGGCCTACGTGGGTTCTCTCTCTCTCTCTGACTCACTCAGTAATCCTGTGGTGTCAATCAGTCGGCACAGATTTGGGGTTCAGTATTAAGTAATATGAGAATATTAATAGTGAGACAGATCTGAGTGGTGCGTTGCTTCGTTTGCACCTCCAATGTACGTAGCACCACGTTGCCTCCCTGCCCCATACCTTTTGATGATCTGCTCATCCAGTTAATACATTCTGACCTCTATTATAACGTCTGACACACCACTCAGCAACTTTTTTATCCTTTAACCTCAGGGTGAGAACCATCTACATCTCTGTTTTTCTTCTCCTATCCTTTTACTGGTTTATTACAGTTCTTTTTACCTGCTCAGCTGTGGTACAGTAGTTGTGAATTTATGATGCTTCTTATTATAGATACCCCTTCAGAAAGGTTATACATGCATGCTTGGTCTTGCAGTCCCAGGACACGCAGTGTAATGATGATGGATTTTGAGGAGAAAGAGTCAGTTTGTGTGTGTGTGTGTGTGCTAGTTGCTAACAGAACGAGCATGCATGACACTGGTGCAGCCTGATGAGTTGAATAGATAAAAGGAACTGTCTCTGGTTCCCCTTATTAAATCTATTTCAAAATATGACATAATTACCATGTGAGGAGAGCAAACAGAAGTCAGTATCAGGTTTCCATTATGGATATTTGTGTCATGAGCCATTATTCATGGAGTTATAGCTCTATGAAAAACATATAGTCAAAATTCACACTGGATACAATTCACTTCTGATTATTGCAGTTGCTCCTCGCTCTTTCACGTTATTTTCTTACCACTGGCTCGTAGTGTTGACTCTCCTGAATCGAGCCTCCACCAGAGGATGCGATCCATAAAGAACGGACTGTGCTGAGCACTGTTGAAGTTAAAAATGTTTTAAAAAGAAAAAATAAGTTTCACCAATAAGCAGCTAACACAAATTGTATTCCTACAGTGTTCATTACAGTCTCACACCTGCATGGTCTGCAGTGCTGACTACTGCAGAACCAGCATGTGCTCCTCCACTGCTCCTCAGAGCAGGTGATCAGTCAAGGTCAGTGCGAGCTCCTCTACCTCTCCGGCATGGCTAAACACCAAGGCCCTATCTGGTTCTCTTATGTTTGTCCTCTGCCTGACTCAAATCCAATTATTTTTATCCTTGATGAACGGAGGGGCAGGATTTTGGGCTTAGGGATCCACCCCAAATTCATATCCAGTAATCTAGTAAGTCTATATTTATGTACAATGATACTTATGTGTAGTGTAAATTATTAGTTTAGCACAATGTCTTCATGAATAGCTAGTAGAGAAAAATGCTGAGGGAAAATTGCATTAAAACAATTGTTTTATTATTATTATAAAGCACACTGTCAAAGTTCTCTCTGTGGATGTTACTGTGCTTATAAACTTGACTTTTATTGGAAAGAGGCGTGAAAGCAACTGGTATATCAACATTTCAAAAAACCTACCTGCTGCCTGTTTCTGCTGAAGAAATATGTGGATCATGATTAAGTGAGGATTTCTCTTTTACAAATGTGAAGACCGACACCAGCTGCTAAAATGTCAGCCGGAGAAACTGGGAGAAGAAAAGCAGACAGACACACACCATTAGACACAGGTGGTGATACACGCGGAGGTACGCATAAGCAACCCAAGTCTTTGTGTATCCTCAGAGGCTGCTAATGATGCTACAGGGACATGCTAATGGAGCTCCGCTGAAGGAGCAAGGTGAGAGGCTAAGAGAAAGACAGTGTTGTCAAATTTTATGTGCGTGACAGTGAGAGCTGGAGCCTTTGTGTGTCAACCGAAAAATGTCAGCATCCTTGCGTTGTAGCTCGCTGTTGAACCACCGTTCTACAACTCACTGTGTGAGAGAGAGAGAGAGAGCGAGAAAGTGTTTTAAGCTCTTTATTTTCCCACTTCCTTCCTCCTCTTCTAGGGTCAAGGCTGTTATGACTAGACCTTGACGCTTTGAAGTACTTCAGATGTCTGTGGTGAAGAGGGGAAAAAAAGCAGAATGAAACGAAAAATGTTGATTTCATTACATGGAAGTTTCTTCAAAAAAGTAGACAGAAGCTGACATGAAGTACTTTTTTTCCCCCTTCCAAAGTTTGTTGAGATGGGGAAGTTATTTTTAAAACTGTTTTGGCCTAGAAAGCAGCATCTTAGAAAAAATATGCAGTTGCATTTCTGGAGTATTAAAAATGGTATGTGAATCCTGATATATAAATCCTTTTAATTTGTACTCTGTTCTATATCATGAGTTCAAAAACCTGAATGTACTGACAGAGCAAGCCAATTACAGCTGTACCCTGACAAGAAACCATTTCTGTCGTTGCTTGAGTGTTAACTAGCTGTGAATTGCTTATGATAGCTCAGTGGGTAGCACAGTCGTCACACCAATACTCAAAGGGAAAGCCTTTCCGCAATGATCAATTATTACTATTATCATTTTCCTTGAACCTGCATGTGTTGGAATATACTTAATAAACCTGGAATATACGTTTTGCTTCACCATAGTTTTTTATTAAAATATATTACTAAGTAGCACAGTAGATGCTAACTTAGCTTGTGTTTCAGCTTTTTGGACAGACAAATCTGTCTGAGAAATTCTGCTGAGTGAGATAGGCTAGAAGAGGAACAGAGGCTGGACTTTATGTAGTTTCTATTAAAGTTAATGAAACTGTGTTTTCTCTTGTTCTAGCTGGTTCATGGATGACATATCAGACAACACACAGGCACCACAGCAGAATTTATAAATCATTTTTTTCTGTAAACAGGTTTTAACGTTTAGTATTATTAGACTGTCTTCATACATTTTAGTTTCTAGTTTCTGGACAATCAAAGCAAACCTCTGTAATCACTTTGGTCCATTTTCTTTTATAATTGCTAGATTACCCAGTGATGTATTTGAGAGTATCTTTCTGTGAACACTGTAACTGCTGCAGAGCTTTAATAGCCCATTGCTCTGCTGAACTAATTTGTAGTTTGCTGCAGTTTGCATGACAGATAGATTTGATAGATTTGATTATCATAGAAATTACTGTAATCTGTAAAGGCCCATCTCGCCTATTCTTCCATCTGTATCTATTTGCACATGTAATAGATGTGACACTTGCAAGATAATTGGGCACAAAGGCCAAACGCAGCCCAGCATGGAATCCATCCATAAACCTCACTATTATTTAGTACCTATTTGACCAGTCGTGACCCTCATCTTTTCTAGCAGTGTTTTCCGTATTATATTGAATATGCAAATATGTCTGTGCTTGCATCAGACCAAGCTGAATTAAAAGACGGAATTAAATGGCTTTGTGAGACTAAAATGTGGCCCAGGTGCTGGCAGACAGGCGTAGGATCTTGCTGTGGTGGAGACAGCAGGATGCTAAATCTCAGGGCTCTCATCCATGGCAACAACACCACAGGAGCTGTATGTGCCACCATCAGCTAGACACAGCAGAAAGGACTCTCCCTCTTGGAGTTTGCATCTGGCGTTAGAAACATTTGAAGCCAGTCTTGTAGAACATAATCTTCAAAATGTGACGGGAAGTGGCGTTGTTTATAGAGGCGACAAGTAAATGTTGCAGTGTGGTGGGATGTTTTAGCCCAGATTTCCCCAAAGGTAAAATGAAACTTTACCTCACTAACACATTTCAGTTTTATAATGCACTGATGATCCTCTCTTTCCCTCCCATCTCATTTTGCGTACCGGCCAAATGACCTCTGTTGAGAATATTGATTTGAATGGAAAGTGCCTGTTTTCTAAATCTCCGAGCTTGCCACCCGTGGAAGAAAATAACACGCTGTTCTGCCGATCGCTGTGAAAATGTCATTACACCAGCTGTCTCAGGCCCAATGCCCACCACAGCCACTCAGCTGGCTGCTCAAACCTGCTGAAACACACTCCAGCACACATACAAACAGAATGACACAGAGCTGCATCGTGGGAGGATTTTAATAAGATGTTATGCTGATAATTCCTACCATCTACAGTAAGTGGAGTCATAATGATAAATAATATGTAATAATGTAATAATATGTATTTGGGCTTCAGTTTTGGTTGGGGAGCTCAGCATCTGCTCCTGGTAGATAGAGATGTCTGGTCCGTATAAACTACTGAATCTGCTTAATATGACTAATGGATTAAATTAAGCTGGGGCGATATGCATGTTCTGCATGTATGTGTGTGTGTTGGAATGAGATGGGGTGGAGCAGAGTGAGATTGTATTTGTAAGCATTTTTTATTCCCTCAAGAGTGTGTGTGTGTGTGTTTGTGTGTGTGAGAATCTGCCTGCATGCATGTGCAATAAATCTGCATTAATTAAATGTGAGGAGAAAAAAAAAATCCACAGCTTAAATTTTGGCAGAGAAAATGTGATGTATGCATCATAAAGGTGGAAAAGAGCTGAAGACATTCAGGGCATTTATTTCTTGTTATAGTTCCAACAATGCATGAGAGAATTTATAACATAATGCACTTATTTTATTACAAGGTGTAAAAATCATACGGCAGAATCACTCTTTAAGAGGGGCTTTGCTTGACTAAAAAAAGCAATTTAGGAGGCAGTATTTTGGTTTGGGGCAATTATATAATAAGGTTAAATCACACCATGTCCAGCATTTCAAGAATGCTTAATGTCACTGCGATGAGAACAAGTTTTACAAATCAGTTACAAACCAAATTATCCTAATGAAACTGCAAACAAGTCCTTCCAATTAAACCTGACACAACACAAACTACCTTTCAGTTCTAGAAAACCCGGCATATACCGTAATTAAAAAAGCATTCTAACATTTTGGGTAATAGGGTTGTTGTCTCTCTGACCTGGAGTCAAATAAGAAGATCAATAGCAAGGTTAGCTCTCTGTACTCTAGACAAAGCCAAGAAATACAACCTCACTATTTTTACAATACCAAAGAAGCACATTTTACAAAAAGTATCTTCATTTAACACATTAAGTTGTGCTGTTAATAATAAAAAATAAAAAAGGGGGCAGCACAGTCTCCATCTACTATTCCTCTGGGTCGTTGATCTGATCTGATGGTGTCTGATGTTTAAAGTGCAGTCTAGATTTTAAATCAGTTTTCACTTAGCTTCAATCACATTCCGTGTCATTGTACAACGGAGTGTAACAGAAAAGAAATGGAGAGGATGAGAACATAATGGACTGTGAACAAGCCTCACAACATCATGAGTAAATGTAGTGTATATCCATCTGGCCCGCTGAAGCTCAGCATTGCCTTCATGTATTTCTTTCTTGAGGCAAAGATTCCTCAGGCGATTTAGAAGTGACAGCGTCTACACTCGTCACAAGCCTGGGGCCAGAGTGGTGAGTGAGGTTTGATAGTCATTGTTAGCCACTGTTACAGCAGGGATGGGGATTCTCTGTAGTTGTGAAATGCTGTGGGCCTGTCTGCTCTCAACCTCTTAATTTTTTTTCATTTATCACAAATTGTATATTATGTGAATAGTTTTAGCTGTTATTTCGATCTGTATTAACGGCATTACACTCAGCAGTGCGTCTTCAGCATTGCTTAAGCTGCAAGTGTGCCTCGTCTGAAGTCGGATGATCAGATAGCTTTGTAAACCACGTCCTATCAACAACTTTGTTTGATTAACAGGGGTTTAATCCAAACATTTCAGAGACTTTTTGAAAATCCAAAAAGTTCTGTGATTGGCAGCTATGCAAAGGTAAAAAGAATGAGGCATGGTTTGAGCTCAGCTTCCTAACTTTGATTGTTTTTTAATTCTATTTCTGTCACTTTTCATGTGAACAACTGAGGGCAGCACTCTGAGTGGCATCCAGCAGACATTGTCTGATAATGTTTGTCATGTTGAAACAGCATTTCTATGACTGCAACCTTGAACTTTACCCAGAGGAGCTGTTTGTGAGAATGCAGATGCTGAAAGTAGTTGGACAAGTTATTAAACAGACTTTACCCCACCAGATTCCTACAATAAAGTCTGTAACTTCTGATTGAGCCCATGTGTGAGAAATCACTACAAGTCGGTGTGTTAAGGACGTTTCTATCATGTGGCTTTGGATGCACATTAGTTCTTCAGTGCCGTAAGCAAAACATTGCAACTTCTGCAGTTTACTTTTTGTGTTGTGTCCTCCCTCCTGTAAGCTCTGCAGGTGCCACTGCTCAGCTAAAGCAGATAGAGTATT
Organism: Ctenopoma multispine; assembly: GCA_034779795.1. Taxonomy (NCBI): domain Eukaryota; kingdom Metazoa; phylum Chordata; class Actinopteri; order Anabantiformes; family Anabantidae; genus Ctenopoma; species Ctenopoma multispine. The sequence goes on along the minus strand of JAUYWH010000020.1, from coordinate 19,182,010 downwards.
GGGTGAGTGTAGAAGTGACATAGACAATCTCATATTGGGAGCTACATGTGTGAAAGGGCAACTCTAGAGAGTGAAGGGGCAATATTTTATAGGAAAAAATCTGTAAAACTAATCTAAAGTGCATGAGACTGATACAAATGATTTTAGAATTAATATAATTAATTTTAAGATCTCTTGATCTTGATGTAGTGCAGCAAATGGATAAAAAGTGACAATATTAATATGCATGTGAAATGTAATGCATTAACACGTAGCTGTCTGTTCATAATGCACAAACTGAGAATCCAGGCCCCTGAGGAGGGTTCTCTGGCAGGATAACAGTGATTATGTCGTGAAATATTTGCAGTTATAACATCTAAATATAAGTGCAGAAAAATACAACATGCAGTTAAAAGCCTACTGTGGCTAATAGCTTTCAAGAGATGGAAAGAAGGTCACAGTGCAACCCCTCCCTGAGCGCAGTCCTTTCCCTTCCTTGCTCCAATTACCCAAGTGTGGTTTGCCATAATGACTTCTCACCAAGCCTGTAGAGAGGGAGGGTGTATGAAGAAGATTGGGAAAGGAGTGGGTGATGAAGTGTAAATGATCTCTATCTCACTGCCACATTGCTTGTTCCCCACCCTACCTCTCACCCACTTTCTTCATCCTACAGGCTTGTAGGCTCAACGGGGGGCTTACATTCACTGCTTGAGGCCTGTGTTTGCTCGTTGAGATGTAACGCATCTATAGTCTCTGTATTAGATCGCAGTAGCTGTCGTATCTGTTTCCAGAGATCCAACGTGAAATATCACCTTCCACCTCGTCTTTGCTCCTATGTGATCCCATTTTCCCTTTCTGCTCACTAGACTTTGGATACACATCAGTACAGTACTATTTTTCTCATCTTTATCGTCGGCTTTGTTCTGTTCCTGCTCGTCTTTCCCCTTCTTCTCCATCTCCTGCTTCACCTATGTCACTTAATTAGTCTAAAATCTAAAAAACACATTTGAATAGTCCATATTTGGAAATGATGTAAGAGACAGTATTAAGTGTATTTCTTGTAGATGCTGGTGTTTAATTGGTTGAGCAGGAGCTTTATTTCTAGTGAATCAAGTCGTTGGTGTGTAAATAACATCACTACTACATTTAAGTCATATGCTTCAGGCCCACACACAGACACTTGTTCACCTTAACACCTTGTCTCCTGTGGTTTGCTGGCATTTGTTGGCTAAGTGCTCCTTTGTTCAGAGGCAATTAATTATGAAAAGGGATCAATTGAATTGTTCGGCTCCCCACTGCAGGCAAAGTGAAGGCATGCCTCTAACTGTCATAACTGTCCAAAGGCTCTGCAGGGAACTTTAACTTCTATTATTGTAGACTACTGTTTCTTTTTTAATTTCAAATTTTCAATTGTTTTATAAAGTAGGAGAAAAAGCCTAATTTTAGTATTTGCTGCTGTCTTCTTTAAGAGTGATTCACCGGAGACAAGTTGAAAAAGTTGCTATTCTCGGTCAACGTGGTCTGTAATGCCTCTCTTCTTAAACCCTACCTGCCATCTGACACTCTGCTTCCTCTCTGTGCACCTCAAACGTCCTCAAAAAGATTTGCAGTTTCAAAGCCAAGGTAGCCCTTGTGACTTCACTCAGGGTATTGCTTTAGACTTTAGAGATCTCCTTCCATAGCTACATGATGCAACCGTTCCCACAACCCGGGTACAGGATTTGTAAACCTATAATGCATTAAATTGGTGTAGTGACCCTTAACGATGTAGATGCACTACAGATGGCAAGGTTTATACGTAAAACACATACCCACATCCATCAGCATTATGAGGTGGGGGGAAGGTGAAGGGAAATGTTTTTTCTAAAAAGGTAACTCCTATGTGTGTCCAAACGTTTGACTTGTATTGTAGATGTTGTGTATTTTTAATGATCAGGCTTAGATGATCATATCAGCTGTAGGGGTCACTTTAATGGCTTTACAGTAGTGCTTTTGTTTAGTGCAGTGTGAGGTTCTTACATTAGCAACATGATATTACAATACATAATTTCAGTGGATGTCAAGCGGCATCGTTTGTCAGGGCAGCATCTCCCGTTCTGCTCGCACTCTGTGAACACTTGGGGAGTAATATCAGGGTGTTTATAGATGTGACAACGCTGTCCCCGGCCACTTAATAGCAGCACTTATTGGGTGCCTACACGTTAACCACCTTGAAGGAACAGCTCTTTAGAAACACGTTAAAGAGAGCTGTCAGTCTGAGTTGGACTTGGACGAGATGTGCCGGTAATAATGATGAACGATGCAGCCAAACTGGCCTTTCAGCCTCTCGTTATAGCACACACCCAACGGCGTCAGGATATTTCAACATGAGGTCGTCACTTAGCCCAGGCCGTTTGATGTGATGATATTCAGAGTGTCAGGCTGCACTCGTCCATGGCTGAATTCATTTATTCGCTGAGTGGCTGTGTTAAAATATTAGCATATCTTTCTCTCGCTCTGCTGTGTGGCCATGAAGAAGAGGCTTTAGTCATAGTCCAGACACAGTGACGGTCCATGCCTAAAAGTGTTACTTAGGTGGGAAGGACTGTGCAGCAAATCCCTTCCCATGCCTCTGATACTGCTTCTGCTGCATAAAAACCTTGAAACCCAGGTGTTTCTGCATTTTTGGATGAACTGAAGGTTTTTTTTAACCTCACAGAAAACCACTGTAGTAACAACCTCAAAGTATTCACAATCATGTTTTACACCTGTCAGGCTAAACCTTTCTTGTAATATCTGTAACATATCACATATTCAATTAAGCAGTTACCTTTTGATTCTTCTTAACAGTGGTGATATTTTTGTTTGAATGTTCTCCCACATGTACAAGTGCATTTTCTGTTTTTGTATGTGTTCCTCCTGTGGTTTAGGCATCAGCTGGATGCCCCCCTGAGCAGGATAACTGGGTGCACTAAAGTGCACCATAGTACACAGGAGAACTTATTGAAAATTAGCCCTGATAAGCAGCTCCTATAATTTACCCCTGACTTCTCAACCTTGCAGACTGTCAGGGTCTTTTCTGCTCATGTCTTCCACCCACCACACACCTCATCCTGATCCCCTTTTCTGGTGACAGTGTTGACTCATGACTTTCTTGCTACCTTAGTCTCTTGGTGATGACAGCTTTTTTTTAGGTGCACTATTTCAGGCTTAATTTTGAACCTTCCAGGCTCTTAAGCTGAATTTTGAATCCTCATCCTGCCTATTCGCATGCCACGTTGGCATTACTGAGGATGCATCGACTAATATAAAAATAAAACTCGACTTTAATTAGTGTGTTATTTCTGAAGTTGACTTTTTCAGAAACAGTCTTTCATTCTCCTTCTACTAGAATTCCCTTCTAGCTGGTGGCTTTTCCCAGGTCTTACTAGACGCTGCATCTGTAAACAGCACAAGAGCAGCTGAAGTGGCGGGTACCACTGGTCAATGGGCAGACCACAATTACTCTGGCACACAGGACGGTGGAGGGTTTCTTTCTTTCCCTGAATGTCTTTCTTTCTTTCTTAAGTTGTTCTGTCTCTCTTTCTTTTCCCTCCGCTCTCCTCTCTCCTCCTCCTCCTCCTCCTCCTCCTCCTCCTCCTTCCTTTTAACTGGGAATGAAGGCTTATGAAGCCAATGACCCCAATACCAGTTTGCGAGAGATAAAGGCAGCAAATGAAGCACAAAGACCTCCCTGCCCTGCTGAAACCCCTCACTGTAGCACACGGGATGAACTTCCAAACAATATGCGCTTACATCTCTCAGTACACCTGTGGCCTTGTGTGCCTTTGACTAGATTTTTAAGTTTCTGTATGTGGGAGCATGTGTTTGCCACTCAGTGCCACTACAAACAATACTGTGTGTGTGGGTGTGTGTGGGTGTGTGTGGGTGGGTGTGTGTGGGTGTGTGTGGGTGGGTGTGGGTGGGTGTGGGTGGGTGGGTGGTTGTTTGGGTGTTATTATGTATCTGAGCAACTGTTCCCTTCACATCCAGCCACTGCATGCACAGTGTTTTTCGTTTTCAAAGCCCAGTGGGAGTTTTTAAAAGGCAACCAGATCACTACAAACACACCCTGGTTAGTTAGTACATGCAGTACATGCTGTGTTCAGTCCAATTCTTTGCCTTTTAAGCAAGATTTATTTTTTGGTTTGAATATCAGGGATATCGATATTCTGCAGAACAATAGTAACCACACTGATTAAGTGGATGTCTCTCATGTATCAACTGGTATGTCACCCAGAACCCACAGTCCCACACTGTGGCTTTAATCTCACTCCCACTTAAACACTTCAAGAATGAGTGTGGGTGGTGGTGTGATTCCTGAAAACATCAAGTACACTAAGCAAGTATAATGCTCAATTTAGCTACCAGAAGGTCAGGGAATAGCTGCAAAGAGCCGTGTTGTGCCCTTCAACTTTGTACTTATCAAAGTGATTAGAAAGGTCTTATTTTTAGTGATGGAGAAAAAGTGCACGCTACAATATCTGACATATGTGGAAGGAAGACATTAGTTAAATTAATATATTTGGAATTTGGAGTTTAACTGATTTAAATAACTTTTGCACATTAAAAGTAAGTGTTTTTGTAATGCACAGTTTGTGTGACTGCTCTGTGAGAGACACGCACACGTGCGCGCGCACACACACACACACACACACTCTGTGAGCTGCAGTAATGAAATCCTTTGCTGTCAGAAAGGCTTAGACCTGTTTCAGACGGTTTCCTTTTTATATTCGCCTTTAATAAAAGCAGGATTACCACATCCCAGCCACAGCGTAGAGCTGTTATACAGAGTCGTGGCACTGACAGACAGTTACATATGTGACTATTTATCTCTTTTTTTTCTGTATGTTAAAGAGATTTAAGCACAGAAATAATCCAAGAAGCTTTAATTTAAAGAATTTAGAGAATTTAATTTACACCTACACCCCCCACGACCCAGTAAAGCCCAAGTGTTTGTTTTTTTTAATGCTAGGTTCAGTCTTTCAGGAACAGCAACACAGTCTGATACATCTTAGGCATCTTTAGATGTTGCCAACACATTTCAACCAGCCTTTCACTTCTGTACCTTTTGTGACAGTGTTGGTCTGACATAACAAGACATTTGATGACGTCTGTATGACCTAATTATAGATTGCCTAATGACAGTAATTGTTAGTGGCAGCCCTAGAAATCTGTGTGTGTTACATAAGGCATAATTTACAGTGAGTTATTCATGATAGCAAGTTAGAGTCTGACAGGATGATTGAAGACCTGAAGACACACTGTAAACCTGTTATTATTGGTGCATGCACTATGTCAAAACAGAATTAGGAATATACTCAGGGTGAATTATGAATATAGACATACTGATTAATAATTGGATGGGAATATAAATTATGTTCCATTACACAAAAAACGGTTTTCCCTGTAGCCCAGTGTACATTACCCAGTGTGCTATTGTTCTTGTATCTGTGGTGAGTTAAAGTTGTGGAGATTAGTGCCATGCTGTGAAAACGTTACCGTTTTAGGAAAAAACAAAAACAACCAGTGAATGATCTGTTTTGTTTTATGAAATTGTAAAATTACTTTTACTCTGTAGTCCGTGTCATTTTATGTCCCTGCCAATAAAAGGCTACAGCAACCCATCATACATATACATTATTCATCTCTACTACACACAGCAGTTATGGAATTCATTGTAATAGCAACTCCAGGTAAATGCATTATTGATGATATTTAATGATGTTGAATTAGCATACGAGAAAGACTTGTGCTGTGCCTTGAGCACTCTCCCTTGCATAACGTTGGATTATTTTCTGCCCGACACCCCCCGTGCTGTAATAAGGAATGTGTTTATGCACTTTCATTTCCACTAGAGTAAAGTAAAGTGCCCTTAGGCAGAGGCAAAAACACTGAGAGTATACTCACTTAGGAAATGCAAGCACTGTCATTGTGTGTATGCAGTTTTGTTTGAACTGACGTGCAGATTTGTTTTTTGTTTTTTTGGTGTTATTTGTTTAAGATTATTAGAATGTATATGCTTTTACATTTTACCTGTAAATGTGGTTCTAGGATGCACAATTTGTGTCTTTAAATTACATATGTTTAATAGTATCAGTGTATTTTACCACATCCTGTACTGTATTTGTTGTTGTGTTTTTAGTTTATGACAGACGCCCGTCTGTCTATTCATTATAGTCATGGTTATATTTTTCCTTACTACATCCTTTAAATACTTGCTGCCTCTGTGACCTCATTTTCAAACTGTGTCCATTAAAGTTTGATGTCTTACTTATCTTGTTTTAACCAATCTCTATGACAAGTCACTATTGGTGTGTTTTTCCTGTCTGTAAGTCATCCTACTTTTGTCGTGTAAGCATGCATGCCAGCGGGAATCTGTACCTGTCAAGAACGTGTTTTGTTGTTTTGAGTGGCTCTACATTTACAGTTTCTATAATTTATTTTTGGTACAGTAGTATTTTTAAGCTATTGTTGCTTCCCAAATCTGGCACGTTTTCCTGTTATTAGACGTAATCTTGCCAGAGGAATCTGGGTAGGGAGATCAGAGCGCTCTGCTTGTTTCCATCTCCTCACTCCGCTCATCTTTTGTTCTCCATTCAGGGTCTTTGTAGAGGAGGAATGGAGACAGTGTGGTTTACAGTAAAAGCCTGGCAGAAGGGAAATGAGGAGACCTTATCACCTACTGATCTTGATACAGGACAAATTGGTTTTGCTAGGATTCCTGCAATATACCAGCTGCCTCTCTTCACTGGGGGGGGG